>JABWDB010000089.1:70000-572344 GCA_019614645.1 Stratiolaelaps scimitus | reverse complement strand
GTACACTCAATTATGCTCTCGGCTTAACTTCTAGGATTAACTTCAAGGTTCCTCTGCAATCGACGATGTCGCATGTAATGGGCAAAGAAATGCAATAGCTCACAGAACAGCTGGACATGCTATCTATTCTACATTAGATAATTAGTTTAGATAAGGAGTATTTACGACGGCATTGTGTGCCAAATGTAATGTCTATTTATATTACTATTATTAAACAGGAGAGATTTCCACATTAAGTTCAATGGGTTGACGTTGACTGTTTAAGATCAACGTGGAACCACTCATGACGTATGCCTCTTTTTTGTTTTTTTTTTTTATTTGGACCACCCACGACCTTGTGGGTGGCAAGTTTATTAAGACAAAATTACGGAACATGCACATGCTTACTTCGTAATTTTTGGCTGTGTTCTTCTTTTCTTTCTACGGACGCCCTTGCCGGGCCATCTCCGCACGCTCCTTGCGCGAGATGACCTCCTCTGCAAACTCTTGTACTGCTTCCCACTTTTCTGCACTCTGTAGCATGTGCTGTATTAAGTTCTGAGTGGTTACTTTGTCTGTCATCTTCCGCTCCATCTTGAGTCTTTCCTCTTGGAACGCTTCACACTTCAGCAGTGTATGTTCTGCGTCGTCCTCTGCCCCGCTGTCGCAGTGGACACAAGAAAGGGCGATTCTACCTTCTTAAATTTATGAAGGTATTTCGCAAAACACCCGTGCCCGCCGAGCAACTGGGTAAGTCTGTAAGTGGTTTCACCATGTTCTCGGTGGAACTACCCGCTTAGGTCGCGGATGATGGACCTGGTCCACCTCGACGTCCCTCCCTGCTCCCACTCTGCTTGCATCTCTCTGATGCTTTCCTCTCTTACAGCGACTGGGCCGGTATTGGGGGCTCTGCCCAACTTGGCCCTTTCTTCTACCTTCAGGTCCCAGGGGACCATCCGGCTCAGGACCAGGGCCGTGAGGGTGGCCGTGGTCCTGTATGCACGGCACACGCGCAGTGCCAGGACACGCTGCGTTTTCCGTAGCGCTTTCACGTTGCACTTCTTCTTCAGCGCCTGTCGCCAAACCGGCGATGCGTAGAGCACCACCGATTCTGCAACAGTTGCCAACAGACGCCTTTTCCCCTCGCTGGCACCCCGTGTTCTCGGGATGAGCCGGCAGAGGTTCGTTGCCGCCTGCTCCGCCTTCTTGGTGTATGCCTCACTTCTGCTGTGGTAGTATCTGACTCTACGAGGGGACATCAAAAGGAGTGAAATAGTTAATGAGAAATTCGTGGGGGGGGGGTCGCCTTCAAATGCCAGTGTGATATAAATGAACTAGATAATCCTCCAATTTATGGCGAGACTTAACACCATCGAGGAAAATGTATTCACTTGTATTTAAAAGGAAGCATCCTAGTCTAAAAGAAGCTACTATATTCCATACAAGACAAACCCGACGAGGTCTACGAGAAATATTCTATTCAAGCCCTAGGTGTGCCCAAGTAAGTTGAAAAAGAAGGGTTACTCAACTACCTTCTCGAGAGTTTTCAACCCTGAGGAGCGTCATTATTCTCACTGGATTGAACGACACATTGGATCGTTAGGTGAACTCGGACGTTCGATAATGATACGCAGCGAACTGGGAGCAACTATGGAAGTCTAAATCAACTGTTTTCTTATATGTTCCGTTGTACAACAACGATATATTGAGAGTTTGCATGAAACTCGTGAACGTGCCAAGTTTACCGATCTCACAGGGTTATACGTACAAAATTAGATAAATGGCACATATGTTACTCTCTTGTGAATTGTCCTCACTTCATAAAGAACCTGCCCAGTGGAGTTTCAAGTTGAATCTCCAAACGGTGAAACTAAATGAACCTGATCTTGTGCGAATGTTGTTCGAAATCAGAATTTTTTCCAGGAATGAATAAAAAACGTTTCTGAACTATTTCTTTCTGTACAATTTTTCAAAAAAACTCAGATATAGTTTCTCGAACAAAAATTATTGTTTATTTATCAGCACGACAATGTTTGTACAAATCGTCACTGTTTATCAGAGAGGTTCCGTACACAATTTGCCAAGTCATTATCACCAGCATAGTTCACGCCGCATCGAGAAAAGCTACGGGGACTATACTTAGACACCTTCTATAAATGCTCCTCAGGCTACTAAAAAAAATACCTATACCCTGAAAATCTCTAAACTCGAGAGGGAGAACATGCATTACGATTGTTCAAGACAGATAGTGTAGGGATGAACCTACCGTTTGCTGCGATTGTCTCCAGGTGCCGAATTTTTTTAGTGACGATTTAGGAGGCTGTCGAACTCGTTTGCCCTTCGCCTGTTTCGCCATATTTGTTGCCACGGTACCAAATGTGAAACAGAATCCTCGAAAAACTGTCAGGCTGCACACCACCAAATGCACATGTGAATTATGCAAGTTGTTATCAACTACAACGAGGGATGTCACTTCTCCTTGAACTTGTTCAACGCCTGCCCATCGACGAGCCTGGTTCTAGCCACCACTAGAAGGGTAACTGCCAAGAAGCCACCTGTCGTCTGCTTTAAAAGATCCATCTATTCACAAATAAGCCCGTCTGCCCACTGAATAGAGCTCACTCTTTCTGCTTAGTATCCGATCCGCACTTGAACACGGATCCTACGTATCGACATTTTCTTAATCACGAAATTCATTGTTAATATATATAACTTTCTTTATTTATTTACTCGGATGGAGGGTATGTGTCACTTCACGGGGTTCGAAGCTGCGCTTCCCGCTGTTTACAACCAGAGACGTCGCCGCCCCGGCCATTTAGAGCAAGAAAAGTCCAAGACGCTCACCACTAGACCAAGGGACCGGAGGGACACGTGTGTGTTGGGTTCAAATCCTGTCAGACGCTGCGGAGAATCTTTGGAGTTCTTTATCATCTTTCTTTATCTGAAGATTCTTGCCTTAGCTGGCAAGTATTCCTTGCCAACTAAGCAAACGGTTTCGAAAAAGAGCAAGTGATTTATCCAGCGTGCATTGCTGATTAAATAGGGGTAACCCATGGACACCCACATACATGTAATAATCACATCACATGCATAGGTATCAACTGCTGTGTCTAGAAGTGTTGTCATTTCTAATACATTCTACCCTCTGCATACGCATCAACAAGCGACACAGTGATGTGTGTGTGACAGATCACTTCAGACGGGAATACGTATTGCTGTCTTTAGCCTCAGGGTAAATTGGGGACCCATCTAGCACTGTGCAAACATATTCAGGACAAGGCATGTGGCTATGTGCGGATGAGTTTCTTTTGCATTGACGGTGGTAGTCGTAGTTGGCCAACGAATGCTTTTAACTCGTCGAGTCGTGATAAGAAGTGAATCATTTGTTCGTATAATTATTGTAGATTAACATTTTATTCAATTAAGTTGTTCTTTTTTATATGAGAATAACAATGAAATGTACTGATGTGGGTGAGCTGTAACACACGAATTCACTCAGTATGTATCGGAAGAGATCATAAATGGGTATCTGATTCTTTGGGTTATCAAATCTGTGCGGTTGAAGTCAGGGACGCAAACTCAACATCTGGGAAGGTCTATACCCATATTCGTAAGATACTGTTCTAGGCAGCCTGTTGAATATGTTACTTATTGGCCAGATTAAACATATTTATTTAAAACTTGTGATATATGCGGATGATGTTAAGCTGTATATTTCCATTAGCTGAGGGAAATGTAGAGAGGTTCTCCAAATAATACATAACGATTTCTCACTGTGGTCCAGCAAATGTGACAATGACAAGTGCGGCGAAACACATGGTGGGTTAAGTAATACAATGAATAATTATGTTTTTGTAAGAAATATATTAAACAAAGTGAACGACCTGGGTACAGATGTGAGTCAGCACATCTAGACTTCACACGCAACAAATAAAGAATTGCGATTCAGTTGCATACAAGAGACGATGTTCTCTTTCATGCAACTGTATCCTTAGAGTATATTGTATAAACTACGTAGATATATATAGATGAGGTTACATGAATCTCATATTGCCCCAGTATTAGTACGTGACAATCATGCATCAAGAGTGGAAAACTTTAATTTCTTAGAAAGAGAAATGTAGAGAAAAATTTTACGAACTGTAGAATTTCGCGGCAGCGTTGGACGAAGGTCGATAGAGATAATAATTTCTGTAGAAGACATGATTAAATCTGGTGACGTAAAACAAATGACGTAATAATAATGAAATAGGAAAAATGAAAAGATGTTTGACTTAATGTTTGATTTGACAGCGACGAACTCAACGAGAGAGGAGAGTCTTTATTTCGAGTGAAATCAACGAAGACGCATAAAGATCCTGTATTCATGGCGTATTACAATTAGTATTGTAACTTCATAAATCATTAATGCGATTCAATAGTCATGGCCAGGTAAAATTTAATCTGGCCTTTGTACTCTAGTAATTTGTTTACATGTAACTCAGCGTTGGTTCAGTTTCTTAGAACAGACCTGAATCTAGAAGCTAAAACTAGCTCTAGTGTTAAGCTTTTTAGTGTTAAAAATCGTCATTCTGTGATCAAATTTTGTTTTTTGAAGGAAAAAGCCAGAATCAAGCCTTTGAGCAAACTAGAGGTTACATTGCAACATGTTTATCAGTATATTCTGCAATTTCGTGCACCACATGTTACTTCTCAATTCAATTCAAATAGGTCCCCCGCGAATGACTTCAGTGCAAATGGAAACACGTATGGGATATTCTAAATGCAACCTACACAATTGCAAACAAAACAAAGTTCGACGACTCCTGGGTGAATTATTTTGAGTTGTCGCATGAAAATCAAAACATCAATGCAAACTTAAGGGAAAAATGTCGCGGAAGGAAGTTCTCGACGATAATACAAAACCGTACGGCTGCGATAACGAACTGTGTGAAGGTCAACAATATCCATTAATCAATTCAGTCTGCATATTCACCAGATTTACCTTTGTGATTATGGAAATTTCCATACATCGATTTGCTTCAAACAGCTATCAATGTTTGCACTTTGGCGTCGAAACGGTATTATGTGAATGGAAAAAAATTACGAAATTATGTTAATGAAAACTATACTTCCGCCGTTCAGAAGCTCCCACAGAGCGATGATTCCGGCTCGCAGATAATGAAGGGAACTAACTCTGACATAGTTAGTACATGTCGTAGTTCATATTGTTCAAAGTTATCAAAGTCTTTCGATGTACGAAATAGCTGCGTGTCTTTTTCTTTTCCCTAGAAAAAGGATTGATAATTAATTTCACCTTCTTAAGTTACCTCTTACTATTTCCTTTTCTTTCCGGGGTTGCCAATCGGGCTATGCTAATAATAAGTCGACAATCACCAGGTACTGATTTCTCGTATTTCATTGCTATACATGCTTTGTTCGCGATATCTGAAAATGACTGAAAGCATAACAATTTGAATTAATCCATAAAGTGCCTGCTGCTACTGAGAACTTCTAGCCCTAGCAAATACCTATTAAAATGCACAAGCCATTGTTGTTTTGTTAATAAAGAAGGTTCAGAATTACCAACTATATCTTATACCATATGATCAGAGATTCAGCCCTTGCGATTGATTATCACGTGTCGTATGAAATGAAAACGATCAAGAATCATCTTGATATAAAGCGGCTCATCATAGGACCACTATCGCTGGGTGACCACAGCAGCAGAATGATGAGCTAGAGGGCGTTACAACCTCCGTTAGTCAACAGTCCGGCGACGACGGCGGCGGCAGCTGCTGGCTGATCACTTTCTTCTATTGTTTTATTTTAGATGATCATATAGCAGCAGATACCGGCCGTTAGTGTGTTATGTTATGATCACGTCGATTCGGCAGATAGAGTCGTTCTTATAGAGTCGTCATCTCAACTATCTGGTCGTCGTTCCATTCATTCTAGTAATATAAACTATTATTATGTAGAATACATCTTAAGGTAATATGATGGTATGGAATGATGAAGGCCCGTTATATTGAACGGTTGTTATCACAGCACAAATGCTCGACTGCATATCTAATATAATATAAGGACAAAGAGTAAAATTATCCTGCACGGATATTGCAATTCGAGGCGTTTATCAAGGCAAAGTTGTTGGGCTACTGTAATATTGTTTCTCAGGTAATGAGTTGATGCGGATGCAGCTCATTGTGATTTCACGTTCAATACATGTTCTAATTCAATACATGTTTTAAATTAGTGCATAATACAACAAGATGCATGCAGTTATCGTTCTATTTATTCCTGGACAAAGCAGCATAATTTGAAAAATAAAAACTGTTTGTGTGCATTCAAGAAATGAAAGCAAATCTATCTGGAAAAATAATTTCATCCATTTCAGTATAAGTATGCCCGTTCATTTCGATTTGTTTTTGTCATTCGTGTTGGTTTTGAATTAAAATATATGAAATAATATAATAAACTTGAATCATATCATAAACATATACAATACATTATATTGTTAATAATAATTATTATAATCATCCCTCCTTTCATTTTTTCTTGTTTATTAATATTAATGGCATAGTATATATAAATTCACTACTGATATGTAGTGTTCTCGAACTGGTGAAGAAGGTTCCACGTAAAGAGAAAGGCCGCCTCTTACCAATTTGATTTCAGAGGCGATCTTATCCACCTTATAATTAATAAGTAGCGTAATATCTAAAGAAGACAAAATTGTCAATATTAGTTTACTACGTACTTCTTTCGTAGTATTGTCGTTGATGTCGGTGTTGTTGTCTGCGGCCTTCGGACAGTTTGATGTAATTCGCTGTTTTCGATGGTTCTTCGAGGCCATATCGCGTGTAACTACAGAAGAGCCAACAACCGCCAGGGACGGCCTCTTCGAGCCTCCGTCGACTGTCAATGAAGGAAGTTGTTGCTGCTCATTGACGGTAACCGTTGTTGCTGGCAGTACAGTACCGGCTTTCCGTTTCCTGGGCATGCGGTCCACATTCATGTTCTGTACTTGTGACACGGAATCCAAAGTGTCCTCGTCCAAAGGCGTAGTCGGTGGCCAGGCCGTTAGTGTCGCCTCGCGCTCTGTCTCTTTTGATCTGTCGTGGCTATTTTCAGAGAGCCTGCGTCGCTCATCGGCTACCAGATCCCACGGTGGGGTGCCTGCTAGGACCAGAGCGGCATTTGTACTCACCGTACGGTAAGCTTGAATGATCCGGAGCGTTGGGTTTTCCTCAGCAGTGCTCTGCCCTGCTCTGGGTCTCTCGCCGGGCTGAACCAGACCGAGCATCCGAAAAGAGCAATCGAATGAGCAACCGACATCACCAGTTTCCTCCGATCCGCCCGCTTAGGGCCATGGATGTTTGGTAATATCCTGGCAATGTCATTCGCTGCCTTGCTCGCCTTTGAGGTCGCGATCTTGACATGCTCGTTTCCTCTGAGCCCTTTATCCAGGTGGACTCCCAGGTACCTTGCGTGGTCGACGATCCTGATGCTTTTTCCGTCCAGCAGGAAGTTAATCGGACCGACAAGCAGCTCGGCCAGTGAGCAAGACGGCTTCGCTTTTCTCCGGCGCCAGTTCGAGGCCGACGCTGCTCATCCACTCATGGATCGCATGGAGAGTCCTGTTGGCGGTTGAGCTCGAGCTGAATGTTAGTTATGGCTTGAAACCACAACTGCCAGATCGTCAGCATAAGCTAGAGTTTCAACCCCTTTCGGGATACCTTGAATGCGTAGAACATCGTCATAGGCGATATTCCACAGGAGTGGTCCATGAATGGCTCATCCCTGTGGAACCCCAGCCGTCATGTCCATAGTCGTTTCTGCGCTCGAGATCTTGCGCCCCAACAGGTAATCGGAGATCACTCTGACGAGGTACGCGGGGGGCTTGCTTCCTCTTGAGGGTTTCAAGTATCACTTTCCACGGCAGACTGTTAAACGCGTTCCTTACGTCAAGAAAGAGATCGCAGCAAACAGCTGGCTAGTCTGACGCGTGGAGCTATGTAGCAGTTCTGCCTTTGCCACTACTTTGTGTATAGCCGAGTGGACAGATCTATGCTTGCGGAACCCATATTGAGCAGTCGACAGGAGACCGAACTCCTCAGCAAACGATCTAAGGCGTTCTTCGAATATCCTTTCGAGTCCTTTGGCCAGCGCAATAATCATGCTTGAACACCACGGTTGAGCAAGATCTAGAGAAAGGGGTACACAATGGGAATACTATCATTTACTATAAGAGAACGCATCATAATGATCGTTTCTAGGCTGGATTCGTGTTGAGATAAAGAAAGCAACAATAACGCGGACAACACTGAACAATTCTTAAGGATTAATTGATCGTTATCGCTCTGTATTCTGTTAATAAACGTGCCAATTGCCATATTTTACCTGTGCATGTAATTTTCTTTAATTAACTATTCTAAGATCTGAGAATAATACCTTTTTATAATTGGCTGCTGGCGTACTCGTAGGAATACGACGGTCCTGAGGCAGCACTTGTAGTTGGTGGATGGATATCTCAGAATATTGCCGAACTCCATTATCCAAAGGAGACGTCATTTTATTTGGTAGGGGCGAGATGCTCATAGAGGAGCTCGTTGTGAGGGTCATGTTGTCACATTGGGCCGAAAGTTGAGGGGGCGGGTTCGGCGCGAGCATCGTAGTGGCTAGAGGAGCGAGCAATGACGTCCCTCCCGAGTTTGACGGTGATCGCACAGTTTGTAGGCCTTCAAGCCATGCAGCACCTACAGTTGTGCACGTCGGTGACCTGTACACCAAATTTGTGTATGAAAGAGCATGTGCATAGGGGGGAATTCGAGTTAATTTAGAACTTAATCGTTCACTGGGTTGATCTATTTTCTTATTAATTGCACTGTTGCAAGACAATTATCGTTGTATTCAATCAACTCAGAACCTGTTGTCAAATCTGCATTACAATCTCGTATTAATAGTAAAAAAATGATGAAAATTTCAGCAAACCTTTCCGCATGAGGCAAGGCTGCGCGCGCTCCGGCCCAAATTTGCTCAACATTGATAGCAGTTGGTGAACGTTCCGCAATAGTTTCGTCCTGGGGAACGAGTGTGAGCTCTAAGCAGTCCGACACGAGTATTGTCGAATCTGCATCGTCTACTGGTGAGATAAATCGACAGGAGCCAGCAAAACCGACGAGCGTTCAATTGCGCGAAGCCGCGCATGAAGATTGTCTGTAAATTCGTGACAGAATCAGTATCTGAACTCGGTCCTGCGGACCACAGTGGTGAAGTGACTCGGCGTACGTGACCTGGCGTGACTCATCGGGACCCGGCTGTGCGGCGAACCCCGTAGTGCCTTTACGGACTAGCTGGTGGGCCGTGAGTTTCGATTAACAGGTGTGCGTTCAATATGGGAATCGACCATTCCCCCCGAAGCCAGCAGGATGGCCAAGGAGCTAACAACTCGACGCCAGCGCAAAGTATCAGCGACAACTCGTTGCAAGGTGTCGCGACATCTCCGCCAAAAAGGTTACGAATCCTGCGCTTAAATTTCTCCCACCAGTCTATACTAATACGTGAATAAACACATGTTGGATTATGCTATGCGTTACCGAAAATAAGTTGGCATTGGAAATTTCAAACAACGGCATTTATTATATAACTGATCACCGAGTCAGCTAGTTGTGGCCGTTTCTGCCCTGGCTTCGAGCACATGAACAATTTTCTCGGTTTATCTACCTATGGTGACTGTCGTCATGTTGGTGTACAGTTACACCAGAACAAAAAACAACAACTGTACACACTGAAAAACGATGAGGTGAACTTGTATGTACACTATTGAGACCTATGTATGTACACTATTTACAAATATTGCAATTGTAGTTTAAAAACATTTGGGGTACAGGTAAAAGCGTCAACTTAGAGAAAAGTAGATGAGTTTCTTCTTTGAAGTTCCATGGGCGGCTCTGGTAAACGAGCCGAAGTTTTTCGTCGTCTCGCCGCAATGGAGGAGTTCTTCATTGTCATCGTCAGTCGTGTTGCGCTGAAACCGTCTTGCACTGAAACCCTCGAGCAATCAGTGATCCAACCCTCGGTGAAGGTTGGATCACTGATTGCTCCTCAGAGTCAGTCTCACCTCCAAGCTCGATTGCTCTAGTCTCCGCCGATGCGTTTGATATTTCTGGATCAACTTGAGCGCTATTTTCATGCTCTTCGATAATAGTGTCCATCTGTCCATTCTCATCAAAGCGACGATGTTCCCTAGGTGGAGCCTCTTTGACCAGAGTTCGGCTCGTTACCACCTCGCTGTCAGCAGTTTGCTGAAGATAAAGAGCGCAAAATAGAACACAATTGGCATCAATGCCGTTATCATAGATACGAGGATATAATTAAATAGGTTTTCAGCGATGTCTCAACCGATAACAGTAACAATTATTATTATTTGTAGCTCAATCCGCAAACGGGTCTCCATATCTCTGGCATGAGGATCTATGTGGTACGGTTCGTATCACATCACATAATGTATTATATAGTATAATGTAAGGTTTGCTGCTATTTCTAAGTTGTAATATTTATATTAGTATATTTGATCAAAGCGTTGGTTGGAGCATCCTCCATGATATATATATTATATGTATTATATTTGTCATCCTTGTGCGTTATCGATTGCGTCGCGCCCTCTACTTGGTTTGGTGTACATCTTGGCAACTGTGTCAGGTTGTAACTTGTGGTGTAGCGTGGTTCTAGTAATACATAGTAAAAGAAGAAACAAGTCCACGTTCAACAGAATGTTAGCGGTTGTGACGTAGTCTTGTAGATATTTGGATAATTGTGTTATTTTATTAATACTACATTTTAACAATACGCCAGGTACATTTTAATTTACTATTTCGTGTTTTATTAGCGAGGCATCTAAAAAATTATTTTGATCTTCTATCTGCGCTAACACCCGGACGTGATAATACAAATTGACGTGGTGCAGTTAAGTGAACTTCAAGTTCTCACACGGGTCTCACGGGCTTAGAAAATTAAAAAACATTGTATAAAATAAAAAATGTTTAATTCGATTTAGAATTTGATTTCACATTTATCGAAATACTACGACAGTGGGAAAGAACCGGACCATCGGGCACATTTCGAAAAGAGTAATGGCAGCTTCATGCCTTTAATGTTGAAAACAAATTAGCTGCGTTCTTGTGACGTACCGCCGTATGGTTGCATAATGCTGTTAAAGATGCCTAGACATGTCAAGAACAACGCTTACAGTTAACATTAGTTGCGCGTCAGCCCCTTGTGACCTGCGAGTTAGCTGTTCAAATAACTTTACAACAAAAACCAAGTCGTGAGTAGGACGCTATTCTACCCAGAAGTGAGGCTCAAACTATTCACCACCAAAAATAGCTTTTTCACCATTTTTTATTGCACGTGACTACGACTGCTGGTCGAATCCTTTCATACTAGAGTGTCTGGAGAAAGACCAGTTGCTGAAAAGCGAGATGAAAAAAGCTCGTAGTCCACCCTCCCTAGAACCACGATTGATATAGTGATCGGCTGTAAATTTCGTCAGAACATGGTTGTTAAGTGAGTTTGCAAAACTATTTGAGCCACTGTGACATTTTTTGCCAGGATCATCGAAACAAAGCCTATGACATTGAAGAACTACTACGTGAGAATAGCGTCGAAATCTGATCTCGGTAGCCAAAGCAACCGACTCAGGATGGACGGTGCGTGGAAACCACGAGGTAATGGTACTCCAGCGCAACGGGATTAAACTGACCGCTGATCGAGATGAAAACCTGTATAGGTTAAGACTCCGAACCAGGGACATGGCCAGTAGAGCTGCTGAAGGCCTAGTCACAGAAATAGCAACGTTGCAAGAACTTCATGAGCTCATGGGACATATTGACAAGCGCAAGGTAAGCGACTTGATGGTTCGCGAGGGAATTGAATTTCTCGATGATAAAGTACACTGTACTGACTGTGTGTTTGGAAAACAGCACAGGACAAGTTTTCACTACAAACCTACGAGTGTAAGAGACCAGTCCCTAGGTCAGTGCGTATACACTGATCTTTGTAGTCCATTAGAACCATCTCTTGGAGGATGACGACACTTTATGTGTATTACAGACGGATTCAGCAAGTACCGGAAAGTCTACTTCCTGAAGACTAAGGATGAAACTATCAAGTACTTACACGATTACATCACTTGGTTCAAAAATCAAACTGGACACGATATCAAGGCAATTCTAACAGATAATGGACGCGAGTTCGACAACTCTCAAGTAAGGAACCTGCTAGCGTCTAAAGGAATCGAACTCAAACTAAGTCAACCCTACTCTCCGCAACAAAATGGAATTGCAGAAAGAAATAATCGAACTACAACTTCTCTTGCTCGAACCATGCTCATAAGCAATTCAATGCCGAAATCATTGTGGGGTGAAGCGGTTTTATGCACAGTCACCCTCCTAAATATGGTTACGATAAACCCAATCAACAAGACAACTCCCTTTGAAATAATCTACAAACAAAAACCACACTTAGGAAGACTACAACCATTTGGTTCAACATGTTATGTCTACAATCATGATCCATCCCGGAAGAAATGGGACGCCAGAAGTATCGAAGGCAAACTGGTGGGATATGATGATAAAATAGAAGAATATAGGATCTGGATACCAGGAACTAACACAGTTCGAAGATCCAAAGATGTTGAGTTTGAAAGGAAAAGTCTCATCTCTACAAGAAAGGAAAGTGACAACAAGCAAGAAACTGAAAACGAGGATGAAGACCTAACTCAATACCCCAACAAAGAAGCGCAGGCAAATTCGTCCAACGAAGACGGAATTACTGCAGAAGAAAGTGAGGAAGAAGACAAGGATCAAGCATCTACAAAGACCTCTGAAGACAGTGGAACTAAAACAGAAAGGACACTACGAAACCGGGCAACACTACGTAAACCGGATAAATACGAAGCCCACTTGACAGAGCCGCAAACTGTCGAAGAGGCACTAGCATCCGAAGACAAAGACAAGTGGATGGAAGCGATGAAAGATGAACTAGCGTCAATGGACAAGAACAAGGTATGGGAATTGACAAAGTTACCCATGGGTCGGAAAGCTATTAACAATCGATGGATTTTCAAGAAAAAGACCGATGCTCAAGGAAACGTGGAAAGATACCGAGCACGACTAGTGATCAAAGGATATGCCCAAAGACCAGGTATCGATTTTCAAGAAACATTCAGCCCAGTCGTTCGCTTCGATACAGTGAGAACAATCCTCAGACAATATCGCAATCAACCAAACGAAATATATCAGGGAAACGTTACTGAGATTTAACATGGAAAACTGTAAACCAGTGGCTACACCAGCTGATAATGGCCTATACTCTGAATATAACCAGAGCACCTACTCACAAGAAAACAGACCTCAAGTACCATACAGAGAACTCATAGGATCACTAATGTATATGGCTATTGCAACGCGTTATGACATATCATTCGCTGTATCTTTCTTATCCAGATACTTAGACACATTCACTGCAAAACACTGGACGTACGCTCTGCGCGTATTGAGATATCTGAAAGGAACCACAGGACAAGGCATCGTGTTCACAAGCAGCCCGACAACAGAAGAAGGAAAAGTATTGGAAGCTTTCTCTGACTCCGACTACGCCAGCGATCCAGAGACCCGAAAATCCGCAAGTGGACAACTATTCAAGCTCTGCGGAAGCCCGATCGTGTGGGGATCGACACAACAAAAGCAAGTAACGCTGTCAAGCACAGAAGCAGAATCGATTGCAGCGTGTGAAGCAAGTAAGACCGCATTGTGGCTAAAAGAATTATTCCGAGAACTGCAAATCGAAAGCAAAGTCACTATACAAGTGGACAACTTATCAGCATTATGACTCATCAAAAATCCTGAGTTTCATAAACGAACGAAACACATCGACGTAAGATATCACTTCATAAGAGAAAAGTACGTGAATCAAGAAATAGATTTCGTACATGTTCCAAGTAATCTGCAACAAGCAGATCTATTCACAAAACCCCTTAACAAACCAGTATTTGTCTTTCTGAAAGATCTAATCTGCAAGCCGCAACAATGAATCTGCAAATTATTGTAATAATGTTTACTATTAGCAATGCAGAACACAACTATTTCGAATATGACGATTGTGACTATCAATGTACTTATCTAAATGACAGCTGTAACATACTGCTGGTAGATTCAGTATTCTACAAACCATGCTACAATCTTAGCAGTACGTGCAGGAACAAGGCAAATAGGCACGTGGTCTGCCTTATGCCAAATGAGCCCCCAATAGGAGGACAAGATATATGGCAAGAATATAAACGAAAGTATTACCCAATTACTACACCTGCACCCACTACCACACCTAAGCCGGAAATGAACCCAAACTGTGTAGAATGGAAGATTCTGTGTAGAGACTGTGTAGAATGGAGATGGTTTGGGACGGCACTGTGGTTGACACTCTAGCACCCTCTTATGTCAACCACTGTGCAACCATCCCCGGTTACGCAGTAGCGCGTGCGGAGCGGGCAAAGCTGAGGAAGTACGCCGCACTCCAAGCAACGCACCTGTTTTCCCCCCTCGCCTTTGAGACCCTGGGCGGGCACGGCCCTCTCACTGCGAACTTCCTCGAGGGGGTCTACCACAGGTTGATCCGCGCCACCGGGGACAAGCGCGCTGGCTCTTTCCTCCTGCAGCGCCTGTCCCTCGCTGTGCAGAGAGGCAATGCCATCGCCTTCCTCGGGACGTTGTCGTCCTCACCCCCCCCCACCCCCATAATCCCTAGAAATTCCGACCTATTGTAACGTTTAATATATTATAATAAATACTCTATATATATATATATATAGTCATTACCATTATAATTATACTAATAATCATTATTAGAAAACAGAGAGAGATATACCAACATCGTGCAGCACTACTGACAAATACAGATGAAAATCCCTATCAAGATACTGTGGAGGATGTCGTAACACAGGACTGAGAGAAAAAGGGAGGATATAGAGAATTGTTAAACATACAATTAGGTTTTTCTATCGGTCTGAGGACTCTCGTCAGGATCGGTCTCTGACCAAAGAAGGAACCTGATAGTACGGCCGTGACCGTAGCACACTCGATATCCACATTTGTCCATGGTGAGTCATTGGAAGATTTCGCTTCGAGAACATTCGAGAGTGGAAAGTCACCACATGCTCCAGACACAAGCCCAGCAATATATATAAGGCCTGTACTACCCAGAATAAAAACTTGTGTTCATTGAGCGGATAAGCGGTCCACTGGTCTCCACCCGGCTGAACTAGTGAACCTAAATGTGAAACGACGCATCGAGAAAAGCTACGGGGACTATACTTAAACACCTTCTATAAATGCTCCTCAGGCAACTAAAAAAAATACGTATACCCTGAAAATCTCTAAACTCGAGAGGGAAAACATGCATTACGATTGTTCAAGACAGATAGTGTAGGGATGAACCTACCGTTTGCTGCGATTGTCTCCAGGTGCCGAATTTTTTTAGTGACGATTTAGGAGGCTGTCGAACTCGTTTGCCCTTCGCCTGTTTCGCCATATTTGTTGCCACGGTACCAAATGTGAAACAAAATCCTCGAAAAACTGTCAGGCTGCACACCACCAAATGCACATGTGAATTATGCAAGTTGTTATCAACTACAAGGAGGGATGTCACTTCTCGTTGAACTTGCTCAACGCCTGCCCACAGACGAGCCTGGTTCTAGCCACCACTAGAAGCGTAACCGCCAAGAAGCCACCTGTCGCCTCCTTTATATTCACTAGAGCTCACTCTGTCAAATATATTGCCCTTCCACAATTGTGTTAAGATATGATGTAATACTGCGACGTGTGTTGCATACGCCCGCCACGGGCAGAATTCACGATAACATACCTACACCACCACGTCACACAGTCGACAACGTGGTTATCAAAAATAAATACGCAGACGCGCCCTGACGACGATGAAAAGTGAGTCTGTCAGTGGCAATCGAACCGTACGCATCTGTCTCTTCAATTGTCTACTGGCTCACTCCGCAGCACAACCGTAGCGTGGTCTCGTCGCTCCGCTGTCGATCTATACGATCTACCTTCTATCCGGTCCGAAACTCAACACCCCCAAACGAAGCGACATCCTCGTCGTAAGACAACTGGTCGAACGATCGGGTAGAATCTCAAACACTCTTTCTGCTTAGTGTCCGATCCGCACTTGAACACGGATCCTACGTATCGACATTTTCTTAATCACGAAATTCATTGTTAATATATATTGTTGGAGTAGTAGATAGCCTAACTAGCTCATAGGCGCGTCAAGGATAACACACTTAGTTGATGGTAATGCTCACAGTGAAATTTTATTTATCTGTAATCGTATTTATATGTTTATGTCTACATGTTACACTCTGTGGTTCAAACAATCATGTGTGGCGGTGCCATGTGTACCCTCTCCCAATTCATACATAAGATGCTCTTTGCATGTGTCTCTGAGAGTAGGCCATGTCGGCTGAGTTCACCACATGCTCTCTAGTTAATTGTCCTGATCTCCAGATGTCGCTTCGTCTAGACACGCTACCCCTGGTCAGTCTAGAGGGGGGTGGACTCGGGGCTGTTTAGTGTTACTCCAAAATGTTAGTATTACTCCAAAATGTTATGCGGTGATTGCCTCACTGCGCCGCCTGAGAGAACTTGGAGTACCTACTGAGGGATTACTGCTGGTGTATAGGATGTTACTCATTCCTCTGCTTTCCTATGGAATCACAATCTGGGGTGGGAGCTTTCAGGGAACGCTGCGCAAAGGAGAAATCATTCAGAACGACGCACTTAGGGCCATCTTCGATCGGCGTCGCAGAGCTTCCGTTACAGATATTTTAGATAATGCTGAGCTTCTTCGCCTCCGTGGAATCAGCAAGGTTCAGACTGCCTTTCTTGCCTTCAAAATAGTAAGAGGAAAAATTCCTGGTGACATCTCTTTCTGCATCTCTGCTATGGAAAAGCGAACGGCCCGTCGGGCAACGGTATTCGTGAGACCATTCACCACCAAAGAGTCAAGTCGCCATGCTCTGGCTCACCGCCTACCGGAGGTATGGGGCTCTCTCCCGAGTGAGATTCGATCCCTCACCTCAGCAAAGAAGTTTGTCCACGAAGTTAAGAAAATTTTTTAAGGTAGTGATCACTGTGTTTGACATGTAAAATTACGTATAACGTTGATTTTTGTGACTATGATGGAAGAGGAATCGTGTCAATGTATTTGCCCCTATGTATGCGTTGATATAATATGTTGTCAATTGTAACTTCGTCTGTTGCAGTGTGATATTTTACACCTTTTACCTATTATTTTTTACGAGAACTCAAGCAATGTATGTTGCAGTTCCGTCAATAAACAGCAGTTTGTATTGTATTGTGTTATGACCATCTGGCCTACCGTGAAAATGTGGACTGTCGTCGTTTCAATCCTCAACACTCCCCCGCGGCGATATGTCCACCTGTATTTTTCCCTTTCTTTATGGTTAATGAATATGCATGTGCCGAGTCTATGTGTCAGTCCTAACATAATCATTTGTGAATGTATATACTCATAAATAAAAAAAATCTACAGCTAATATCTGAGTTTTAATGTGTTTATGTAATTCCGTACTCGAGGCTTCCGTTGGCGCTTTCCATCGTTGAGTGAGTCTGTGATTTAGGATGGTTGTAGATCGAATTCTTCTGCTGAAAGTACGCGCGGTCCAGCGACGTCGGCGAACCGTCAGCGTTAGTCGATTGTTCCACCATATGTTGACTGCGTGCACCACATGAGGCGCTCGGATGTGAGGTGTCGTGCACCATGTCCGTTCCGTGCACGTTCGCCTGCTCTCTCCCCCTCCGAGCGACTGTATGTGTGAGGTGTCATAGCTTTGTCGAATAATCCGTCATTATGATCCGTCAAATGACCAGCACGACACCCGATGGTATTCCATCGTACGTCTTCAAAAAGCTGGGCATCCCACTCTCGTTCATCTTTAGACAGTTGTTAGATCGCTCCGAAGTGCCTGATAAATTCCGCACCGCTGTAGTGTGCCCCGTCCACAAAAAGGGACATACAGCAGAACCAACGAATAAGAGGCCCGTGTCGCTGACGGTTGTTGCATGCAAGATTCTTGAGAGCATAATTTGCAAATCTATATATGAAAATGCCAACAAGCAAGGCCTAATATCCAACGCCCAATTCGCCTACCGCCCAGGAAGGAGTACGACTCTGCAACTTCTAGAAACGCAGTTCGATTGGGCAAGGGATGTCAATAGATCTAATCGTTTCGACGTTGTTTATTTCGACTTCAAGTCAGCCTTCGAACGGGTGACTCACTCGAAACTCCTCAAGATCCTGCCCTTCTTCGGAGTTGGTGATCTTCTCGTGAAATGGATAAAAGACTTCCTTCGTGATAGGACCTTCAGGGTGCGGGTGAACAGCAAATACTCCAATACTGCGCGAGTGATGCCCGGCTGTCCTCAGGGAACGATATTAGGTCCTCTGATGTATATAATGTACATAAATGCCATAATGTATATATTACCGCAATCCATATCCGTTAAGATATATGCAGATGACGTAAAAATGTATTCTAAAGTTGACACGGACCATGAGAGGGCACAACTTCAAAATGCCCTAGATCAGTTCCTGGAATGGACCTTGGGCCTTGATCTGAAACTATCAATTGGAAAATGTGCAGTACTACACTTTGGTCACGGAAATCCCAAACATGTGTATAGAATTGGTGGACTCCTCTGCGCTCTGCCGAAACAATGCGCGACTTAGGAGTAATTACCTCAACCACATTGAAATATACTGATCATGTTACGGATGTTGTGCTTCGTGCAACGCGCCGTGCGAACTGGATATTACGTTCTTTCGTAGTGAACGACCCGGCCCTATTTGTTAAACTTTTTAAGATTTATGTTGAACCCATTATGACGTATGCAGCGCCAGTTGGTACCCAGGATTAAAACTGGACAAAGAGAGGCTGCAAAAAGTGGCGGATAAATTCGTGAAACGCGTCGCTTTTAAATGTCAATGTACGAGGGAGGAAGTGAATATCATGCCAATATTGGCTAAATTTGACAATATAGATACACACATATATTTGTATTGGTAAACATCTTCCCATGCTAATGAGTGAAATGTTTGATGTGACTGTGACGACTACCAGAGCTGGTATAAATGTCTTACCTAAATTCATAGCTAAGAAACAATGTGTAAATGACTTATTTCCTTGGAGAGTGTCTCGAGCCCTACGTGATGGGTAGCTTTTTCAAAACATATGACCTCTTCTTCTTGGCAAACACATAGCAGCCAACTCACATATTGTTAAACCTAACCTTTGAAATAAAGCGTTATTATTATTATTACCGCGGTGGATTGTGGTTCTCTAGGGAACGGTCCGGTTACTTTTTCATTTGGAGACTGAAGGCCGAGGATTTGTTGAGTGGCTACGTGCGGAGCACGCTTGTCGTAGTTTGTGTCCCGTCGCCGTAGGCCACACCTCGGGCCTCGTTGTGCACATCGGCACCGCAGCCGTCACCGCCCTTGTCACCGTCACCGCAGCCGTCGTCACCACCACCGTTATCATCACCGCCACCGTCATTTGTAATGCGCCTTCGTTCGGGCCGTGTGACGATGCCGCCGCCGCCCCAAAGACCACAGTTGGATGCCGATGACGACGACAGCATGGAAATGTTTGGTCTCCAGGAGGGCGTCGGCCGCCCAGCGCCAGCAAGGGGCGGGAGACGGGGCCGGCTGGCCCGTCGGGCCGCCGTCAGTGTAGCCACCGCGGCGTCGGCCACCGGTGCGATTTTAATTGTATATTTATTATTTTTATTATATTTTTATGAGGGAGCGAGTGGTGCTCCTAGCGATGTCGGCGGGCGGGTGGTGCCCCCGACATCAAGTACGTTGCTACCGGACGAGACCGTATGGTTCTCGTCCCGGGTAGTAGTGACCTCGCCCCGGGTCCTCCAAGATCTTCGTCGGTTCTCGACGAAGGAACTATTTTGTAAAGCGCGGACCTGTCGCTCGACGTCCGCGCTCGCCTGCGTGTTGTTGAGCGGGCCTCTGCGCGAGGAAGCGGCCGAAGTATGGGCCGCTCCTTATCTGCCGCCCCCGGCTGTACTGCCCAGCCGATGCAGGGGCCGTGTTTTATTTAGGCAGGTTTTATAAAAAGACGGCATTTTATATTTTTTGTTTGTTTTTAAAAAAAAAAGAAATGTATATTTATATAATTTTTTTTTTTGTAAAAATTTGTAATTTTGAAAAAATGTATATATTTGTGAGGAGCGAGAAGACGGAGAGTTGTTAATAATATGCACGTCCTCCTCTTTAATACAGGCCGTCGGCCAGGCGCGTGTCGAGGCGCCCTTGTATATTTTCATATCATTAAATATTGTAATCCGAGCGGTATCGTATGTGGCTCGATGTGTATACATTGCATTCATTCATTCACGGTAATGTTTCTGCTCTATCTCGGTAAGGGTCTTCCGCCTCTGGCGAGTTGCTAACTATGTGTTCATTCTCGTTGGATAGTCTGTTGTGTTTGGCAGAGTATATTAGTAGCAATGTCACGACAATCATTCCGATTGTCGGTATTAGTGCTGAGACGATTGCGATTTCCCAATGCAGTTTGTGGTCTGGTATATCGGGTCGCTTGGTAGTGGTTGTGGTAGTGGGGTAGTATCTTCGCTTGTAGTCAGGCCATGATTTTGAGCCGCCTACTGGTGGTTTATTTGGGGTGAGGCAAACTGTGTTCTCTGTTGCCTCTTGAATGCATGCTCCCCCGGAGTGGATGCATAATTTGACAAATTCATCGTTGTCCTCAGTAATGAGGCAGCTAATATTTTAGTTGATGCACTTGTATGGACAATCATTGGTGTATGTGTAGAAGTCCTCTGTAGTTGCTATTAGGAGAAGGGGGGTGAGTAGCAAGATAAAAGCTAATTTTCCCATTTTTGGAGGTGAATCAGCTTCTTTTGTTGTTCAAATAATGGTTTATTGAGGGGTTTTGTCAGAAAGTCTGCCTTTTGGGTTTGGGTAGGTACGTACAAGAATTTAAGCTCTCCTGTTGTATATTTTTCGTGGAGGAAGCAGAATTTCACGTCAATATGTTTTGTTTTCGCTGGGACGGCACCCTGGGACCTCAAAGCTGAACAGCGACGGAGGCGATTCACGGAGGGGAGGTTCGACTGGGAACAGACTCTAGCTTCCTGGCAATCAGAACGGGACAGAATCCCTAGGTTCGCTCCCGGGGCGGCAGTAAGGAATGTCATACCGGACATCAAGGCGTGGCTAAAAAGACCAGTTGGGGAAATAATCTACTTCCTTATCCAGGTCAATCCTACTTCCACAGGAATCGTAAGGCCCCGTCGGACATCTACGTGCTGTTGGATGCAGGAGTCGAGGACGATCCTCTCCACACACTGGCAGCATATGGAGCCACGGAGCAGGTACGGCAGGAGGTCGCGGACGCCGAACTGAGACGGGCCATGCAGGACGGGATCCGAGGGTTCGTTTCCTACATGTGCCTGGTCAGAGACTAGTGGGGGAGAGGGAGCACACTAGCCGAAAGGATCCTCCGGGAGAAGGATAGGCTAGATCCCGGGCGCGGATAGCAGAGCTGGTCCGAAGGGAGAATGCCCGGAACCCATAAGCTGCGGCTGGGCGGGAGGGTTCGCCCCAAAGGAGGAACTGATTGATAGGACATGGTTGGAATCAACTGCCGGTCCCTACAAGACACAGACTAATACAATACAAGGTTTGGTTTATTAACGGAACTGCAGTCTTATCACAACGCTTAAGTTCTCGTAAAAATAATAGCGAAAAAACATCCGAAAAAACATTTCTCAAAAACATCCGCAACCGAGTCTCGCCGATGTCTACCAAAAATTGCTCTTAGAGCGTCATTCTGAACAATCTCGGTTCTGCGAATGATCGTTTTATAGCCACCACCCCAGATAGAGATCCCATAGCACATGATAGGCAACAGGAGCATTCTGTAAACTAAAATTAACCCATCCACTGGAATACCACGATCTCTGAGGCGACGGATCGAGGAAATAACGGCATAACACTTGGGAAGGAGAGCCTCAAGATGGGCTTGCCACTTCAGTGTCTCGTTAATGGTCAGGCCCAGACATCTGACCGTAGACGACATCGGAACCGGCTCCCCGCAAAGCCACACCGGATCTATCACTGGAGTCCTTTGTGGTGGGCGCAACAGAATGAAACCCGTTTTGTTGGTATTCACAACAAGTCCGAACCGCTCAAACGTCTTCACCACTCCCTCAACCTTCGCTACGGCAGCCTGAATATCTGAGTTCAGTTCTGAAGGACGTATTCGGAATAGGAGTGAGGTGTCATCAGCGTAAGCAACAGTCTTACAATAATTGCCAGACGAGATTTTGAGCAGAATGAAATTGGTCAAAATGACAAACATAAACGGTCCCAGCACAGACTCCTGGGGGGTTCCAATGTTAACCACCTGCCATGATGACCAAATGTCGCCAACCACAACCGCCTGTTTCCTATCTGAGAGATATGAGTGAAACCATCTGACAACTTCGGGTGAGCAGCCAAGGCACTCTAGCATTTGAAGGAAAAAGGAGTGACGCAGGCAATTGAAGGCGGCCGCCACATCCAGCATCACCCCAAGGCAGAGTTGACCGTTCTCAATAGTGTCGGCGACTTCCTGCCAGAGATGCGCGAGCGCGAGCTCAGTGGAGCGCGCCCTTCGGAAGCCAAACTGGCATGCCGAGAAGAAACTCGCCGAGTTAAGATGCCTTTCAAGCCTGGACATTACCACCTTCTCGAACACTTTAGAAAGATAGTCAACAAGCGAGATAGGCCGGTGGTTCGAGGGAAACTTTCGATCACCTTTATTTTTAAAAAGCGGGACAACTCTGGCCATCTTCAACCTGGAGGGAAATATCCCGTTTCTAAGGGACAAGTTTATAATATGTGTTCAAGGGCGAGCGAGAACCCACGAGGACAACTTAATAAGTCTACTCGGGATGCCCAAGGCCCCCACAGTCCAGTTGGCCCTAGTTGAATCAAGGGCCCTCTGTGTTTCCGATAAGCTAACCTCTGAGAACGCGAATGCCGAACTCTGAGCCCCCCAAATAGATGTCAATTCTGGTCTGAGGTCCTCTTGGGCGTTTATCCCAGATACAGTGTCTGAACCGACAGCAGCAAAGTGCCGGTTTAATTCATCAGCAATAGCCTGTGGTGTCTCTAGACGCCCAGAATTAGATTCGAGTATCCGAGGGAGTTCAGCTTTACCGCTACCTCTCCCACATGAGGTATTGATAAACTTCCACAATTTAGAACTATTGCTCTGCAGGCGGGTGAACCGATTTCTGAAGAAGGAAGTCCTGGCACACCGGAGCTTTCGCTTATACCTGAGAAGACTGTCACGATAGGCCATCTTAGATTCATGGGAGCCCACCTTAATGTAAAAGCGGTAGAGCTTGTTTACATGAGTCCTAAGACGGCGAAGACCAGGGGAAAATTGGAATTTATCTCGACACTGGGGCGCGGTTGGTTCAACTGTGGTAAAGCCTTTATCATATTCTGTAGACAGCTCGCTGCTGAGTGTACTAAAGGCAATCTCAACGTCCTCCGTGTCAAGTACATTAAGCCAACTAAGTTGGCCAATATTGCAGTCAAAACGAACAAGGCCGTCCGTATCATGCTGTTTAACAGGGACTTGCACCGCTAGAGGAGCACTCGCTGGATCAACATTAGACTTACCCATTATAGCAACCGTAACCGGATAGTGATCAGAAAACAAAGGAGTACGCCAGACTGCCGCAGAGATATCGAGGTATTCCTCACAAGTGGGGCACCACCACACACTCGAAAATATAAAAGAAGCTTAAATTTCTCCCACCAATCTATACTAATACGTGAATAAACACATGTTGGATTATGCTATGCGTTACCGAAAATAAGTTGGCATTGGAAATTTCAAACAACGGCATTTATTATATAACTGATCACTGAGTCACGTAGTTGTGGCCGTTTCTGCCCTGGCTTCGAGCACATGAACTGTTTTCTCTGTTTATCTACCTATGGTGATTATCGTCATGTTGGTGTACAGTCACACCAGAACAAAAAACAACAACTGTACACACTGAAAAACGATGAGGGAACTTGTATGTACACTATTGAGACCTATGTATGTACACTATTTACAAATATTACAATTGTAGTTTAAAAACATTTGGGGTACAGGTAAAAGCGTCTACTTAGAAAAAAGTAGACGTCTCAAGTAAAAAATTTCTTCAATTTCGTCGCATCTTCACTTTTAAAGATGGCTCAGCGTAGCTCACAGTCGCTAAGCCACGCCGTGAGCTGCGAGTACTGTGTGAAGACGACGACGATGAGCCGTTTGTTGAAGCGAATTCATTGCTCACAACAGCGTCGCCAGAAATCGTAGAACCGTCTGGTATCTGAGGACGGGACCGTTTGGCCAACGGTGATTCCGCTGAGACAGTGAGAAATATAAAGATAAAAGATAATTAAATTATTATTATTATTATATCATTTAGTTGTCTCGAAATAATTTACATATCGTTAGTTTCTCAGCACTTTCGCAGTGAATATCTCAAGTTTTTCGCGAGCGAAATCAGCCAATTTAGTCGGGATGACTAAATGCGATGATACACACATTGCTTCTTTCAGCTTTTGTTTGTTATGTCAAATAAAATGCATTGTATTGTTCAATTAGTCTTCTAGGCGAGTACCGTATGGAACGTAGAGCCTACTTCTTTTACGCTAGTCACTTCCTAATTCTCGTTTATGATTTCGGCTAGAAAAGCGCGCCTATTATTTCTACAAATATGGGCCAACAAGAGAAAACTTTGGGATCGACATTAGAAAGTGATTTCAGCCAATTTAGAAATTGGCTAAAATCACTTTATAATGTCGATCAAATGAAAATTTTTCGGAAATGATATGCGTCTTTTTAACTCTAGTTAGCTTCCATCACTTGGGACGGCTTTGTTGCATCGTTCGAATAAATTCGTTATGCCACATTTGTAGGGTTCCGACGCGAAAAACGGAATTACCTTTTCTCGACATCACCCAGAGTTGAATTTTTTTCTATCAAAATAGTTCATCGATCTGAAGAAATTGTAGTCAAAAGGAAGAAGGTCTGGGGAATACGGGGGTGCTTAAGGTGTTAAGTTTTGCCTCATCAAATATTCGACAAAATAATGATATGATTATCATCAGTGTTTTTAGGCTTGCTCTGCTGGTTATCAATCAACCGACAGAGGCAAGCTCGTACACTCAATTATGCTCTGGGCTTAACTTCTAGGATTAACTTCAAGGTTCCTCTGCAATCGACGATGTCGCATGTAATGGGGAAACAAATGCAATAGCTCACAGAACAGCTGGGCATGTTATCTATTCAATTTAGAAAGTACTCAAAGCGATACCACCGTAAAATACAGAATCTTATAAATAGGTATGCAAAATATTCTGCAAGGGGTTGAATTGTAGCCAGACCTCGTCAACGAAACGAAACTAGAGGGAATTCAAACGTATGGAATTGGAACATAAACCAATCTTCGACTTCTTGGTTAAAGGTCCAATGAGAAGGCGTAAGCGTTCACTGTTTTCTTTCTATTTATGAGCACCAAAGGTTCAGCCGACGCGGCAAGACGATGATTCATTGTACGCTTAGGAGAGTGATGGTGACGTAATTCTGGTCCATATGAGGGGTGTGAGGTGTTCAAGAAGCATGAGGGGGTTTGCCATACGTTTGGGATCGAAACGACAACGGTTATGTCTTACAAACAACCGAAGAAAGAATATAATTTTAGGGCTTACAACATGTGCTAAGTTCAGGTGGAATTGAATCATACGCAGCTAGCCAGCTTTAAATAAGCCGTGGTAAGATCTTTTAAGGTCGGGTCTACGATAAGTGGTGAGCTAATTTGAAACATGCTTCTCCACCCTGAGATTCGTCCCAACTACCCTTGTGCGAATCAGTATATACTTCAATAAACGTATATACATTATTTGTCAACTGAACAGGGAAAGAGCACTCGAAAAATGCTGAAAATATGGAAGCTAGTCAGGAAGACGATCCACTAAACAGCCGTGAACTTACACTTACCGATGGCCTTCTCAGTTGAAGATTTCTGTACCACCTCTGATACAGCCTTTTCTGCTACTTTGGTCTG
Organism: Stratiolaelaps scimitus; assembly: GCA_019614645.1. Taxonomy (NCBI): domain Eukaryota; kingdom Metazoa; phylum Arthropoda; class Arachnida; order Mesostigmata; family Laelapidae; genus Stratiolaelaps; species Stratiolaelaps scimitus. Next base: position 546,146 of record JABWDB010000089.1, on the reverse strand, counting down.
CGCAGCTTTTGCTAACCGTGTTTCGTTGTAGTCAACTAACTTCTTCGTACGCCGCGGCCGAGCAGGCAAACTCTCTGTTTCCTATCAAAAACAAATGTACATTATTAAACAAAATTATTATTGTTCCATAAGATATGATGCCTTTATTTCATGTTTATTTTTAGATATCGCATCGAAAACCGACGAATTTAAATTATAAATCGGCATTATCGTTATACTAATTTATTATACTAAATATAATTGTTCAGTAAATACGTCAATTATCTAAGGCATATATATTTACGGTGTTTATAATAATAGACTAATACAAATACTGAACTTGAAGATCTCATAAAGAAGGTTCGAATCTACAACTCATGCGCAACTCAATACGGTGTCATTATATGCTGAATTCTATTGGTATAGAAATTTGGATAGCTGATAAAGATATTCCTTAGTTTGTTTGTGATTCCTTGACTTCAAAACATTGTTTCCGCAGGCATATTTTTAAATTAGTGCATAATACAACAAGATGCATGCAGTTATCGTTCTACTTATTCCTGGACAAAGCAGCATAATTTGAAAAATAAAAACTGTTTGTGTGCATTCAAGAAATGAAAGCAAATCTATCTGGAAAAATAATTTCATCCATTTCAGTATAAGTATGCCCGTTCATTTCGATTTGTTTTTGTCATTCGTGTTGGTTTTGAATTAAAATATATGAAATAATATAATAAACTTGAATCATATCATAAACATATACAATATATTATATTGTTAATAATAATTATTATAATCATCCCTCCTTTCATTTTTTCTTGTTTATTAATATTAATTGCATAGTATATATAAATTCACTACTGATATGTAGTGTTCTCGAACTGGTGAAGAAGGTTCCACGTAAAGAGAAAGGCCGCCTCTTACCAATTTGATTTCAGAGGCGATCTTATCCACCTTATAATTAATAAGTAGCGTAATATCTAAAGAAGACAAAATTGTCAATATTAGTTCACTACGTACTTTTTTCGTAGTATTGTCGCCTGCGGCCTTCGGACAGTTCGATGTAGGTCGCTGTTTTCGTGCCATAGCTCGTGTAACTACAGACGAGCCTCCGTCTGTAGAACTCTTCGAGCCTCCGTCGACCGTCAATGAAGGAAGTTGTTGCTGCTTGTTGACGGTAACCGTTGTTGCTGGCGAGAATTGCTGTACAGCACCGGCTTTCCGTTTCCTGGCCATGCGGTCCACATTCGTGTTCTGTACTTGTGACACGGAATCCAAAGTGTCCTCGTCCAAAGGCGTAGTCGGTGGCGGCAGGGTCATGTGGTCACATTGGGCCGAAAGTTGAGGGGGCGGGTTCGGCGCGGGCATCGTAGTGGCCAGAGGAGCGAGCAATGACGTCCCTCCCGAGTTTGACGGTGATCGCACAGTTTCTTCAAACCATGAAGGACCTACAGTTGTGCACGTCGGTGACCTGTACACCAAATTTGTGTACGAAAGAGCATGTGCATAGGGGGGAATTCGAGTTAATTTAGAACTTAATCGTTCACTGGGTTGATCTATTTTCTTATTAATTGCACTGTTGCAAGACAATTATCGTTGTATTCAATCAACTCAGAACATGTTGTCAAATCTGCATTACAATCTCGTATTAATAGTAAAAAAATGATGAAAATTTCAGCAAAGCTTTCCGCAGGAGGCAAGGCTGCGCGCGCTCCGGCCCAAATTTGCGCAACATTGACAGCAGTTGGTGAACTTTCCGCAATAATTTTGTTCTGAAGAACGACTGTGAGTTCTACGCAGTCCGACAGGAGTGTTGTCGAATCTGCACATTGCGAAAAGTCTTCGTCCGATTTTCCTGCAACCTATTCCCAAGAAAGCGTGATTTTGCGTCGGTATACATTGGCTTGATGCACAAGTGCGTAACTAAAATCGAGTAAATTTCAAACGCACAATATTTACAAAAAAAAAAGTAATTTTCATCACTTAAACATGTTTCTTTCGGTTCAATGTCTTTCTGTCATTCTCCACGAGTCACTTTCTCAGAACTCCTGAGATATATAGGGAAAACAATTATCCACGGTGTATTTGAGAATGTCCAGAGAACTGAAGGTGTGACTATTTCAACTGTTCTGTAGCGCCCTCAATAATAAGTGACGACAACCTGAATGTGTAAGGTCTAGGGTATACAGTGGATGCACCAAAACGTCCCACCCAAGGCGCAATCTTTTCACGGGGTCATGAGAGAAACGTGTGGTTTAGGGTTGTACTGGTGAAACACGACGATCTTTTCTATTTGCCCCGTTTCAGATCGATTGCTCGCTTTGATTTAGTTAATTGGGGACTAATACTTTCCAATTATTCCATGTTCGAAATACAATTTAGCCTCGTATAGCAATGGCCGATATTTATTCAAACATACAATAATTAGGAATTCTTTCTAGGGATTTTGGCGGGGTATGGGGGAGATTAGCTGGGACCGGGGCTGAGACCGACATTGTCCCGAGGAAGGCGATGGCATTGCCTCTCTGCCTCACAGCGAGGGACAGGCGTTGCAGGAGGAAAGATCCTGCGCGCTTGTCCCCGGTGGCGCGGATCAGCCTATGGGAGACCCCTTCGAGGAAGTTCGCAGTGAGGGGGCCGTGCCCGCCTAAGGTCTCAAAAGCAAGGGGGGAAAAAGGTGGGTTGCCTGGAGTGCGGCGTACTTCCTTAGCTTGGCCCGCTCCGCACGCGCTAACCGGGGGTGGTTGCACAGTGGTTGACATAAGAAGGTGCTATGGTGCCTCGTACGGGTTACGGATTTCGATTAATGTGATCATCAAGTTACAACAATGTTTCATTTGATTTACAAAGACACTTTGTATTTCCTTGAAAGACAACAACTGAGAACGTATCACTTCCGACTTATGCATCACCCAATCTATACTACTTGCTACTCATATAATACTCCGAGAATGGTAGTATTATACCCATCGATAGTCTTTTTGTTGACTTTGACATTTTCCATTAATATATGAAGTTCTTAATAATGAATGAGATTTCGAATGTCTCTGTTAAAGCCGACTCTCAGGATCGCTTGTTGATTTCAGCTTATCATATAGCGATAATGTTGTAACGAATCTCTACATAGCAAATTATGATTACATTTCGGTGATACCACGAACAATTAACAATAAGGGTCTACTTCCAGCATGAGTACACACATATTTAAAAACGATCATACTCAAGGTTTAAGAGAGAAGAGGTCGCTCCTTACAAATATTCGAACCATGTAATTGGCTTGGCACCGCTAAGATTACGGTGAGGTATAAGTCGATGATAATCACGTAAACGCACTACTGTTTGATGCCATTATATTATCGTGCAAATTTCGCATCGAAAATTCAATGCAATCTTACCGGAATAGTTTCGTTCATCGACATTATAGTGGTCGAAATAGGTCTTAAATTTTCATCACGTGATGATTGTCCGCTTCGTGCGTTGATTCAATTTCGGAGAGAAGTCCCAGCAACAACTGATGTACCTGGAAGGACACATTAATTAAAGAGTGAGAAAAGAACCACTGAAATGCTCGAATTTGCTGACGGGTTTTCAGCACATAGACTTTTTTGATGTAGAGTGCCACAAGTGCCATCTGCAGAGCAATCGAGAATCGATGATATGAACTTTCCACCTGTCAACACAACAGTAATTACCTGTTACAACAATTAAGCTATATAAAAGGTGGGGAAACAAACAGGCTGTACTACAAACAACTATGGTGGATACAATCATATGCTATGAACGAAGAAATAGCGTGCCTTAAGATATTGCCCTGTCAGGCAAGTCAGCTGTGGAAACGGAAAATGTAAAGTAAGTAGATTTATGCAAGAAGTTGTTTATTTATTTTCTATCAAACATTGGCTCCTTTTATATGGAGCGACACAATATTTGGTGTATGAGAAATTGAATGAGAAGGCCTCAAGTTTTCTCGCCTTCATTGCTTGCCACAGATTCATTGATCAAGGACATTTCTTTACCGGGTTCATCTTCGAAAGTGTTTTCTAATCGGGACTCGCTATTTTCAGTAGACGATAACGATCTGTTTTTCTGACTTGACGATGTTTTGTCATGTCCTCTCTGAAAAGTCAGTAATATTACATTTGTTAATGAATTCATGCATCTAGTAATCCTTCCCGAAATCGCGCTGTCAATTAACCGATCGAACATATGGATTTGGCTTCCCAGTTCCAAAGCGAGGAAACAGCTAGATGAATTAGTGACATTAGGGTGCTTAGGTACGTACTCAAAAGTTATTACATAAGTACAAACTCGGCGGCAGGATATATAGACGAAATCCACGAGTTCCTTGTGTTGGAGATCGATCAAACTGATTGTAACGGTATTCTACAGAGGGACTACCGTGACCTGATCGTGCTGCGAAGTGGATAATGCAATCGGTATAACCCCTATATTGCACGACGCTGTATCTATAGTGCGTTGCATTCGCGTTCGCTGTGTGTATTATATAGTATAATAATGTAAGGTTTGCTGCTATTTCTAAGTTGTAGTATTTATATTAGTATATTTGATCAAAGCGTTGGTTGGAGCATCCTCCATGATATATATATATATTATATGTATTATATTTGTCATCCTTGTGCGTTATCGATTGCGTCGCGCCCTCTACTTGGTTTGGTGTACATCTTGGCACCTGTGTCAGGTTGTAACTTGTGGTGTAGCGTGGTTCTAGTAATACATAGTAAAAGAAGAAACAAGTCCACGTTCAACAGAATGTTAGCGGTTGTGGCGCAGTCTTGTAGATATTTGGATAATTGTGTTATTTTATTAATACTACATTTTAACAATACGCCAGGTACATTTTAATTTACTATTTCGTGTTTTATTAGCGAGGCATCTAAAAAATTATTTGGATCTTCTATCTGCGCTAACACCCGGACGTGATAATACAAATTGACGTGGTGCAGTTAAGTGAACTTCAAGTTCTCACACGGGTCTCACGGGCTTAGAAAATTAAAACACATTGTATAAAATAAAAAATGTTTAATTCGATTTAGAATTTGATTTCACATTTATCGAAATACTACGACAGTGGGAAAGAACCGGACGATCGGGCATATTTCGAAAAGAGTAATGGCAGCTTCATGCCTTTAATGTTGAAAACAAATTAGCTGCGTTCTTGTGACGTGCCGCCGTATGGTTGCATAATGCTGTTAAAGATGCCTAGACATATCAAGAACAACGCTTACAGTTAACATTAGTTGCGCTTCAGCCCCTTGTGACCTGCGAGTTAGCTGTTCAAATAACTTTACAACAAAAACCAAGTCGTGAGTAGGGCGCTATTCTACCCAGAAGTGAGGCTCAAACTATTCACCACCAAAAATAGCTTTTTCACCATTTTTTATTGTACGTGACTACGAGTGCTGGTCGAATCCTTTCATACTAGAGTGTCTGGAGAAAGACCAGTTGCTGAAAAGCGAGATGAAAAAAGTTCGTAGTCCACCCTCCCTAGAATCACGATTGATATAGTGATCGGCTGTAAATTTCGTCAGAACATGGTTGTTAAGTGAGTTTGCAAAACTATTTGAGCCACTGTGACATTTTTTGCCAGGATCGTCGAAACAAAGCCTATGACATTGAAGAACTACTACGTGAGAATAGCTCAAGTTAGACACTTAAGATTCCTAACGTTCCCGTATTAAATAACGACCCATAAAATAGATTTTTAAAACCTTTGGATTAAAGATATAAAAGATATTATTCCTTGAGATTTTTTGCATTTTCCTTCTGAATACATTGAGGAAACACAGTAATGGTATTGTCGATAGACTCAATCCGTCATTCTAAGATAAGGAACGAGATGTTTGGTCTTTAGAAAAATGAAAGACACAAGCGAATAATATTAGCGAAATGTTTGAAAGTAGAGTAGGGCAAAGGAGAAGCTACAGTGTGAATTCCTGTAGCGTGTTCGTTGGGCACTACGTTTTAAGTGTTGAATGTTAGCTGGGGTCTTCACTGCCGCTAGATTTTATTTAACAAAATAGCAGATGGGATATCCGTTTGGCTGTAAATATAAGTGAATAAAATAAGATAGGACATACCACCCTGCCGAAATTGAAGCTTTCTTCTCCAAGCAGGAATGACCGAAGGCTATCCGGATTAGAAAAGCAGTTCACCATGTCCTTCATTTCATGAAGTGTGTGACAAGACTCATCACGACATTCCTTCAACGTCTGTACACGGGGAACACCTAAGATTCAACGCAATTAAATCATACAAGCGTTCATTAACATGAACGAAAAACATCATAGGATGGTTGGTGCAGGCCAATTCACTGAAATTAATTGGGAAGAACCTTGTCCAGTTTTGAGTTACATATACTATAATATTGTAGTACGCCGCACGCCGACCACAAGACGTCGTGCCAACCGCACTCTCCAAGTGGAGATGTGCACTGCTACCTCGAACGTTACCGCCTCCGCCGACGCGGCTGTGCACGGCACAGCGAGGTAAGTGCGGGCTACACTAACAGCGCATGGCCAAACAACGTTTCGCTGTTAGACGCCGGCAACCTACCAGGGTAGCGGGAGCCCGGACTAAACTAAGGTGACGGCAATGCCCGGAAACAATGTGTACTTAAATATATATGTATGGTAACCACAGTGCAGCACTGAATAAATAAAGTGACTTACACACGACGAGCGCCGTAAGTCATCATCGATACCTGGTATCACAGTTATTCTCATTGATGCCACCATACGGCAGCTTACAATAAGAAGTAGCAGTCCTATAATATTCTCCCTTGTCAAAGGCTTTCACAACCTGCGAAATTAATACAGACCATGCGTTCCGGATGTGTTTTATTGTGATAATGATCGTAGACAGGCCAAGTTTAGTTCCTGTGTGCAGGCAAATTAATTTTCCATTTAAACATCGTGGGCCCATTTAACAAATCTATTAACAATGCCGGTATTTACCAAACGGCAGAAAACCACTCACTAACGCCAGTATTCCTATTTGATATTGATTTAAAACTGATCAATATTTGATAGTCGATTTTGTAGACGTCACTCAGGTTATTCATTCATTACGTGACTCAGGGAAATTAGATCATGGGAGTTTCAAAACGGTGTCGATTTTATTATTCTGCTTTTGTAGTCTCGTTAACACTTATAACAATAAAACTCGCCCTAAACCCAAACCCTCTGGCGTTCAAATATTTAATTTCCTCAATTTGACGTGGTGGACTTTTGATGGTTTATGCGGAATCGTTTTATATAAGATCGAGTGAAAGTAAAATAGCAAATTCAAATACGTACATTGGGCAAATTTTTGAGTGAATCGGTCAAGCATTATCTGGTATTCCCGATCACATCGTTCCAGTGTCCTCAGCGCAGCAACTTCTTGTCTCAGTTCATCGTTCAATATGCGAAACTTCTCTAGGCGAGCAGCCATATTGCGGCATCGCTTTGCCACGGAAATCTCGTTCTTCCCGATGGATTTCTGAAGTATCGATGCGATGTGAAATTAGGGTCTGTTCACTTTCAGATATGCGATTGGTTATCATGGTGAAGGTAAAATCATTAAAATGTTAACTACGATCTACGACAGTCGGACAACACCTTGACAAACTTTTAATCGTTGTCATTTTTTTATTTGCTTACTCTAAACAGAGGAGGGAACCCCAATATTGTCAGGTTCCGTAGTGTTGCCCTATTTCGGCTTTCGATGCGATTTGTGCAGTGCGGATTGTACAGCAAACAACGCAAATCGGTTAACGAACAATTGGACTCAGACGGAACGTGTCTATATTGAGTATTGTCAAAAATGTAAAATCCCTAAGTGTGCCAAAGTAAGTTGAAAAAGAAGGGTTACTCAACTACCTTCTCGAGAGTTTTCAACCCTGAGGAGCGTCATTATTCTCACAGGATTGAACGACACATTTGAGCGTTAGGTGAACTCGGACGTGCGATAATGATACGCAGCGAACTGGGAGCAACTATGGAAGTCTAAATCAACTGTTTTCTTATATGTTCCGTTGTACAACAACGATATATTGAGAGTTTGCATGAAACTCGTGAACGTGCCAAGTTTACCGATCTCACAGGGTTATACGTACAAAATTAGATAAATGGCACATATGTTACTCTCTTGTGAACTGTCCTCACTTCATAAAGAACCTGCCCAGTGTAGTTTCAAGTTGAATCTCCAAACGGTGAAACTAAATGAACCTGATCTTGTGCGAATGTTGTTCGAAATCAGAATTTTTTCCAGGAATGAATAAAAAACGTTTCTGAACTATTTCTTCCTGTACAATTTTTCAAAAAAACTCAGTATAGAGAATTGTTAAACATGCAATTAGGTTTTTCTATCAGTCGGAGGACTCTCGTCAGGATCGGTCTCTGACCAAAGAAGGAACCTGATAGTACGGTCGTGACCGTAGCACACTCGATATCCACATTTGTCCATGATGAGTCATTGGAAGATTCCGCTTCGAGAACATTCGAGAGTGGAAAGTCACCACATGCTCCAGACACAAGCCCAGCAATATATATAAGGCCTGTACTACCCAGAATAAATACTTGGTTCTCAACTCTTCTCGGTAACAACTTGTGTTCATTGAGCGGATAAGCGGTCCACTGGTCTCCACCCGGCTGAACTAGTGAACCTAAAAGTGAAACGACGAATCTGCGATCTTCTCTTAATTCCACACTCATTTATAGTTTCTCGAACAAAACTTATTGTTTATTTATCAGCACGACAATGTTTGTACAAATCGTCACTGTTTATCAGAGAGGTTCCATACACAATTTGCCAAGTCACTATCACCAACATAGTTCACGCCGCATCGAGAAAAGCTACGGGGACTATACTTAAACACCTTCTATAAATGCTCCTCAGGCTACTAAAAAAAATACGTATACCCTGAAAATCTCTAAACTCGAGAGGGAGAACATGCATTACGATTGTTCTAGACAGATAGTGTAGGGATGAACCCACTGGTTGCTGCGGTTGTCTCCAGGTGTAGAATTTTTTTAGTAACGATTTAGGAGGCTGTCGAACCTCTTTGCTTTTCGCCTGTTTCGCCATATTTGTTGCCACGGTACCAAATGTGAAACAAAATCTTCAAAAAACTGTCAGGCTGCACACCATTACATTTATATATGTATATATCAAATGCACATGTGAATTATGCAAGTTGTTATCAACTACAACGAGGGATGTCACTTCTCCTTTAACTTGTTCAACGCCTGCCCATAGACGAGCCTGGTTCTAGCCACCACTAGAAGCGTAACCGCCAAGAAGCCACCTGTCGTCTGCTTTAAAAGATCCATCTATTTACAAATAAGCCCGTCTGCCCATTGAATAGAGCTCACTCTTTCTGCTTAGTATCCGATCCGCACTTGAACACGGATCCTACGTATCGACATTTTCTTAATCACGAAATTCATTGTTAATATATATAACTTTCTTTATTTATTTACTCGGATGGAGAGTATGTGTCACTTCACGGGGTTCGAAGCTGCGCTTTCCGCTGTTTACAACCAGAGACGTCGCCGCCCCGGCCATTTAGAGCAAGAAAAGTCCAAGACGCTCACCACTAGACCAAGGTACCGGAGGGACACGTGTGCGTTGGGTTCAAATCCCGTCAGACGCTGCGGAGAATCTTTGGAGTTCTTTATCATCTTTCTTTATCTGAAGATTCTTGCCAGGTACAAGTAAGGAAGAGAATAAGCAAAGGTGGCCCCGTCAGGTCCTCATAGTAATACCTAAATGGTTAAGAGTTGAGGCCTGTCAGATAAGGGCACAGCTGAGGGTCAGCTCAAAAAAACAGCCCAATAAAAGATATTATTATTCACTGAACGAATGGTTACGCGTAAAAATAGCACTGATCCTTAGCGGGGTATCGTTCAGGGTTAGACGTAAGCTAAAATAAATTTAAAAACACACATTCCATTTTTTGTATTTTTTAGCTCTATGAAACAAAAAGAGTATTTCACGTAGAGGGTGCAGCGTCTGAGTGAGTCTGCGGCGGGTGAACATAGGATGTGGTATACGATCATTTAAGACGTCCGACGTTCGCGCGCAGAACATGGGGATTCTATAAAAATTATTATTTATATCAAATGTTATCATATTTAGGCTGGCTTCTGAATAATTCGATTTATTTTATTATTTACTTTTCTATTTTATATTTATTAGAAAAGTATAAAGTCCTAGTTTATATAAACTAAATATATGCTTCTACTCTTTCTCATTTAGAACGTGATATCAATTCGTTGTATCGGGTAACAATTATTATTACTATCAACAACGAAATAAAAGAGTACGCGAAAGTCTTGTGGAGAAATTTTCTTTTTTTTCAATTTGTCAAGTTGTGAACTCGTTGTTGATAGCCTATGTAACGAAGGAATATAAGTATTATGAAAAAAACAACGGACACAGTTGGGGACAAAAAAATTGTCTTTGTATCACTATATTGTATAACTTACATTAAGTGATCTAAAAGTTCTCGGGAGTCGACTCGATTCAGTGTAGGCGCAACTTTTCCTTTAAGCCGCATATTCAGGTTTGCCTCCTTGTAAGTCGAGGTCAGAAAAGTTACTATGAAGAAACTGGAACATTTTTCTAGAATTTTTTCTAGTAGAGAACATTGCTGATTTTACTCCTGAAAATTGTTCTCTCGGCCGGCTTGTACCCTACGCATACGCGTATGAAACATGCGTCTCCTAGCGCAATAAATAAAATATCTACAGTCTATGGGAACTAATTGTTACTTTTCTCGTATTTGGTTCGAGATGAGCTGTCGGAAGCAACTTTTGACTTGCTCAAATTCGATAAGCCGTTGCAAAATTACAAAGAAACGTTTTCATTTTTGTTTTTATTACGAGGGCGTCAAATGGCAAACTTCGAAAGTTATCGGCTATCTATAAACTTTTGCCTTGCCCCCCTTGATCGATCTCGAGCGGTTGTCAAGCTTCGAATCAGCGGTGCGCGTTACGGCCCTGGTGCTCAAATTCGTCCGCCATTGTCGGCGTTCCCCGGACACGGAGCCTGCGATTCTGCGCCGAGTGGCCGAACATCACCTCATTCTGGCCACTCAGGCTGCTCATTTCAAGGACGAGATCCGCGCTACAAAGGCCGACGAGCGGCCACCAAGAGGGTCGGCCCCCTACTACGCGCACGGACCCGGTTGACTCTCGGCGCCCACATCCCATTCGACGAGAGCCATCCGATCATCATTCCGGGCTCATCGCGCCTCGCTACGCTGCTGATACTACATCACCATCGCGTCAATGCGCATTTCGGCGCCACCACTGTCTTGGCCGCCGTTCGTCGAAGGTTTTGGATCACGCGCGGTGTCGCCAAGTTATCAAGGCTCTTCTGAGACGCTGCGTCATGTGCCGGCGCGCCCACGGGCCGTCAGCCAACCAGGTGCAGGCACCTCTACCGCCGTCCCGCACAACACTCACAGCTTGCTTTCCCACCAGCGGGGTGGATTTTTGCGGTCCATTCTATACGTGCCCCCGTGAAAGCACCGTTAAAAACTACATTGCGTTGTTTTCGTGCACCAGTACACGAGCTCTGCACCTCGAGCTCGTGCCTTCGATGTCGGCGCCGCAGACGCACCTTGCCCTGCGCCGGTTTTTTGCTGCGTACCCCGCCTGCCGACGTCTGATCTCAGACAACGGCCGTTCCTTCACGCGCGCGGCCTCGGACATTAAGAGACTCTTCAACTCCATCAAGGACCCGTGTGCATGTGCACCCGTGTACGTGTGCATTTAAAGGGGACTTCAGTGGGAGGGTAAAGGTAAAAGGTAAAGATTTATCGGTTTAGTGAAGGAGCTGCAATTGTTACAATGCTTAAGCTCTCTCTTTTATGTCACACGGCAGGGCTCGAACAGGGGTTCGTCTTATGAAGCCTTATGCCGAAAGTAGTTGTACAGTTGTGGACTGAATTAGCTGTGGAAGGCTGTCAAGAGTCAGACCAAAAAGTACTTCCTTTAGAAAACGACGAAAAGCAAGCAGAAGATTAACCTGGCCGGAACCCGGTCCCGTTTTATCACTATAGCATTAAAAGGTTAATGTTTAATTGGTTTATGAACGGAAGGGCACTTTTTACAATGTGCTTCGAAGTTCTCTCGATATGTCACCACAGCGCGCTGGGGTGACGTGACACGACTCTCGTAACAGAGAAAACGAGATTTCGCCATAGAACAAAATCAACTCGAACTTCCTGTCTGGTTTAGGCCATACGACAATGACTATAGGGGTCGAATCGCGCCCCTCAACACCTGCCGTCCCCCCCTAATTTCATCCAACAATAATAGCAACGTATCTAACGAATGGAGGACGGAAGAAAGAAGGCAGATCTTCGTTTGCGTGTTCTTCAAAGCAACGTACCTACCGCTTTGAAGAACATGCACACGAAGATTTCACCTATACAAAGATTAATTTATACGAATCACATATATAATGCATGAGGCAAGAATTAGATGTCCCATTGTAAATCTTGAATTCGCCTACTAAATGTCAAGAAAATATTGATTTGGACGGTAGAAAAATACCCTCAGCAGGTGGATGGGCGAGTTAGTAACGGGTGGACATTAAAGCCTTTATGTGCTCACTGTAAATCCCCATAGAAATTACTCCGAAGAAACAAACTCCGGATCATCACGGATTGCGTGCAGTCGATGAGCTGCTTGCTCGATACACGGCTGTACTTGCGCGATCTGTCCTGTTTTATCTATCAGGCCTTTGAGAGCGGACTATTTACTAACCGTAAGTCCCCGTTCGTCTAAGACAGTCCACGCGACATGGACTTGTTTGATTCGTACTCTAATTGTTACCTATAAATAGACTTGTGGACTTCAATTGCCCTATACACGGCGAAAGCGGTTCCGTGGGCGTTGTTAAATGTTGGCCGAAGGTCGGACACCCGAAAAAAGCTATGCTTGATATGCTCACGGATATTGAACGGCACTGAGGGCCATAGAGGGCTTAGAGCGCATTCGGGCATTTGTTTACGGTAGCCATAGTTTGTCCTAGGTTCACGGGGCCCCACCACAGTGGCAAATGGTTGACATGAAATGTTCACATCCGCAAAAAGACGACGCAAACAAAAGTCCACCTGTTTACCATGAATTTCGTCTCGTCAGGCAGCTGCGGGACAGCGACAGAGGTTTGCGCTCGAGTTCAGACACGAATCGCTAAAAGCGTGCTTCATTCGATTAGAGACGCGCGGGAATCTACGGCAGAAAACACAGCCAACAAAGCCGAATGGCAGCAATGCATTGCAATTGAATGCTGCGACAATCAGCTGACTCCGTGGTCGAAGTAGGTTTTGGGCTCTAATTCTCATCAGCAGCCTTAGCCACATTCAGCCGAGTCGACGGAATTGCCATTGTTTGGCATTGCCATTCGTCAGACGGACCCGCCCCGTCCCCCAAAATGATGTCATTGTTTTTGTCATTTCGAAAAGTATAAGCCCCACGATATGTAACCTAGAACAAAACCTCAATAAACAAAAAAAGCAGGAGATCACACGCCTACCACCTGATACACCCCCGATCTGAAGTAATGCCGAAAGGCGGTACCCCTGGGGGTGCTGGATATACCCCCACCTGGTCGCCGCTGGTTGAGCGGCAGGGAAGCCCAACAAAAGCATTAGCCCCAACATCGGGACAACTGAGCAACAAACGGCTAGTACACATATGCATTTGAGGCGAGGCGAGCAGTTGATATCGGGTGATTCATGCATGACCATGCATTCGAAAGCGCCCCTCTTCAAGTGGAGTATATTCTGTATTTCATGGCTACGTAGATTGTTTATGCACACGTTCGTACCCCGCAAACGTGTGTCTCCTCGTTGGAGACACATAATGATAAAAATAAAAATGATACTTGCATCGTTGCGTCTGTCGACATATGAGGGTAGTGGTTAGATAAATAGGATCAACGATTGACAATGGTAGCACTCGGGTGTCAAGTGATTTGACAGATTGTCAATGTTATACTTATAGGACATTGTTCAAGCTGACTCTCAGCTGTTCGCCTTGTCTGACAGACATTGTCTCTGAATCTTTAACTATTACTACGAAGACATGTCGTGGGATTTTTGCCGTATTTTTTCGACCTTGTCGTACCTGGCAAGAATCCTGCAGGTGTCAAGAAAGAGGTAGAGATTTATTGGTTTACTAAAGGAACTACAAATGTTTACAATGCTTGAGTTCTCTTATACATGTGTCACATTGCGAGACTCGAACCCGCGCGCCCCCAACCTTTTACAGCCAGAGACTTAGCCGTCCAAGCTACCGCGCTGAAAGATGATATTATACATAAACTCAAGGACTCTCCAAAGTATGTGGCAACAGGATTCCCAAACCATATGATCTTCGGGTCCAGCAATCCAAGACGCTCACCACTGCATCTACGAGACTTGCTGACGGGGTTTTAAACACTCACAAAATGGTTAGATCACCATATTTGTGGAGTTCGCATCTTCAAAGTATAGCAGTTACAATTGACCCTTCTTGAAACGGTCCCAAATGCATTGTAAGACGTACACCTGAACTTACGCGACGCCCGCATGAGTCTAGCCGCTCGATCTCCAAACCTTCACGGTATGAATTGTACTGCAAGGGGCACTCTTGACGCCTTCGACCTCAACTATTATATTTGACGTTTATTTAAGCTTTTTGACTATTAAATATATTGAGCATTCAATAGTGACAATCAGCAGCAATCTTTTCTTTCGTTGTACAACAAATAACGTGTGCGGTATTGAGCACACGATAGGCTCCTCTATCTCCTTCTGCCATTATAATACAATAATGAAAACGTATGCCATGTATTTATCAGACTTATTTTGACCTAGCTATACAAGGCTTCAGCGTACCACAACTATTACCCTATAGTCAACGTCCTTGAAATTGTCGTTAATTATATTAGCCAATTTTCTCTTAAGCGGAAAACGAAAATGGAGACGGTGCTGGCCACGAGAAAAGTCATTAACAGAGAGAGAGGTCGCGACCCTCGAGACCGTCCGTAGTCCATGCGGCTGCTGTCGTCTGACTCGACTACCCCCCGGGGCCAGTTTCAGCTCGATGGGACACGCGAACGCGACTTCTGGGAATATGAATTTTCAGCTGAAAACGCCGCTCCCCTCAGCCCCTTTTTGAACGGAGAGTCACGAAATCGGCAGCCTGCTCCTGGCTTAGCGACCGCTGCGATAGACACTATGGCAGGATTATGCCCTAAGTTTGTACAGGCGTCTCGTGGATGTAATGTCATCGTGAGATAAATGTGTGCTGGGGCATCTACGCTCGGCCTACCGAGATATAAAAGGCTCTGTGTTTATAAAAGCGTAATCGCCTAGATTCGTGTCCTCTCCATTTTGCAGCTCCGGACTGCAATTCTCCGTCTTCGTAAACGTTGAGCCAACAAAGATGTAAGGAAGCGCCGTCGGGCAATTAGAGATAGCGTAGGCCTGGGATGGAGTACGGATGCGTTCGTTCCACCAACCAGTGGAAACTTATGCATTTAATTAAGCACATATATAGGCTTTGTTGTGTTGTGGTTAATGAAGTACGTCGAAGTCATAAATCACCCACGTTATCCGCTGGACCCTCGGCTGTGCCCCGTACAGGGGTGCGGCTTAATTATTGACGATTGACATTCTATGTCGACGTCTAGCACGCCGCAGCCATTACGTGTTGATCGCGGGATGATTATTTTATGGGTTATTACGCCGATTCTCAGCTCATGCAGCAAGGACTAACCGTAAAGATCATGTCTAGCGGCGCTGACCTGCAGCCCTTACAAGCCGAACTAATACATATCACCAAATCCAAAATTAACTCATATTTAATAATTTATGTAGGTTTTAGTTGGCAAACTGGCAGGCAACAGACATATTATAGTTCGCTGCGTCGAACAGCGATTCTACAAATGGATGAAACACTTCTATGGAACAGCTGTATCCGCGCTCGTAGTCATGCCGTGGTGTTTACGGCGTCATAACAGACGACTCGGCCTTTGGGCAGAGCTGGGCCTAGGTAAACACGACCAGACCCATGGACAGGACTTTGTTGGCCTAGTGCAGCTATGTAGGTAGAACAACATATGAGGGAGTAAAAGTGATTATTTTTTGGTACGTATGTATATGCCTCCAATGTTCTGGGTGACGTGTGCAATATATATATATATATATACTAGAATAACTCTTCCCCATACGCTGCATGTAAATGTTCAATAAATTCACCAATTAGCCACCAACTCGCTGACCGATCCCTTTATCGACATGTTGATCACTGTTCATCTGACTTTCGTTCGAATCTATTCGTGAACATATTTTAATGCTGGCGTTCTGCATCGTCCAATTTAGCCTGCGAAGAACACGAACATCAAATTTAAAGGAGGTACATCCAATCTAGCGTGATTCGCATAACAGATCTAGGTACCACCCGCAGTTCCTAGATTTGAAAACAAACACAGAATGCTCTCCGCTGTGAGATACCGTCCTTCGAGCAATTACAAATCCCGTTGAGAAAATGATGTTTGACGACGAACCGTGTTCTGCTCGTCATGTCCAGATGACGTTTCTGATACGTCAACATCCTCATGTGGATCGTGCCTCCGTTTTAATTCCCGATCCGGAACACGACATATAGACTGCCGAATATATACGCACATATATATATATATATATATATATATATATATATATATTAAATCCTGTCAGACGCGGAGAATCTTTGGAGTTCTTTATCACCTTTCTTTATCTGAGGGTTCTTGTCAGGTACGAGTAAGGCAGAGAATAAGCAAAGGTGGCCCCAGCAGGTCCTCCTCATAGTAATACCTAAAGGTTAAGAGCTGAGGCCTGTCAAATAGGGGAACAGCGGAGGGTCAGCTCGAAAAAAAACAATATATATATATATATATAATATAATACATGGGAAAATAGAATCTTTCTGGGTGTCCATATTGAGCCCCATAGCTATTATATTTCAGTGGCTAGCCTGTGGCGTCCCATGTGCAAGCGTATACTAATCTTCTCCCCGGAGACATTAACGCCTCTTTCGACTTCGGCTGCCAGAGCCTATTTTTCATACCATTGACAATTACAGCTAGACACGGCGAGGTTGGCGAAACATCGTGAAGAAATGCTCAAATCTTGATTCTAGTCTTTTTTGCGACCACGGTCCCTTCGATGCTAATTTCCTCGAAGGTGGTCCACCACAGGCTGATCCGCGCACCCCGGGGACAGCCGAGAAGGGTCCTTCCTTGTTCAGCGCCTCCTCCTCCTCGCTGTGTAGAGGCAAAAAGGCACTGCCAGACAAACCGATCTGCCAAGTGAAATTCGCAGCTCATCCAGCGGGAGCGTACGAGACCGACAGTAGCAGCAAGTATTAGCAGTCCCTCCCAATGTCTTCGTCAGCAAAGGATAATTTCAACACAGAGTGGACAAATCATTCCAAGATTTGTTATCCTAATTGAGCCATATACACTTGAGGGCTAGGTGGCATGCATTGTAATTTCGGTATGGGTGTTACGCACACATTGCACCTTAGGCAGTAGACGGTAGTTCGCTTGAACTACTGAGAGGTAATACAACTCGGAACAAATGTTGTTGCGCGGTATCCGATCTAGAAGAGAACACACAGACAATGTTGTTCCTCTGATGAAAATTATACTTTCGTGTTAGTCTTGTATTATGACATGGTAATAAGGGCATTAGAATAATGTGTAAAGGTAAGATAAAGGTGTAGGTTTATAGGCTTCTTAAACGAACCGCTGTCTTTTGAAGGTGTTCTTCTTTGTTAAGCCACACATGTATGCTGTCGACCTTGAAAACGGCTCGATCGATTTTGCGAGGTTAGGTTTGGGGCGGCCTAGAAAAAAGCTGGTGCTGGGCCTGCAGAAATCAGATTCGTGTACAAAATGTGAAATACTTCCCCATCGAGCATCGTTCACTGAGAAAAAGATAAGAGAATTAAATGAAAAATACCGGAAGACAGAGAAGATTGACGAAATAAGGAAACAACAACAGAAGAAGTGGTATTCTGTGATTGACGAATCGCTCATTTGTGCGTGCATCTCGCACGTCTCTTCGCGGACTCAGCCCGAAGAGTCATATTCAACAGGGTCTTCAATTCCTGCCGTTCAATCCGAGCCAATCCGTTCCGTTGCCTGTGGTTTCGTCGATAGAGTCGATCCGGAGAGTGGGAACCTTGTTAATTTACCATTCATGCGCGTTACTAATTAGATGACGAGCCATTTGGCCACTAACAGAGAGATACGTACTCTCGTCGAACAGCGCAGAGACGGACGCAGTCCAGGCGGGAGGGTCAGGCAGTCATTCGTTACTCCCTTTGCTGATCCGCCCGAAGCATTATCTCCACACGTTGACATTCAGAGCACCCCGTCAGAAATCGCGTTGACCCACACATCGACTGAGAAGCTGAAAAATGTATTAAAATGAAAAGTTGCTTAACTTCCCGAGTGCAAAAGGCAAAAGGTCAAAAGTAAGGACACAATTGGATTCTCAAAAAAAGGCGATTTGTTCTCTCTCTCTCTCTCTCTCTCTATATCGTTCAGAAATTGTGGAGAGATGCATAATTTGAGATTTCGCGGTATGCTAAATTCATTTTATTAACCATCAAAGTTTGCTACATGCTGCGGAAGTCCTTCTTCGAGCTGGATATTGCAAAATACAGCTCACGCATATACGTTTAGATCCAACGTGCGATTGGCAGCATGCGATTATCTCCAATTCAGCTACCCGGTATACTGTTGCTTTAGCGGATAATTACCAGCTCTAATTATGGCTAAATTTCAGCTGTGAATTTGCCGCTAGAGAATATATATGCAAAGCCAACGAACGTATTACTAGCACTCATCTCCGATAGGGACCTCACTTGTGACAACATCTC
Organism: Stratiolaelaps scimitus; assembly: GCA_019614645.1. Lineage (NCBI taxonomy): Eukaryota > Metazoa > Arthropoda > Arachnida > Mesostigmata > Laelapidae > Stratiolaelaps > Stratiolaelaps scimitus. The sequence continues at coordinate 527,235 of JABWDB010000089.1, read as the reverse complement.
GCTTCGTTATGTCTGACTGTTTCGATTCCTTTGTTAAAGTTCGGGAAGTAACTGGAGACTTTTTCGAAAGCGATGTATTTCTCCCCCTGTAACACGAGGCCTCGCATTCGACGCCAATGATTTTGCCCTTGCGGCGAAGTTGTTCGAATGGCGCCGAACGGTGAATCATTGTACAATAGAGCACAGGGAACAATTATGCGTTTCATTAGTGGACGTAATAGGTTAAGCGTATGGAATACATGGGAGGGGGTTGGAGATAGAGCAAGAGAGGTCACCGAACGTCAAGGAGGAAATCAGTGCTGCTCGCTAATTGCGGTAACCCAATCAGCTGATTCCTAGCCTGAGAGTAATGGGTGCGTCGGATTTCCTGCTGACGTTCAAGGATTTCCCGTTTGGGCGATGTTCGTTCGGCACTTGGTCAGTGTCGAGGCGTGGCCTGGTAGCGCACTCGTGGGTGTCTGCCTTGAAACCAGAGCTACAACATGAAGGTACATGGGTTCGATTTCCCTGCCCTTGCACAGTTTCATTCTAAGGGCAAGCTTATGAGGCTTCTTATGAAGCCTTTTGCCCTAAGCATTTGGGCTGAGTTAAATGCTCAAGGCTACGAAGCGCCAGACCCCAGCGAAAAATTTCCGTGCCAGTTTGCCAGTGTGAATGTCACTATACATCCTAGCCATAATAATATAATCAAATGAGTATGGACAAAAACATGCGACATATGCCTATATGGTCGTATCGACTTTAAGCGGTTTCAACACTTGAACGAACAACAATATTATGCTACACGGCTAGAACTGGTGGAAGCTGTTTCGGATACTGTTTCGACGCAGTGGATCAGGCGGCACTCTAGCAACAGAGCAGGCCAAGCTGCGGAAGTCCGCCGCCTTAAAGGCCACAATCTGCCCCTCTTGCCTTCGAAACTGTAGACGACCTCGGCGACCACACTACCAATCTGCTGCAAGGGTCTGCCACAGGCTGGTCTGTGCCAACGGGATAAGAGCGAGTTCTCTTCGTTCTTCTCGCTGTGCAGAAGCAGAGAGGCAATGCCGTCACCTCCCGGGGGGGGGGTGACCATGAACTCAGGCCTCGGCACCCTGACACCCTACCGCATCATTAATTATTGTACATATATTAAGACACACAATAATATGAACTATTGAATATTTCTGTTAACTATTTGGACGATATTATCTCGATTTGCTGCGGAGGGCTTCCATTGAATACCGCCATAACCAGTTCCGAAGTTGGCCACAACCATCTCCCGCAAAGAGTACGATCACATAGTAGCTTAGTGCTAGCTCCACCACAAGTAATTAACGATTCGAGCTAACAATATGCGGTAGGCGTCCCGAGCACCAGCGTTGACGTAGGCGAACCTACATATGCAACGATCAGGCATCCGTGTGGAGTTGCCAAGCTAATGTACAGATATATTTGTTTACGAGGTCGATTAACAACGATTGCAGGCTGTAGACAATGTTCGACTCGCGATTGACAATATCAGGCGAAGGTGATGCTCACAGCAATATAACAGCTCGCAGCAAGCGGCTATTATTGCCATTATTTGTCGCCTTTGGAGCCCGGAGGTCACAATTCGAGATTTAGTTACGCACACGCAGCTGCCGGCTGATCCAGAATCGAACATGTGTCTATTCGCAGGAAGGATTTTCTCGCACATCAATAATCAACCCGAACGTAATTATCAAACGCATGCGTAATCAATAGTTTTTTGGGCCGTCTTAATGAGGTGTGCAATGTGCATTTTCATACAGTTCATGTCGCTTGTCTTACCACTTAAAATCACACAGTCATGGCGCGAATACATGGTGCGTCGTCGTTCGACACAGAATTTTCCCCCGCTAATATTGTGACGCTATTTATTGTTATTCTACATCATAAAGCTAATGTCGATTATGATATATCACCATATCGTAAAGCCTCGTTTGGGATAATCTCTGCCAACTATTATAATAGAATAGCACTGTATAGTCACCAATGTAAACGTGACATATAAGAGAACTTAAGCAGTAAACCAATACAACTGTCACATGTTTACGCTACCTCATATATTATGGGTCTGTAGCAGGGTCTGTCCTACGCCCATCACTTCACCAACCCTACCAACCCGTCAGCGCGGTGGCTTGGACGGCTAAGTCTCTGACTGTAAATTAGCCACAGGCCGCAGGTTCAAGCCCCGCTATGTGACATATAAGTGAGCTTAAGCATTGTAAAATTGCAGCTCCTTTAATAAACCAATAAACACTTACCATTTACCATTCAAGATTGGTTCATTTGAGTGCCTTTATTTCGAGACGTGTCCTCGTGCTATCAACGCGTAATACACTTCCACAACGTTCATAGATGAGGGTGGCTAGATTCCGGACAAAATTAAACACTCACCCCGACACGTGAACGTATGCATTTGCTAACCAATGAGCCGTGTGTTTTTTTTTTGCTCTAATTCCTGATCGGTTTTCCTGTGTTGTTATATAATAATATATGTATGTCATAAAATTAATATCGCTCCGTAAAGGGGCCCATGTAAATGAATGAATCTCTTGTACCAGGAGCACATAGGGAGGGAACCTGATATTTCATTTTGGTCATGCAACGAAGCACAGCTGTTGCACGCGTTGTAGCGACGACTGATATTTGTACACGGTAAATGCAACAGCTGAGCTGAACACATTGTGTTAGATATTGGCCCGAGGAATATTATCAATTTATATATATATATATATATATATATATATATATATATATATATATATATATATATATATATATGTCAACTATCGTGCTATTTACTTGACTTAAATAGCGCAACAAGACAGTGCATAATTTGCCGTATCAATATGATGTACACGTATTCATCAGAAGGTTCAATTAAATGTGGTATTATATTCTAGTTGAATAATCGTATACGCAGGCTAGGACCGTCGTCATCTCTGGTCCTGTTTCCCACGCGGGGCCTGACCAAAGTAGGCCTCAAACGTCAAATGAAAGAGATCACACCAATCAGCGATTGAAACCAAACTCCAAATCTCATTTCTATTCTACGACAGCGAACATTCGAACACTTAATAAGACATTGAACGCACACAATACGTCGTGCGTATCAATGGAGAGCTACATTAGGATGCAAGCAGTGTCGATTACGACTTGAACTACGCGCCCATGGGTGTTTCACACATACTTTCTGAATGTGAGCCCCCAGAGGGTTTTTTTTCTAACCCCGATTCGGCGGGGGGAGGGGTGGGGGGTTGGAAGGAGGTCTACCAACTCTTTGTTTGCTTTTCATAGCGTTAAGTATAGAATGACGCTTACATAGACTAGGTTCATGGATATATTACTTGTGCTACTTCTCGAAAAATCATCGCGATTTTCACCTCAAAATGAAGGATTCTTAAAGCCCTTTTTGCAAGAGTCAGCTCAGATGCGGATAATTCAACTCGAACTCCCGAAATATATATATATATATATATATATATCAGGAGTCCCACAGTACCATGGCAAATACCTCAGTTGTGAGGCCTGGTCTGCATGAGCATTCTCCGTCATAAAAAAAAAAAATATATATATATATTGATTAATTACTCGAACAGAGTAAAAATGAAAACAAATAATAATATATATATATTGTATATGTATTGCAAATATCCCGAAGCGTAGTCAATGCGGACAGTAGATAATTACATGGATCGAGATAAACCTGAAAGACAATTGAAATGATTTCCTTACCTGGCGATGCCTACCCACTCATCGCCCTCTGCGTCTTTCCCAAGGGTGACACCCTTTACTGTTATGCTGATCCGGGAGCAAGGCCTTGCTTGGAACCTTCTATAATCATCACTTGCACACGTGGATGGAAGAGGATCGCAGCACCCGCCACACTCCCCTCAAGCTGACGTCAAAGTGCCATATCCTGCCTCCAGCGCCGCTTCCGTTGAACGTCTCAATCTCAGGATATTAAGTTTCTCAACGACGTCCTTATAGGTTTCTGGCGAGAATACAATAAGGTGGTGAAAGTGTAAATCGGTAATTGTTAAGTTATATATATATAATATATATATATATATATATATTTTTTTTTTTTTTTTTTTTTCTTTCCGCGAGAACTTAAGCATTGTTGAACTGCAGTTCCGAAAATAAACCTCAAATGAAATGAAAATGAAATTAAATGAAAATATATATATATATAAATGGTAAATGTTTGTTGGTTTATTAAAGGAGCTGCAATTTTTTACAATGCTTAAGCTTATATATATATATATATATATATGTTGACATTTGAGAGCGTGGCTGCTCCAATGCGATCTACGCAATGACTTTAATATCATAGTACCTGGCTGCGCAGTATGTTCGACATTACTTTTACTTTTACCCTATTTTTTTAAGCGAGAACTTAAGCATTGTAAAATTGCAGTTCCGGAAATAAACCGCAGATGTTATGTTATGTTACGCTGGACACGGATTTGTAGGATGAATGATTTTGAATGGGTCCAACGGAACGGACGCGGTCGAATCCTCGTCATAGATTCCTTTACGGAGTTGCATTTTAATTGATTCAATTATAATAGTGAACGATAGTTGTACCCACCCGCTGAACGTAGAATACATTTAAGAACGTCCCACTTCCACTCTCTAAGCTCGAGTCTCAAAATAGAAATTCAACGTTGAAAGTTGAATGATTGTGTATCTCGTACCCTTAATGTATTGAAGGTTTACAGCAGGTTTAACTCATTAATTAACGGGGCGTAATTACCGTTTCTGGCTTCTTCGGCTGTATTGGCTACGTGACCGCGCTGTGTTACTTCGCGAGGGGCACAAGGGGGTGGTAACGTGTCAGCCACAGTGAAATTTCAAGCCAGAATTTTAGTTGCTGGAAAAAGTTGAACGAAGGACACACCATCAGGACGCGTCCCGTCAGGCCAACAACTATCTGCCGGTTCTTCGCATACGGGGAATAGATGTGGAGCGAAAAGAGTGTCCCAGGCCACGCTCCAGGCCATTTTCTACACAAGATCATATAGGAAGAAAATAGGATTGTTCTAGTTTTAGATAAGCTTATACAAATTTCTTATCGAATCTTATTAATTGAGCTATTTATTCATTATTTACTGGTGCTGAAAACCTCTCGCTGGCCTTAAAAATCAAAGCTCCTACAACCGGCAATGCTGCCCCGTAACAAACCGGTTTCCGGACTTCTAATATATCACCGGTAGCGAATATAATGATATTCAGGCTAGACATGTCATTTTTTTTTTCAGTTATCTCTGACCCTAGAGAATATTTTTTTCTTAGAGAACTTCGGTAGGGAACTGCTTTCAGAACAACTCACTCTGCTACCTTTTGCATTATTGCATAAGTTATTATATCGGTATTACCTCATACCTATATGTGTCCCGCGGGGTTCGGGCCGTCGGCTAGTTCAGTTTCTTCAGCCGAGATGAGAAACTCGAATCATTTGGAAACATATCAAATGACTTCTGATGCAGATCGTAGTTGATGTTCCGCCACCGTGTCCTGCTTTGTCATGTTCGCCAATCATCGTCAGCAATGATACCGACCATCGTTGATGGAGAAATTGCTGCATGTTTCGCTGTTTGAATTTATTACTCAGCGAACAATGGGCCCTTCGACGGTGTAGCTGCAGTTTCATTAATCAAGTCGAAACATCAGCAGGTTTCCAGGGCGCTCCGAGACTCTCTGGAACAAACTGCATGAATCTCAGAGAATATCTGCATGTGAGCGAGCGAGCGTTCGAGGAAGCCTGATTACTATGGGGAAAGTAACATATTGACAAGGAACTGAAAGGGTTCCCCTTGACTAATTGGACTGCTACGGGGCTATAAGCATTCGTGTTAGCAGGTACTACATTTGATGTTGATTCACTTAAGTGTTTTATTAAAATACTTATATATAGGCGTGCTTTTATTGCGTGTATATTAAGAAATGCAATAATTAGTGACGCAGTTGGAAACCGTTGGGGGTGTCGGGCCGAGGCCGTTGTTTGTCACCTTCGGCTTGCTGTGAATTATTTGGTGGTATGATAATTCGAACGGGTCGTGTGTTCACAGCGTAGGTTATATGGTAAATAGGCCGTACCTTTTTTTCGTTGGTGAAATTCACCATGGTCACCGAGCCTAACAGCGATGGCTCGCTTATGTGAAACTCAAACTAAACAAAGCCTTGGTCTTTGCCGTTGGCCCTAATCTGAAACTTATTGGATCTTACCTGAGAGCAAGGCTTCCAGGGGATCGGCTAGAGATTACAGCATGAGGTAATGTCTGTCTGATGAAATCCTTTAAAATGTCGTAGACAATCGGAAAGTCGCTAGTTTTACCAGACCTCTGAAATCGGTCACAACTACAACATTAGGTCACAGATTCAACATTTGGTCACAACTACAATATGAATTTAGTGACGTTTATCCTCGCCCCCTGTAGACATCCGATTTCAGCTTTACCCAAAGCAATTTCGCCAGGAGAGTAACAAGCTAGGCAAAGTAGTGCGTGAGAGAGAGTGGAAAAGATCTTTTCATGTACATACGTTGAATCTGCAATATGATAGAGGCCGATATCAATTTGCCTTGAGGGCTCAATCTCTCTGTGTGTGTGTGTGTGTACGTGTGTGAAAACTGCATATGCGTCATGGGGTATTGAAAGGCGATTAGCGATAGTATTAAGGGTGAGGCGCACAACAGGGAAGAGGGGATAATCGCGAGTTAACGAAGTTGTACATGACGTGCTGATTTCGCAACCTCATACCTAGGCATATTAAAGCCATTGTCGCAGGTTACAACCCACAGGTTAGGGTGTCACTGAAGAGGTATGTGGGGCTATTTCCAGCTCGATCGCTCTCGTACCCCAAAACAGTATTAGCCGACCTCACCACTTCGGTCAGACTGTCGATACAGCGTTGAGAGTGATGGCCAGTAATTATATATATATATATATATATAGACGTACTATATTAGTTTCGCAGGTTTGACCGGGCTACAGCCTGAAACGTCTGATTCAGTCCACGGTATCGCTGTTTGCGGGATTGCTTCGTAAGACAGACCCCTTCCAACGGATCGGGATCGAATCCCCGTGTATGCACTTACGTGGTCCGTAATAAATACCCGTGCACTCTGCCCCATAACTGTCCACTCACGTCGAACGCACAAACGGTGATGAACAGCGAGGACGATGAACAGCTCCTGCTAGACTCCCTCGGAAATTGCAACAAGCCCGAAGATCTCCGCCTGTTCGAGTTGTTTCCCCTTTGAAATTCGAAATTGAAGCCGTCGAGGGTCGGCGCACACGACAACCAGCAAACTGCAACAGCTTCTGTTGACATCGGTTGCAGCAGATGTCTCAGAGAGCGTTCAAGGGAACGACGCGTTGTGAAGTTGCGTAGAAAGCGCAAGGGTTGAAGCACGAACGCCGGCTGTGTCGAGCATTTCAACCTCTGGAGAATAAAATGAGTCCTGATCCAATTACGAGGACGATATGCGAACACGGACAAATCTGAATGGAAGGTTGAAAGTTCAGGCGGACATTTACGTGAGGAAGGTATATGGTCGGAGCTTAGCGGAAACTTCACAGCGAAGCATCCGGCACGAGGCCTGTTTCATGTTTGCGTCTGTCATTGATAGGCCTTCTCGTATCAGGCAGAGATGGAATATCCATGCGAGCCTATTCGTTGACTATAACGTGATGCGGATTCATTTCGAGTGTACTCCCATCCCGCCCCCCCCCCCCGAACGCCGGTTGTCGCTGTTGTTATTTCGGAAAAATGCAGAGGTTTTGAAGGATAAAACTTTGACATGTGCCCAACTACCGCACCCGTGAAGATAATGCCACTGCAGAGTACGGCACGATCTTCAACAGCTACAGTTTAAGCAACAATAGGCAGAAATAATTCGTAATTATTGTACACCTCAATGATCATTCACTGCGATTGATCAGGTTCGTTTTGAATACAGGTAACCATGTCGGCAGGTAAAATTTCCAGTCGGATTCTCGGCCCCTAAACATTTAACGCTGTTCACGACGGTACAACTGCTTCCGGCATAAGGCTTCATAGGGGGGTGCTGTCCCCCATTAAATGTGCAAAGGTGCGGATCGAACCCCCGAATGCCTCTACGGGTCCCCTCCAATCTCCTACGGCGCAAGCGAATCCAGCTCGCCACCGGGCTCGGACTTATGAAATGCTAACACGTACATATACAAACGCTGTAACCAAAGTCTTGGGAACAACGAAATCACACGAGCAAGCGTTTTCTCTAGTTAATATTGCTAAAAAATTCCACGTTGCAAGTGAGCGGTAATGTATTCCAGGGCAGGCGTGCCCCCAAGTGCACAGTCAGGTCTAGGCAATTGCTGCTATCAAGCGGTCACGTCGCCAACGGTGCCCGTACTCCGAGGCGGTAGTGGATTCGCTAGTGGTCTAGCTATTGGCACAATTATGGGCGCGAATCTAACGTTTGCAACGTTGGCATGGCTGTACATTTTTGGTAAGCTGCCTATAAAGCCTAGGCCCGAGCTAGCTGGCCACAACCCGGACGACTATCAAGGTTTGCCCGCGCAATACACCACCCCGCAGTGCAATTCCCCTCCCATATCGTATCCTTGCTCAGCGACGAATTGCTTCAATGGCCACTAGCCGGAGGCGGCACAGCGAGAGACAGCCGAGAGAGGTCGATTTCCAGACAAAAACCTTATCTCTAATTGCGTCCGCGCGGTGTCGCCGTACCACCGAGTGTACCACGATCATCGGTAACGGAGAGGCTACGAACACCAAATGCATATTCGCTACCGTGGGACTTTCGAGTAAAATACCCTTTATTGCAACAGTAATAAATGCTTAGGATAGAACCGGTTAGCTCCCCTAGTTTGGCTTGTTTGTTAGCTGTGATTAACAGATTGTCGTATCCTGTTTTTCCTCCAGAGTTCGGCGATATCAACAGCGCCATTGGCACAGATGGTGGATAAGGTTAGATGAAGCGGTATCACTTTGCATTGTTTGACCGATAATTAACGGTATTATGACAGTGGCTTTTGACCACTGCTTGCCGATTTTCAGCTACACGGGGCTTGTATATATGTAGAATACAATACCACATCACGTTTATGTAGAAGAGGGAATTAACAATATTTCACAGCTTTGGGTTATTAGGTAGCGTTCGTTTGTAGTATACATACCTATAGTAACAGGGTGAGGGTCAGCTGGAAAAAACAAGGTACTAACCCCCTAACCGTTTGCGAGGTTCGCGCTCAGCAGGATCGACCCAACGACTTTTGCTACGACTTGGGTTCAAATCCTGTCAGACGCGGAGAACCTTTGGAGTTCTTTATCATCTTTCTTTATCTGAAGATTCTTGTCAGGTACGAGTAAGGGAGAGAATAAGGTGGCCCCGACAGGTCCTCATAGTAATACCTAAAAGGTTAAGAGCTGAGGCTTGTCAGATAGGAGAACAGCTAAGGGTCAGCTCAAAAAAAAATATATATATACATACGTATAGTATGTATACGCCTTGCAAAGGCATCGTTCACGATATCAGGGCTACGTAACTGGATTTCTGGTAGGTTTCCGACTTTAACTGAGATCGCATAGCGAAGATTACTTTTAGGCAGCATCGTTGTGTTACGCAACGTCAGACGACATTCGTGAATACTCTCCTGAGTAGCTCGACCACCGTCTCGCATCTGTCGCATGTCTCTGCTGAGCAAAATCCTTGAAATTAATGATTGCTACGCCCCAACGGAAGACGTGGAGCGCGAATCGTCTGTGGTTACATCCGATCTCCAGAAGCCCGTCCACAATTTCACCGATCGGCTTCCTCAGATCGGTTTTCCACGTTTACTAGCACGGAAGGCGTGGCAAGCATCAGACGAGTATCAGACTATTCTTCGTCGAGTGCCCGGTGGCGTTAGCGTGCACCCATGTGTGCGTCTGTCTCTTTCAACCTTGAGACGCCTATGCAGCTCGGAAGCATAGGCTTTGTGATGATCTCGCTTAACTTGAAGGCCAAAATCCGAAGGCCAAAATCCCTTTGACCTGCCTGGGCAAATAGGAGAAGACACGTAGGTGCACACACGGGCTTGATCCCCCGACACCGCTCCATCCGTATTTGCATTTGAAAGGGGGGGTCGACTTATGGAGCAGTGGCGGAAACAGTTGCCTCGTATACTGAGTTCAATGTTTACCGAGTGAACGTGAGACTGGATGTTTGATACCTGGGCGCAACTTGTTCACTTAGGACCCACAATGACAGTTTTATATAGAAGGCAAGAGATCTTGGCAAACTAATCGCACGTGTAACAACGTTATACAAGAATGAAACCGCTTTCGTAAACCCGGTGAAACATTGCTTCGACTTTGTACCCGGCGTCAGTTTTACCACCGGAGTCCTTGTGGTAGGAGAAATAAGATATCGAGTATAATGCCTAGTTTAACTACTGTATCATCCTCGTGCTGTATTATAAGAGCACATTTTGTCATAGATGGCAACATTTACTTCGTGATAGTTAACGATGAATACGGTGGCACACCGGACTGCCGATGGATATATCACTATTATCTTTGTTTTTCCGGTGGATTCTAAAATAGTATAGTCTTCATAGGCCTTCTACATAATAGTCGCTTCCGGAAGTAATAATTAATTAATTAATTTAAGCTATATTGCCGAAACTGCAATAGTTACACGAGTTAACTTCTCGTAATCAACAATACAGTTATAATTAAACGGTATAATTAAACCCCCCACCCCCATAGTCCCTAGAAATTCCGACCTACTGTATGTTTGAATAAATCATAACTTGTTAATCTATTAAACGGTATAAGACAGCATCAAGACTCAAGAACCGTGTAGACAATATGACCATTGTTCACAGTTGAAAGGATAAACATCCTATACACACAATCAAGCCCATTCCTTATTACTCTCGTCAGTTCACGGACAAAGATATTATAATACATGTGTTTGACAAGTTTCAACGCTGCTTGGATTCATTATAGCATATCGTAAACGAGACCCGAGTTCCTGAGTGTTGTGGCACTCGGTATTCAGCAGGATCGGGAGCCAGGAAAAGTTTCCGCCTTCCACCATGAAACTTGGCAACCTCATCTAAGGTCATATGGCCTCGTATCGCTGCACGACGCTCATTCCAAGTATAGTTATGTGTGTGTTGGGACACGTGTGTGTTGGGTTCAAATCCTGTCAGACGCTGCGGAGAATCTTTGGAGTTCTTTATTATCTTTCTTTATCTGAAGATTCTTGTCAGGTACGAGTAAGGAAGAGAATAAGTAAAGGTGGCCCTCACAGGTCCTCATAGTAATACCTAAAGGTTAAGAGCTGAGCCCTGTCAGATAGGGGAACAGCTGAGGGTCGCTCGAAAAAACAGGCAAGTGTAGTTATCTTAAGCAAAGGTGGCTCCGAGGGGTTCTCATAGTATTCAGATACCTAAAGGTATAGATCTGAGGCCTGGCAGATAGGGGAACAGCTGAGGGTCAGCTCAAAATACAATCAACTACAGTTATCTTGGAAGTACAAGCAGAAGATTAAGGGCAGACGATAAATCGCGACTAACACAGCTGATTGAAGTCTCTTTATAGCTTTATTTTTTATGCACGCGCCCAATAATATCGGATACTTCAGCGCGGTAGCTTCAGCGCGGCTGAGTGCTCTCTTGCTGTGATAACCCAGAGTCCGCAGGTTCGAGTCCCGTGTCAGAGAACTTCAGCATTGTAGCACGTGCAGTTCCTTTCATAAAGCCAATAAAGCTTTAACTTTACCATAACAAATTAACTACCCACATATGTGTATCTTGTCAAGTTCTGGAAGACTTTCAAGAGCTGGGAGGGGAGCGGGGGGGTGCCTGTGAATAGTACCCATCAAAAGGTTCTCTATAACAGTAAGGTAAGGCTTTATATTGATTTATTAAAGGAACTGCATAGAATGCTTAAGTTCTCTTATATGTCATGCAACGGGATTCGAACCTGCGGCCTGCGGTTCGACCTGCGGTAGTGTTGATGTTTGGGAAGGGCGGTTGGGAGAAATATGAACTTGATTATCTTTGTCATTTTTGAGTTTAGGCTCGCCGCTGTTTTCTGCTGAATATCTGCTGCGTCTAGCACAAGACAAATATTTAGGTCGCTATAAATGTATTATTACTACTATATATTCTATACAAACACAAACTATTCACCTTCATTATTAAAGCCAAAATAGACACGGTGACATACAAGACAATAAGTTGCTTGGATGTATCACTTTTCTTTTGGGCAAAAACACCTTATGATTTATTTTTTTTTAACATTGGCGAATGGATACCTCCGATAAATTGCTATGCTCACGTTGTAATATCCAATTTGGCCACGACGACTAGCAGGGAAATGGCCAATATTATTATTATTATTGATTGAAGGTGAGACTTACGACGAGTTTATGGGTTTTTTAATAATGTACATATACTGTGTGTTTTTCTTCGTATATATATATATATATATACAGTAGTTCTGAAACACAGCCATTGTTGGCATCGTGGCCCGGGTGCAAACGGGTGGTCGTCGCCAAAGGATTGACTGATTGTGGAGCATACAGTGGTAAGGTAATGGAACTGCTAACGGCAGTACCGTGGACGTCAACTTTTCGCTGAGACTCTGCCTGAAAACCTTAAGTACGGCCGCCGTACGTCAGAACAGTATAAGGTCGTGCCACCGTTAAGTTATCATACAGCATGAGACAGCAACTATTGGAGGGGAGAGTAGCCGCTGTTGCCGGAGTTTCCGCAAAAATCCTTCAGCTTCCCAAAGATGTTTCGAGGTAGAGGGTCACAGTCCTATCCAGCTTCTTGTCCTGCCATCGAGGCCTTGAGTACACTCGAACCTGGAGTGAAGATAGCATACTGGGTGTTAATGTTGGTAATTTTGCATTCATCATTGTGGTGTTTATCGTTGACATTTTACCACCCGTCTTAGTCAGATCGCCGTCCGGCGTGTCATCAAGCGAATCGCTATATTTCGTTTTGATCTAAGCCAAAACGCCGAGACATAACATATTACCCCGTGTCCCATTCAAATCCCTCGCACTGCTCTCAGATTTTAGGGGTCAGGCTTTCAGCTCGAAGAAAACATCCAGCAACGTCCACGCTAGTGGTCTGTCTTCGGCACTGCTTGATAAAGGGGTCCCCCGTGGGAGTGCGAATCGAATCCGTGTACCCCACGCACTGGTGGCGGCATCGAAACAAGCGGACGGCAACGGCACAGTCGTTGTTTGACAGCGACTGCGCGTACTTCAACAACAATAATAAAATTTTCTGTCACTCTAGATATGCGCATTCTTGTGTAAACGTCGATATAACTCGGCCTTTGAAAACAACGATATTGAATGAACGTCGACGATTGGTGGTACGTGGAGAGAGGAGAAAAGAAAATCATCGAATTTATAGTGTATCAGTAACAAAATCCTTGCCAGGGCGGTGTGTTTGTCTGTGTGTGTGTGTGCCGGCTGAACGAATGTCATGTACCCAGCGCACGGGCACATTGAGCTGTCAAACAATGCACAGCCCGATTTCAATCAGGGCCATCATTGCCCGTCGAACCCGATGTCCTCGATGATGATGGAGGTCAACAACGCTCGTGTACTTCGCGGAGGCTCCTGGTTTTCCGGCTTTATCACTGGTGCCTTCATTGGCGCGAACGTGATGGCCACCACTCTGGCGGGTCTCGTGTTTAAATACGCGCCAGCAGCCAAGGGAGAGACACTGCTATCTGGTCACGATTCCGGTGGGTACAACCAACGGCTGTCAGGTGGCGCGGCCATCAATGAGAACCCTCAGTGTATCGACGGGTGTCGATACAACACTCTCAACGACCCCCTGCAATATCGTGCTGTGAATGGCCAGCCTCAATATACCCGTCCACGTCAAGCACAATACGGAGCTAATCCGTGCGGATGTTGCGATTCCGCGGAGTTCTTCACAGACAGACATCCCGTTCCACACTACCACGCGATGACGTTGTATCGTCAGGGTGCGCCCTCCGGCACGGGAACGTCACATGGGGCCGACTGTGGCTGCTCGCGGGCGCGGTGCTGCTGGATTTGCCACCAATAACAAATCTCACTGCATAGCAAATTTCCTGATTTGAACAAAGCGTAAAATGAGCCCTGTTCAGCAGATTAAGTAAAAATCGATACTATGAAATCGTATGAATAACTACTAGCAAACAACGAACGCTGCTTCGTCTCTCCTGGAGTTGTAGCATATTTGAACACCCTGTGTCAGTTAAGGGATTTAGTTTGTTCTCGATTGCTACAAGCTAGACGAGTATATCAGTATGTCCTAAAGCTTCCAGTATATCGAAGCTTCAAAGCCTGTTGTGGCCTCAGGGGGTGTGTGGATTCACTCGCGGGGTAACGTCCTACGGCCAAATAGCGACAAATGTCTGATGGGAATCACTGGCAAACACTTGCTCGAGGTGCAGTCAACCTTCACGTTGTCTCCGGCAAGAGACATTGCATTCAGCCTCTTCGCGAAGAACAATTCATGGCGGGAGTGGCGGGGCACTAAGCCGGATTTTTCTCCACATCGCTGAGCGGCTATTTAGAAAATACACCAAAGTTGATATTGATCTACCTTTAATTGCTTCAGACGCGCGACAGTTAATTGCTATTGGTATAAGCAATTATAAGTTCCGTAACTTACGGAGAAGTGGAAGCACGGATCTCGTACGAAGGTTTACTCGATTCCGTAGTTTTCTTCCCTTGATATTCGGGTTGCCCCGTACGCGTTCAGGACTGAGCCAGCGTCCAATAGCGTATCTTGTTTCATGTGAGGGCACACAATGCTGATTATGCACATAGGAATACACACATGTATATATACATATTGTGTACAGCATTGCGTGAGTAAGTACCAAGTATACATATCCGCACGTCTATGTTGCGTATACGTGCATACGTCGACGTGTGTCGATAGTGTCCTTCACCAAATGAGTAGTTCGTAGTAGTCCAAGCTTGGGTCCCTGAATCTCGGCTTTTTTCTTATTTCATAGTATTGCGAATAGTATATATTATACAAAAATATATATATATATATATATACATACATACATACATATATATATATATAATTTTTTTTTTTTTTGTATAATATATACTATTACCAATTCTATGAAATAAGAAAAAAGCCGAGATTCAGGGACCCAAGCTTGGACTACTACGAACTACTCATTTGGTGAAGGACACTATATATATATATATATATATATATATATATTAGTCACTCAGAAGAGGACAGTCGGGGGCTTGTCAGGCCAAGATGGTGGTCACCCCCAGGTCAGCCGCCCAGATGGAAAGGCCTCTCATTGCCGCTCTGCCTTTGCACAGGAAGGCAGTGCAGAAGGACGGAACGATGCAACTCTACGGGTTTGTTCCCACTCTTGTCTCTTAGAACGCTTGCGGCCAATATTCGTTTACTGACTAGCTTCTCCAGCTGGCATCACCAAACTCTTAAGGATCTCAGGTGCGCTAGTTTTAACGATCCGTCAGATCTGCTCTGAGGAATCGCTTCGTACCAGCTCACTCCCGCCGCACCTCAACTAACGGTCCTTCGAACCGCTCCCATATCAGACGTCTCCCGGTACCTTTTTCTCTGACGTAATTCCCCCATGGAGGGAATTTTCTCGGGGTTAGACGGCCAAGAGGCTTGCTCTACCTCAATTATGGTATTGGTGCGAATTGACGAGGCTGTGAACGATGTCCCACGGATCCCCATTTCTGTCTCATGTTCGGAAGTTACTTCGGGATGCTTTTACAGACTTTTCTTCTTATGACTTACATATTTAAGTAGTGGAAGGACCAACTCAACTAACAAACAGCTAAGCTCGACTGTCCGCAGTAATTATTTTCCGTATTTCTTCGATGCCACAATTACCCACTCCGTTGGTATGCCCCATGTCTGTTGCTTCTAAGGAGGGAATCAGACATGGGTCAACTTCGAGCTTCCTTTCGGAAAACATTTTTAAGTATTTTATTTTTGAAGGTCACGAGTCACGATATCGAGGTCACGATTTAACACAACTGCCCACGTATACGTGCAACGATTATCACACCACGTCATGGGAAATGGACTTTCATCAGGGCTTGTAGGAGGATAATCAGAGACTTCAGTCCCTGCACAAGTAATGATAATAATACTTGTTGTTATGTTCAGAGATAGTTAGCGTAACGGTGAAGGTCGCAGCTGAAGAGTAGAGGGGGAAGCTTTTGGGAAATGCCTATTAAGCTAACGATTATTGAGACTTTCGTTCTTGAGTCCAGTTTGCTAAATACTACTGAGAAACAGGCCGGATTGAGGCGAAATATTCAGAGAGCTTCTCATTGCTTCTCCTTGTAGAGAAAACTTGAACATGGGCTACATTATATTTTCAGCTGGGGTATCCAGTATACCAACTGTATAACATCCATGCTATAGCCAAAGTGATCATATCGAGGGCATTGGTTCGTAAGTAAAACACTCAGTACTCAACCGAGCGAATGATTATAATGTACTGATCTCATCTAGGCTAAAGCAATTACAAGAGATATAGATCGACAGATAGATACCTTTCTTTGAATTATCATGTAAGGAGGCAGAAGACATAGGACATAGTATATCTCCGCGAGTTGTAGCTCGGATCGTGTCTAGGCTACCAACGAGTGGCCCGCCACTAGTGAGAACATACATTTCACTGTTGATCGCACGCGGGGGGGGGGTTCGCGCATCGATGATCTCTCATGGATAAAATCTCTCGTTTATTTCGTTGATACAAAATGGCAGTGTGCGGAATCAGTTGGTTCTGTTAGTTGGGTGCGGTCCGAGAGCGCGGTCAATTCGAATCCTTTAAGAGGTAGTATTATTTATTGTATCACAAGTATTATCCACGCTTTCCAAGAGTGAAGAAATAGCCACCTCAGAAAAACGTGTTTATTCTTAGGGGTGTATGTATGTGCTCAGTTCACTCGAACTGAGCACATACATACACACATACATACATACTTTTTATCGTTGTATATATATATATATATATATATATATATATATATATACACAACGATATATATATCAAAGGGCCATCTGATTGATTTGAACATCTTCAGCCAGTACTTTAAGTATTTTTCCCGTGATTAAACATTCGTACCCACGAACTAAACCTGCTACACTGTAACGCGTACAAGCTCGAGTTACTACATTGAATAAGGATTCTAATTAACTCATCTGCACTATGTGAGCACTACGGGACAGGTATGGTCCAACGATACGATCCGCATAAGAGATGTTGTCTGTGCCTGTGTACATAGTCCTTTACAGTTAGTCAAACAATTACTACGGTACGCCTACGATCTAGCACCTATAAATGTCTGTGGCTTGTGCAGCATTTAGCTTGCAAGTGTAGCCGGGACTCTACGATATGTTGGCAGCGGGTCCTCGACCTAAGGCACCCGAGGTAGGACGATGAACGGATCCAGGTGTAGGCAACAAGGCAACAACCTACAAAACCTTCTCCTCATTTGCGGTAGCCGACGCGAGCTGTTTTTTGTCTCAGCTGGATGCACACGAACGCCAAGAATATAGCACCCATTACTAGCTCACCTTGTGAAGTGGGCGAAGTGCTTATACTGCTCCATGTGGAGACAAATAGATTTCCGCATGTTGAAAATTGAACAGTTGAAAACCAGACATACATTGAGAAAACCTAGAAGAAGAGGAACAACTGCGGCTAAACAATTGGTCCACCCGTACCACCGAAATTGATATGAGATATGGGACAATCGGAGGGCTGAGGAATGGGATGTGCAAATGACAAGGGGTCCCAGGGGGAGGCGATGGCATAGCCTCTCTGCCTCTGCACAGCGAGGGAAAGGCGCTGGAGAAGAAAGGAAGTCCTGCGTGTTTGTCCCCGGTGACGCGGATCAGCTACAGGAACACACGCACACATATATATATATATACATTTTAATTGGGTTTAGTTTTTCGTTGTTTCTCGTAGTCTCGGTAGCTATACTCCATCATCACCACCGCCGCGAAACAGGCGTGGTGCCTAACCTGCAGATCGACGATCTGTCATAGGGGCGGTGAGTTCCTTTGTAAAGGTCTCTGAGGAAAACCGCAGTGACAGCACGACTCATTAAACTATTATAGATCGGCGGAGGGATGTCAGTCAAGGTTAATAGGTTCGTTCAGGTCGATTGACTAACCTAGGCCGCTTGGCTGACCCGACCTGTCTCCGTTCGAGCCGACTGCCAATGTACAGACACCAGCTCAAAGAATAGCTTTCCAAAGTGTGACGAGACACTCCTGTGGTGGTATCGCCCGACTAGGCCCTCGAAGGACTCTGTCACGTCACAGACGTAACAAAGCCAATTTTAGTATACATTAATTACTGTGCCGTCTGCGTCGAGTATAATAAATACTAACATTGTTATGTGGCCATGTGAAACGTTCTATAAAGATCATGCACAGCAATTAGCAGCGAACAGTAAACGATCAGGAGTGCTCATCAAGTAACACTGCGCAACGTTAATATAGTAAAACCATAAGAGAGTCACTAGTTATACCCGCCGTTTACACGCGCTTCGAAGAATCGAATTAATTAATAGAAAAAAAGACAAGAGAAATCTAGAAGGTATATCCAATAGGATATCCAATACATGAGTCCACGATAAGAGTCAGCGGTATTCGAGTTCACTACAATATATATATATATATATATATATATACACACGTACCATTGGATATTTCAGTGCAAATTCTATTTTTTTTTCTATGCCACGAGTCTCATGTTGGCCCGAGGGAATAAACAATAAGGACACTTCGGATAAGGCCTCTCCTCTTATTGCAAGCTCGGGAGGTCGGCAGCTAGGACAGCTCCTAGCTGGTTTCCCGTCATCAATAACTTCGAAGTGTGAAGTTATCATTTCTTGAGAACCTCACCACCGTGAGCCTATTCCAAGATCTAGACTATCACACATAGGACGTGTCATGTACGTGGCCCTGGGCCATAGCGTATCTCGAAGACAAGCGAATCGCAAGGGAACGACCATCCCTAATGGTTCGATATATTTTTGAGTGTTCGATGTCTCCGCGATTGTGGGCTGGTGTTCGAGCTCGATAATCGTTTGGCCTAAGGCATCCATATATTTTATATCTCATATGTGGCATTTGTAGGGCCGTATTTGTTTGGCTATTATAAAGAATTCAGAGGACATATTGTCGTGAGATCGCGTTGGTGTTTATAGAGAAGTTGGTCACACAGTCAATGATGAGAGGTTTGATCTTGATTTGATCTTGAACAGAACAATAATTTATATTTTATACAGGGCGTGACATATATGCTATGTGTCATGGATTGTAGCGTCGATGCCATCCACAAGAATTATATCAAACGCCGGTAAGGTTTACAATTTATGATATTACATTTAGTTATACAACTTGAATCGCAATTCGTTCAAATATCCCTGAAACCGTCCTTGATTATGCTCGCACAGTGAATCTATGATAATTGATCCACTGGTTCCGTACCGGTTGTCACACCTGTGTCCATTATAATTCAAGGGATGCATTCGCCCTTCTGCGTTGGTTATTCATAGTTTAGTTGTCCATCGATACATACGTTTTCTATCAAACCCCCGGGGGTGGCCAGGTGCTCACATTTGTGTCCGACTACCTTGCAACCGGAGGTACAACATGTAGGTACACACACACACACACCCCATCACTGCACCCGCTGTTAAATTTGCTGTTAAAAGGGGTCCGTCTTACGAAGCAATGCATAAATGAAATTTTGTCGACGTTAAATGTCTAAGTCGGCTGTATTGGCCGTTTGACTTGACATTCTGCTCGACTGCGTTGAGGTCATTCATTTGTGTCAAATGGCAATAGCCAAACGAGGTGCAATCATCCTTTTTACTTTTTTTTTATAATTATTTTACTTTTTTTTTTACCGAGAACTTAAGCATATGTATGTATATTGCAGTTCCGAGAATAAACATTTGATTATGATATGATAAGTCTAAGCGAATAAGACCCCGAAAATATACAGATATGTTCCCAATCCATCTGTCCGTAGCTAACAAGTTTCAGAAATATGAAATTGCTCTGTGAAATCTACATTAAGCAGGCATCCTCTCTGCTCTCAATTAAATCCGAGGAGACATTTAGTTCAGTCGATAATCCAACCCATGATTAATTTTATGCGATTGTACTCACGCCTCGAGCTCTGCGCCCCTTAGTGCGAGCTAGTGAGGGTCTCGGTGGCATGGAAATGCTTCACGAGTCGGCTTTCTTCCAATAAGAGCCTTTTCCTTTGCGTTCTCCTCGGTTCCCGAAGCAGGCCCAGTCGGCCTATTCGGCCTGGACATTACGAATTGAAGGATTCCGATCCAGCCGACTCAATCACCCTGGTCCGCCGACGGCAATCTGCATTTATGCAATCGCGCTTAACAGCTTCTATGCCTTCGACTAAAGGAAATTCAAACGCCGATGCGAAAGTGATTACGACCCTACGTACGAATCTCGACTCGTCTCTCTCAGGAGGATCTACTCTATCAGAGAGCCCATCCTGCCTCCCGGGTCGAGCTAATTGTCGAGACAGAGAGAGAGAGCACACAGCTTCGTCTCATTGATCAGCGTAGTCTGACCATAGCCATTCTGTTCATCGTGATACATATTAGCATTTAACCGAGATGTAACTGATTGCCAGGAACTTCGTTATGGCTCCATATTGTCGGCTGGAACCGAGTTCAAGGCCGACAGTAGGTTACCGTTGTGGTCAGAGAACGAATCAACCTGCGCTGAATCGACGGGTTCGTGAGATGAGCATGCCAACGAATTTGTGAGATCTAACAGAACCGGAATTACGTACAGTAATCAATGACAGAAAACGGAGTTAACGCGGCCAACGGACAAATCTGATCTTCTAGAAGGGGATCTTCTAGGACTCCTTAAGCTACTAGTGGCCTTTGGAAGGAGAACCGCTGAAAAAGTGGTTGGCCCTGGGAAGCAGAACTTGTAGGATTTCGTCATAGGAAAAAGTTTCTCCGACGGAGATGACGAAACAAGCACTTGAAACGTTCCGAGAATACGTATGTAAGTTTACATTGTACAGGACGATTAAAATACCCCTTTTTTCTGTGAAATGATTATCGAATTCGAATGCTGCTGTTCACCCAGGACAGTTCAGTCCATCGTACGTCTGGGAGAAGACTCGACCATGGTGTTATCACAGGCAATCTATCGTTCGTATTATCTTTCACTCCGTATCGGGCGTGACTCCGACGATCAGAACCCCCTTGTTATGCATGCTAGGTATTAACGAGACCAAGGTTGAGCAGTGACTGATCTTTATTGTGGGCTGTCACTCGGTGCCCGTGTGTTGACATCTGCCACTAGGTGGCGTGGCGTCTGCCGCGGGCGCCTCCAAATATTCGTGTCTCCAAACATCCCCTTTCCTTTACAATTTATACAATGAGTGATGTGGGAGACTGATGATTCTGGTAACAATTACAATATACTGTAGTGTGTCTGTGACCCATAACGTCGTAGCGTTTAGTACAAGTGCTACAATGTTGGGTTTATAATACTAAAATAATATGATTAAAATATGACTAAAACAACTAAATGACTCAGTACAAACAGCCATTTACCGTATCGACGTACTTGTTCTCTTATTATTATTATTGTATTATTGTTATTATTATTTACATTGGCGATTTTTGCTTGTTTTATTTTTTGCTATATTCTCTGCGGGTCGACGAATATCTCCTTGCTTTCTACCAATCTTCCCGCCTCCTTTTGCTCTATTGTCTAATTCGCCTGTTGCGCCTTTGCTGGTGGTACTAGCCTGAGACGTCGCGCGTGTGGTCTGTGTTCGTTGGTTCTCTGCTCTCTGTTCGAACACTGCCGTATGTCTGTTACAAATCCTACGCGCCGTGTGCGCTATGTCAGACTCAGCTCTGCGCTTGCGTGTTTGAGGTGGTGGAGTGACCTGCGCCTTTAGTGTAGCCGCCCGATTTTTTGCTGTTGTCGCTCTTGTAGCGTACCTGATGTGCACGGTCGCCATTTTACTTGTACCGTGTGTACTTTTGCTGACAGTGTTCTGTGCAGTGTTGAGTGGGCTGGTGGTGTTGGTGGTCGGTGGTGTATTTGTGTGTGTACTAAGCCCGTTTTGTGAGTCCGATGTCCCCTGTCGCCCCAATGGGCTCTCTGGCGAGTGCATCGTTATGTCCCTTGGTGTCGATTCACTTTCTGGATGTTCTCTTGGAGCGGCCGGCTCTACAGGTGCCCTCGGAACTATTCGACCGCTGACAGGTACGCGCTGTGAACAAACAGAGTGCGCCTTATTTTCCTTATCACTATGAATTGTGCTTTGTGGGGTGGGAACTACAATGATGTGTTTTCTATTCCTGATTAGTTCGTTGCCGCCTTCCAGGCGTATTTTGTATGTTCTTGGTCTGATTTGTTCTACGCACCGACCCTTGATCCATTCGTGTGATAAATCCATCGGTTGCACTCGAACCCACTGCCCTCTCATTATAGGAGCGAGTTCTCTTGTGCCGTGATTATACGCTTTTTGTGCGGCTTGTTGACGTTTACTGATTGTTTCGGTAACCTGTTTGTGATTGGCTGTTTGCAGTCTGTTTTCTTTCACTGGCAGAAATGTTGCAATAGTTCGTCCGTAAAATTTTTGTGCTGGTGAGAGCCCCTCGATTTGTTCAGTTGCTCGCCATTCTAGTAGAGCCATGTTTATGTCCTCTTTACTGTGCCCCACCTTCTTCACAATTCGTTTGGCTATTTTGACTGCACTTTCTGCTTTTCCGTTTGACTGGTGATGGTGTGGTGCGCTGACTATGTGCTTAACCAACCATGTGCTGCAAAACTCTTTGAATTCTCTTGCCATGTACCGTGGATCTGAGTCCGTGTGTAGTTCGCTCGGTCTTCCGTGTCGCCCGAACTGTATACTGGTCTTTTTAATTATCTGGCTTGTAGTTGTGTTCCGGCCCAGCTCATCTAATTCAAAATAGTCACTATATCCATCTACAGTGACCAAATAGTTCATTCCTTCCCATACGAAAATGTCTTGATGAACTATTTGCCAGGGCCGTTGTGGGATACTCTTGCTGAGTAGTGGTTCTGCGCGCTGTTTTATTTTGTAGGTCTGACAGGCTGTGCATCGGTTTGCAAAAAGTTTAATGTCTTCCTTTATTTTTGGCCAGTATATAGTATCTTTGATACGGCGGCACATGGCATCGTATGCGAGATGCGACTTGTGTGTGCGGCGCAAAAATTCTGCTCTCAGGTTTGGTGGGACCACTACTGCAGACCCACGATATATTACACCCTCGTCTATACTAAGTTCGTCACGTATACTCCAGAAAGGCAATAGTTCGTTTGGGACGTCCTTTTCTTTGTCGGGCCAACCCTGTTGTATATTGTTGATTAAAATCTTCATTTTGGTATTTTGTGTTGTCTCAACTTTTACTTGCTCTATCAAGGGGTCGGAAATTCTGTTCTGGTCTCTCTGTCTTGTTTCCTCTAGTTCCAGCCTGCATATATGGTCCGTTGTCTGCTCGTATTCTAAGGGGTGTCGGCTTAATAGATCCGCAATTATATTGTTTTTTCCTGGTATGTATTTCACGGTTATGTCATACCTCATTAGTTCGAGCCTCATTCGCTGTAGTCGCTTTGGACACGAGTCTAAAGCCTTGGAAAATATACTTTCTAACGGCTTGTGGTCTGTATGGACTGTTACGTTCTTCATCGCGTATATGTAGTTCTCGAATTTCTTACATGTCATAAGAATTGCCAAACATTCTTTCTCAATGACAGCGTAGTTTTTTTCTGTGGAACTTAACGAGTGAGATGTGTACGCCACTGGCCTGCCGTCCTGTATCAGAACACCTCCCAATCCATATTCACTTGCATCCGTCTGTAATATGATTGGTTTCTCTTTGTCGAAGTATGCTAGTATCGGTGTTTCTGTAAGTTTTCGTTTTATTGTTTCGAAGGCTTCTTGTTGCTGGCTTTGCCAACTGAACTCATACTGCTTTTGTGTGAGTCTGCGCAATGGTTCCGTGAGTTGTGACAGGTTGGGGACGAATGGGAGCAGATAGTTGACACAACCCAGAAAGCTCATTATTCCTTTTATGTTTTTGGGGGGTGGCATGTCTCTGATGGCCTTTATTTTATCTGTGTCGGCTTTGAGTCCCTCTCTGCTAATCACGTGGCCCATGAATTTCACCTCTGACATACCTAAACGTAGTTTGCTTTTGTTGAAACGTAGTCCTACTGTGCGTGCTCTCTGAAATAAGGCGTGTAGACTACGGTGATGGTTTTCGGTGGCCTCGGCTAATGTTTTGCCCTCTCCCCATACAATTGTATCGTCAGCCACCACGGCTACGTTTTCAAGTCCTTCGTATGCCTGTACTTGCCGTCGCTGGTATTCTTCGGGAGCCGACGCAATCCCCTGAGGTACCCTACAATACTGGTATCTACCTATAGGTGTCCAAAATGTAGTGTAGTCTCGACTTTCTGGGCTCAATACCATTTGATAGAAGCCATCCCTAGCATCGAGTACTGAGAATATTTTTGCTTTACTAAGGCGGTGGAGTGTGTCATTAAGCGTAGGCATTGGATATCGTGGCCTGTGTATAGCTTTGTTTAATGCATGTGGGTCTAAGACGATTCTCAACTTACGTCCTGGACGGTGCACTGCTACGAGATTTGATACCCATTCCGTCGGGTGGTCCACCTTTTGTATGACGCCTTGATGCTCCAATTCTCGGACCCGTTCTACGATTTCCTCGACGAAAGCGACAGGTGGGGTGCGTGGCGGCTGTTGCACGGGCCTCGCTTCCTCCTTGATGTGGATTTTCACCGGTTGCGGTAGTTTACCGAGCCCTTGGAAAATGTCTTTATATTCCTCGATGAGGGCGTCGATGCGATCCTTGTCTTGTTGTATCACCATGTTCACGTTTTCAACTTCTTGTGACACTTTGATTAAACCTAGTTCTAGGCAAGTGTTCGCCGACAGTAAAGTTTCTACTTTTCCGTCAATGACTTGGAATTTGATCGTTCTTTTCATCTTCCTTGTCTTTACGGTTAGCACAACGGACCCCATGGTGACTGCTCTTGAATTGTCGTACATTTTCAACAGCTTTCTGTCCTTGTGGTCCAGTTGAGCGGCTTTGTTGACGCTATGTATGGTCAAGTATGTCGACAGTCCCATGACGTTGCACGTTGCACCAGTGTCGAGAAGAGCTCTGATTTCTATTTCTTGTTTACTTCCGGTCCGAAGAGTGGTGTATAACTTCCTCTTCGGTATCCTACCGATAGTTTCAGTCTGGAATGTGTCGTCCGACTCGAATCCTTCGTACGCTTCCATGTCCTGTTCCTCTACTGCCCTTATGTTGTGCTTGTGCTTGGATCTGCACATACGCGCGAAGTGGTTGTTTTTGTTGCATTCGCTACACGTTTTTCCTGCTGCCGGACATCTTTGTGGTGGATGTACTCGTCCGCAATTTGGACACTGTCGGTCACGGGGGTGAAGCTCCTTTTCTTGTCGTTTGCGTCCGTTTTGTGTTCTGTGCTGACGCACCAAGGCTACCTCCTCTGGACGCTGCTTATCACGACTGCCTCCCTGTCGATCACGTTCAATAACTGACAGTGCACGCTCGTTGTCCTCGTAAGTCTCCAGCGTGAGCATGACTTGCTCGGTTGTCAGCTTTTTATGGTCTTCGTGGCGGAAAAGTGCTTCTCTCGCCATTGCCAACCGAGTTCCGAGGATAAGTTTGTCCCTGAGCATAACTTTTTCATGCTCTTCGTACGCACACCGTTTTGCCATCTGAGTCATCCGTTCTCTGAACTCCTTCACGGTTTCAGCGTCCCCCTGGCCGGCCTTCAGAAACAGATATCTCTGGAATATGATATTCCTGTGACACTTATATCTTTTGGACAGTGCCTCCAGGAGTGCTTTGAGTGAGAGGCAAGGTTCTTCGCCGGTCGGGTCCTGTCTGTCCCCTGGTACCATTTCAACTCCGAGACCATTCAAGAATATGCGGTGCTCGTCTCCGTACACTGACCTGAAGTGTGCCAACTGTCTCCGGGGGGACATCTTGTATACGTCGTTGATTAGAGCGTAGTCCGTCCAAGCGTCCAAGAAAATGGTCCAATTTTCGCTTCGATCACCATCATGACTCATCGGCCGTGGTGTGTTGCTTCGTTGAGTCATCTTTCTCTGTTGCTGTTCCTTGGTCTGACGTTTCAAAATCCTGTCGGCTGCGCCATGTTATGCATGCTAGGTATTAACGAGACCAAGGTTGAGCAGTGACTGATCTTTATTGTGGGCTGTCACTCGGTGCCCGTGTGTTGACATCTGCCACTAGGTGGCGTGGCGTCTGCCGCGGGCGCCTCCAAATATTCGTGTCTCCAAACACCCCTACTTGTGCAGACGTCCTCAATGAAAGCGCATTTCAGATCACATTAAGCTCACTGAAATCAAGGACTGCTGATGAACACAGGTACGTAAATGTAGGTGGATTTGCGTTTCGAAGGAATTCATTACGAGTGAATCAATGGTGTGCTTTTTTGTTGTTCTGTAACAAATCCGAACTAAATCCTCTCGAGTTTATTCCGATGGAGTAATACCACTAATAGCAGTAAAAGAGTAAAGAACAGGAAAAATGCAACGAATTTTAAGTCTTTGCTTATATAATATTTGTTGGCAAATTATGTATAAGAAGAGAATGGATTAAATCAACATTTATTCAAACATAAAATTTTTAGGAATAATTGGGGGGGAGAAGAGAATTGAACTCGAAAACGAATTCATGTAGTCGAATAAAAAAAGTTGATAAGACACGAAGCAAAAAGATCTAAGAGAATATATGAAAAGAAATATGTGTAAACTATTAATAAATACATTATATATAAAACAGATGAAAGGGGTCAACGATTGCAGGATAACAAAGATCAAGTCAGTTTGTCATACGATGTACTCTCAAGGGCTCGTTTCTACTCGCCATTAGTGTGTACTTGACTGTGGTAAGCTTCTTACGCTGTGTAAACCTCCCGACTGGGAAATCCAACACCTTGACCAAGTGAAAATTAAGGAGCATGATTATTGTCGATACCATGCTCTGCTGATGCACATTCTGCTCGACTTCGTTGAGGTCATACATTTGTGTCAAATGGCAATAGCCAAACGAGGTGCAATCAACCTTTTTACTTTTTTTTTTACAACCTTTTTACTTTTTTTTCCCGAGAACTTAAGCATATGTATGTATATTGCAGTTCCGAGAATAAACATTTGATTATGATATGATATGATGATATACTCTGCTTTCGTACTGCTGCGACGCTCGTTAACGGCTAACCTCGTTGCATGTTCGATCGAGATGAGGGCATCGAACATTTTTCAGATGTCAAAACAATACCTCTTCTACTGAATATTACAAAGTTTCGGTTGAGCTGTGGAGAGAAAAAAGGCTTCCCTATCTTCCCCTTCATCGTCGGAGGTTGCGGGAACCTAAAAATAGGTAACTTTTTCCTTACCGTAAAAATTGCAGTTCCTTTCATAAACCAATCAAATACTTCACCTCTAAGTTACCAGATTATCCGATGCCATCTGATGACGGCGAGGCGACATGTTGGACGTTGTTGGCCGTCACTGATATATTTTATGATTAGCATGGAAGATAAAGCAGAAAATTCCCCGCTACAATGTTAGGCGTAGGTAGCGTCGTCAGTTCACTCCGCGACAAAATTTGATACGGCGCTTATCAAAAGGAATTAAAATGATTGAAGGAAGCCCAACCGATCTTCTCGTCACGGCGTACTTCCTCTGCTGATGCTGTTGAAAAGTCCCCTGATTCAAGGTCGTCTATATGTATTGCAATGATTTATCTTTATTAAAATGGGTATGCACAACTTTATTATCGAGCAAAGGGGTCTCTAGCGTTCGCCTAAATATTGGAAGCATATTCTGTAAAATTGCCTACCGATTTGCCTTATATGTATATCTAGGAGGGTATCTCGCCTAAGTCCCAATAATTGGCAGACAATCTACAGCTGTTAGGGAGGGATGTTTACATATAAAATACATATTCTATACGTTTTGCGCGATTTTCCAGTAGACACTTCTGAATAACACGAGCGGAAATAATCCACCGACAGCGAAAGACCTTACGACAACTTCAATGAGAAACAATGCCCAGATAGAACTTTGTATAGAAGCATGGCTCACTGTATGGGACGGGCCCCTAACAATTGTCTACCAAGTTGTTTACCGAGGATAAGCGCGCACAGTCGTTTTTTTTCTGCAGCGCTTTTCTCTCGCTGTTTACAGGCAGAGAGGCAATGCCATCGCCTTTTTCAGGGATGACCACGACCTCAGGCCTCGGCACCCTGACACCCCCCACCAGCCCCAACTAGTCTTCCAATTACTGCATATTTAAGCTTGCATTAACTAAATGTGATAAGTTCTAGAGACAGAGTGTCCTAGAGACAAATCCTAGAGTGTCCTAGACAAATCCTAGAGTGTCCTAGAGACAAATCTGCCCTAGCAGACCGATTGAACTTCCATTCGGACCTGCTGCCTTTTGTAACTCAATGAAGATAGATCCAATTTATGTAGAACTAAAAATTTTATTTGTAATATTAATTAATTTTTTACCATAATAATAATATTAATAATAATGTATAACACATTCATTTTCATTCATAGCATCACTTGTTATACGATCATCACATTCTGCACAGGTATTATTCGATTTTCCTTGTGGAACATACACTCCAGCGGTGAAGCTGCATTGTAAAATATACGAGTTGGTGAGTCTCTCCCATTTCAATATCGTGCTGGATTTCTCTGAGTATAGAACATTTCAGAGAGATCAAAATCTAAGTGGAACCGAAGTAGTCCTTGTGTTGATTTTGTTTTCGTGGTGACGGTTGCGGTTGGTGACGTGGACGCTATTCGCTGTGGGCGAAAGAGGTTACTTTGTCCAGGTGTGGACGTCTCGTGTACGAACACTATCGATAAATACATCGCTCCGCCTCGAGAGACGATTCGCGCTCCGGAAAGTAGTTGAAGTCTATCGCATCACCCTCTGAGAGGAAGCGGACCGCAGCTGAAAATGAACGAAGCCCAATCAACGGGTTAGCCGGGGGAAAAGTTAGGAACAGATATCTTATAGGAAAGGACAGATACCTTGTAGGAAAGAACAAAAACCTCATAGGAAAGAGCAGATGCCTTATAGGAAAGAACAGATACCTTGTAGAAAAGAACAAAAACCTCATAGGAAAGGACAGATGCCTTATAAGAAAGAACAGATACCTTGTAGGAAAGAACAGATACTTTATAGGAAAGAACAGATACCTTATAGGAAAGAACAGATACCTTATAGGAAAGAACAGATACCTTGTAGGAAAGAACAGATACCTTATAGGAAAGAACAGATACTCATAGGAAAGAACAGATACCTTATAGGAAAGAACAAAAACCTTATAGGAAAGGACAGATACCTTATAGGAAAGAACAAAAACCTCATAGGAAAGAGCAGATGCCTCATAAGAAAGAACAGATACCTTGTAGGAAAGAACAGATACCCTGTAGGAAAGAACAGAAACCTTATAGGAAAGAACAGATACCTCAAAGGAAAGAACAGATATCTTATAGGAAAGAAAAAACCTCATAGGAAAGAACAGATACCTTATAGGAAAGGACAGATACCTTATAGGAAAGAGCAGATACCTTATAAGAAAGGACAGATACCTTATAGGAAAGGACAGATACCTTATAGGAAAGAGCAGATACCTTATAGGAAAGAACTGATACCTTATAGGAAAGGACAGATACCCCATAGGAAAGAACAGATACCCTATAGGAAAGGACAAAAACTTCATAGGAAAGAACAGATACCTCATAGGAAGGAACAGATACCTTAGAGGAAAGAACAAAAACCTCATAGAAAAGAACAGATACCTTAGGAAAGAACAGATACCTCATAGGAAAGGACAGATAACTCATAGGAAAGAACAGATACCCCATAGGAAAGAACAGATACCCTATAGGGAAGAAATAAAACTTCATAGGAAAGAACAGATACCTCATAGGAAGGAACAGATACCTTAGAGGAAAGAACAAAAACCTCATAGAAAAGAACAGATACCTTAGGAAAGAACAGATACCTCATAGGAAGGAACAGATACCTTAGAGGAAAGAACAAAAACCTCATAGAAAAGAACAGATACCTTATAGGAAAGAACAGATACTTCACAGGAAAAGACAGATACCTCATAGGAAAGAACAAAAACCTCATAGAAAAGAACAGATACCTTAGGAAAGAACAGATACCTCATGGAAAGGACAGATAACTCATAGGAAAGAACAGATACATTGTAGGAAAGAACAGATACCTTATAGGAAAGAACAGATACTTCACAGGAAAGGACAGCTACCTTATAGGAAAGAATAAAAACCTCGTAGGAAACAACAGATACCTTATAGGAATGAACAGATACCTTGTAGGAAAGAACAGATACCCTATAGGAAAGGACAAAAACCCTATAGGAAAGAACAGATACGTCATAGGAAAGAACAGATACCTTAGAGGAAAGAACAGATACCTTTAAGGAAAGAACAAAAACTTCATAGGACAGGACAGATACCTTATAGGAAAGAACAGATACCTTATAGGAAAGTACAAAAACCGCTTAGGAAAGAACAGATACCTTGTAGGAAAGAACAAAAACCTCATAGGCAATTTCCGTGCGCCCACTCTTTCGCAATGTGTTCTTAATGCGTTTCTCAGACGCCCTAAGATACCGCAGGCTCAGACAACTATCGATGGAGATACAAACAACCACTCGAAATCCCTAGAAACAATTCCTAATTGTATGTTTGAATAAATATCATCTATTTCGACGATCCGGAAGTTTACGTTGACAAAATGGCAGTTTCCGACAGATTCAGATTATGGGCCGGGGATATCCGCGACCCTTGGAAGGCGTCCGTAAATCGACGTGATCTCATCTCCTTATTCATGGTCTACAACGACTGGTCCCAAAATCCATTTTATATCTACTCATTCGCTTCGAAGTCAAGGCGAAACGTACAACGAGGCATATGGATTAAGGTCACACGTATGTACTGATATGACGACGATTCTTTAGGATCATTTCAGGCATGCCCCATTGCTTGAGCGTATGAGAGCGTAACAATGTGCATATACACGGGCCCACACGCTTTAATCATGCTCGCCATGGTAAGACTCGAGTTCTGAGACGTGATATTTGATTCGTTTGAATAAAAAACACGTACTGTTGTATTGTATCGGTATCATGGCCTGTTCAGAATCAGTTTTCATGTTAGAGGTAAATTGGGTAGTGAGAAACTCAATGCGGTATAGGAAAAGCAAAGGTCAGAGGTGAAAGGCTTTATTAAGGTTTATTAAAGGAACTGCAGCTTTGCAATACTTAAGTTGTCCTCTAGGTCGAAGTACATACGACCAAATCACTTGTGCGTATTGCACTTGTACGTGACCTTGTGGACGCGCCACAAGGTCACGTTACGTGTTAATGAAATTTCGAAAGATGACGACGTTAGCCGTAGAAAGCTCTCACCTCTCGTAAACAGACTCTCCTCCGCTGCCAGTGGTGCCCGCCCTTACAACGGATCGCCCGCCGGAACTCCCTAAGAAAGCAGTAACAATGAAATGCGAACATTGGTATTA
This sequence comes from Stratiolaelaps scimitus, assembly GCA_019614645.1. Classification (NCBI taxonomy): domain Eukaryota; kingdom Metazoa; phylum Arthropoda; class Arachnida; order Mesostigmata; family Laelapidae; genus Stratiolaelaps; species Stratiolaelaps scimitus. The sequence goes on along the minus strand of JABWDB010000089.1, from coordinate 495,476 downwards.
TGCAATGAGATTCGATGAGACAATGTATAGCCTAGTACCTAAAAGGTCAAGAGCTGAGGCCTGTCAGGTTGGTGGAACAGCTGAGGCCTGTCAGCTCGACAAAAAACAGTTAATGTATAGCAATATACATTCGAAACATTCACTAGAGGATCATAATCATTTGATCGCAGAGAGGCTCAACTGATTTTGGCCTGGTTCGTCAATACGCTGACCCGATCTTCTTGGGAATGCTCTCCTCGATTTGAAGATCCTTAAACCTCTGGTGGCGGAACCATAGTGACAGGTGTCGACTTCGATCATTTAGCTGTATCTTAAATAGGTTCCATACCGTCAGCTTTAACAAGGCGCATAATGATTGAACCTACTAATACTGTCCGACATCAACATTCCGCTCGTCAGTGTTAGGGTTGAAGTTATGGTTAGAGTCGTAAAGTCTCTCCGTACAGTCATAACGCCAGTTACACGGTATAACTTTGGCACAAATTAATTGCATACTGTCAACATTACATCCTAAATCATCATAAATGTTTATTTGGGTAATAAGAATATATTCACCCATTTTAACTATCTCTATTATTCGCTTCTCGTACCGAGAAATCCACAGAATCGAACAGAAAAAAGCGGATCTGATCGAGAAATACAGAGATTTTCCGCAGCGTCTGCCAGTGAGTCTAAGCATATATGTCACACCTCCTTTAATAAACCAATATACCTTTACCTTACCTTTAACTTACCTCCTGCATACTACGAATCGAAGACGCTCACCACTTAGACCATCGAAGTTGACTGTGTTGTATAGGATAGCGTGACTTAAAGCAGACTCTAACTGGCCCAACTAACTAACAAGTGTAACTAGAACTAGCATACTAGGGAACAATAGTTACAACAACAATTCGAATAGAGAGAGATTTTTATATTTTCTCCCTTATTTTGTTCTTCGTTACAAATGGCGTAGTGAGCATTTTCGCAAAGTCAGCATTTTTTTTCATGCGAGTCTCTCCCCGCGCATTCTAGCTACGCGTCGGGGATTAGGTGACTGAACGTTCCCGGGCAGGACCCCAACGCGAGAGACACAGTAGTCATAGGAGACTAAGGCACCCGGCTATAGAACAATACTAGCCGGAGCAGTACACACCTTCCCCAGAGATCGAAGTAATGCCAAGCGTAAAGCCGACTCTAGGGACGAGAGATCGACTCTCAGCAGAGGATGGTGGTTTTAGCAGGCAGAGAGGCGTTTTGTCATCCACGTCAACCACCCTCTGCACCCTGGATCGGCCCACTTTCTATGGAGATTAGAATGTCTCTGGTGGTCCGTGTGTTTGAGGAAAATTTCCTCCTCGAAAAAATAATATAAAACATTTCTTATGCCTTTGCCGATCAAGCTGTCTGGCACGAAGAACTTTACTGGTCCATTACCCTATTTTTTAATCGAGAACTTAAGCATTGTAAAATTGCAGTTCCGGAAATAAACCGCAAATGTTATGTTATGTTATTATGACCCCCCTGCCTCGCCCCACCGAGCCGCTCGCTCACGGGCACACATTATCCGGGCACAATTGTTAGCCTTATATTAGCGATAAATCAATAATCAATAATAAACATCGATAGGGAGAAAATCAAATTCCATCTAGCTGTATTTGAAAATCAAATATTATAACACCAGCATCAATAATTTGTGGAGCGATGTTGTTTTTTTAAGGATACCCTAGCGTGCATCGTATATGTCCATACGCAATTAACATCTCAAAAGGGCACCGTCTTTCTATCTCGCAATGTGACTCGTCATTCTCCTATTCGTTCCTGATTCGATTACTTCGTCGTCGGGCGCTCGCCAGGGTGGTTACACCGTATTATTTTGTAAATATCGCATCTCGCCCGTATGCCTGCCCGAACGAGGTACTTGTTTCCCGATTTCCTTCGGGGATTCACAGATGGCGGACATACACGGAGATTTTCAAGCGCAATTTCCTCGGACGCCTGTCAACTGAGTTCCACACCAGAAGAACTGCATCTTCCAGACGCAATTTGGCTTGCCGCCAAACATCGTGTCGGTTTCCGCTCGCTGACGCCGGACGGTACGTGGAGACGACAGGGGGATAGCATTGTGTACGTTTCAGTGAGCGCACCCCCACGCCCCCGCCGGGCCCGGGGGTGCTCAGCCAACTCGGACATAGAGTGCATCGATCGACGCACCCAAAGGCGAACGGCAAAAGCAAGCAAACACACATACGAACAACATCAGCTGAAATAGGTTTGTAGTCTTGTTCTTATAAGACAAAAAAAAATAAACCCATTTCCTCGGACTGATATCAGGAACAGCTGTATTGTATATGGAACATGAGGATTGTGATGCGCGACTATGCTGTTGGCTCAATCGATCCCCCGAGGGGCGTGTGTATTTCTCCTTTCAGCCTTGAGGAGGTGTAACGTATAGGTTCGATTCCCATCCTAAATGCACATTTGCATCTAGCGAGTGGGGTCTGCCTTATGAAGCAATCATATTATGTCACAAATGTGTACACCACGATTGGCAACCCAGCCTCGCACACAAATATCTGTATGTGTCCCCCAAAGATTAAAAGGTCAGCATACATTCCCCATAGCGGCATTGATCCCGATAGGCTGTTGAAGGTCACTCGACCTTTGAAAGGTGGTTTCGCTTGCTACCTAAGGAGAGAGTCATAGCATACAGCCTCAGCGAGAGTGCTCTCTCTCTCTATTTCTGTCTGTCTCTCTCTCTGAAGTTATAGAACGTCTCGAACTCGGTCAACTGAACGCGAAGGGGTAAGGGTAAGGCTTTATTAATTTATTAAGGGAACTGCATAGAATGCTTAAGTTCTCTTATATGTCATGCAACGGGATTCGAACCTGCGGCCTCTGGCTTTTTACAGAGCCAGGTACATTCCCCTCCAAATAAAGAGGTTACATTATTTATCGCTTGTTAAGCAAGGATAAATATTTGAGCTGTGTAATTTAAGTATTATTATTATTATTATTCGATTACTAACCATGATTATTTTTCGAGTTCCGCTTTGATTTGGTGCTGCATTTTATACGTGTTACGTATTGTCAGATAAAAAAAGTACATACGTGTTGAATTATTATGATCTGAATGCATCATAATGAAGCTGATACTGGTTTCTTCAAACGGATGCACTCCCCGGACCCTGCACATGTGAATAAAGCCTACTTCAACATTGAATTAATATTTACCTCTCCATGGTTACCAGGGAAGGTGACCTTTTTCCTTTCGAAAACGTGCTAAAGTACAACGAAGAGTAATTAATACAAATTAGATCAATCAGAGCCCTGCTGATGTGAGACATACGCCTTTGACAGCCGTATGAGCCTTTCTTGCTGGTACATCGCTGTGGCTTCACGTTGTGTCTGTTGGTCAACGTTAGATACACTGGATAAGTCGCTTTACATCATGAGCGTCCTGGGGGAGGATATATAGGCTCAGGTTCAAATCCTGACGCCAGACGCTGCAGAAAATCTTTGGATTCCTTCATCAGATCTATTTCTAGCTGTATGCTCTTACCAGGGAGGAGACGTAAAAACAGGCCGATAGGTCCCTGAACTAAGGCCGAAATGGTTTCGAGGCCTATCACGTAATCCGTTCCTTTCACATCACGGGTATACCCCGCCCGCGCTTATGATCGAAGTTGCTCGAAAAAAGCACAATCGCCAACCTCCTGCTCGCCCCCAGTCGTCAGACTCTATAATCAGCGCAGCCTTACAACATTGACGATAGCCTTCGTAACTGATGAACGTCTACTCATCAGGGTCTCGCCTATCATTTCTCATCGTCTATCTGAGCCTCGATTTCCTCATTGTAATCGAGGACATTGGAACGTTTGTACGTTTACTATTGGTGCTAATGTATAAAGTATATATATACATAAATTTTTTTGTTTTTTTATGACGGAGAATGCTCATGCAGACCAGGCCTCACAACTAAGGTATTTTCCATGGTACTGTGGGACTCCTGCGTGGTTGAGTGGCAGACCTGCCCCACTAAACTCACGCCCCACTTAAACTTCACTCTGAGTTGGTCCGGATCTTCAGAATTAACAGTACTACGAAATATATATATATATACATATATATATATTTGTGCACATTTCGCCCCGTTCAAACTATTATTTTTAAGAGAATGAACGCGAGGGTCAATGTTGCCGTTATGGTGATAATCTGTATTTAAATAAATAAATTAATCACTGAAAGGAAATTCATGAGTGAAACTTCAAAAACATATAGATCAGGCGTCAGTGGGCGTTTTCTGTCGAATGACAGTTTTACCTGCGATCGGACATAGATGATCATGTAGACAATAAATATCTACATAACCTAAATATGCTGTAGAATAATTACGTTTTATGGGGGTGTGTAAGGTTGTAAAAATTGCAGTTCAATTAATAATTAACCAAGCCACGATATTGAATTACCTCCAAGCAGTATAAGTATCGTTAGACCGAGTCCAGAGGTTTTTCGCTAAACTGCCGACAACAATTTATAATCAAGCTACATATGTGCGCTTGGTAATTCATATGTTGTTACGCCTAATTGTTCCTCTGCTGAGAGTCAATGTACTTCCCTAGGTTCGCCATCACGCTTAGCATTACTTCGATATCTACTAAAATTTACCCTGACAATGTCCAAATATACATCCATATACATCCGGCTATCATGAGAGCGATTTAATTGGATTGCTGCTAAACTGTCTTTCGAGCTGACCCTCAGCTGTTCCCCTATCTGACAGGACTCAGCTCTTAACCTTTGAGATATTACTATGAGGACCCATGAACTCAAGTGAGAACATGAATTGGATTGCTGCTATCAATCATCGAACCATTCCCAGATCAATCTGTTATATCCCTCATATTGGAAATCTAAAGCCTAATGAGTATAATGACGACACTTCGTTGTACTAAGATCTTGGGTATCAAATTAGACGTCGGCTTAACATTCTTTTAGACGCTATTCATAGTAAAGCTGTATGGTCCTTTGGCGTTATTAATACCTTGTCTGTTCTGGTATTATAACTAGATACTTTAGTACCTAGTCTTTTAGATACGCCACTTATTTATTCGAGGTCATAACACAATCATCGTGTGTAATCGTGGATTTACCTGCGGAAGTTCCGGTTCATAAAACAGTACGTGATGGGGTTACAACATGAAGAGCAGTATGCTAGCAAATGGAAGAGCGAGATGCCGCGGTTACCAAGAGGCGCGAGATGACCCGGTGAGAAAGAAGCTACGGTGTTGATCACATACAATGGCGTCCAGCAAATGAAGAATTCTACGACCTGAAAGTGATTCAATCGTAACAATTGAGAGGGAGTCTCTGGCAGTGGGACGGCTGAGTCGTTTCGGTCTTGAAAAAGGCAGTATCGAGGACGTTAAATGTTGGCTGAGAGTCAGCCTGAAAAAAAGGTAAGGTCTTGAAAAAGGCCCCTTTTTTTAAGGTAAAGGTAAATTGTTGATGATTTATTATAGGAACTGCATGCATTGCTTAGGTTCTCTTATATGTCATGCAACGGAATTCGAATCGGAGCGTCGTCTCATGAAGAGCATAAATGCCGAAAGCAGTTGTACTCAGTGGGCTGAGTGAAATATTTTGTGGCCGTGAGTGGTCCGCCCGGAAAATGTACCTATTGGCTGTAAAAGGCCGGGGCTGGCCCGGGTTGGAATCGACCCACGGCGTGATGACATATAGGAGAACTTAGGCGTAGCAAAAAGGCTGCACTCTCGTTAATAAAACAACAAAACTGTTTAACCTCTAGCTCAATTCAGTTGTGATTTTTTAACAGGAATTGAAATTTTTAGCAACGCTCAACTTTTTCGTAATGATGAAAATGAGGTAAATGGAGATGGCAATAATTATTGTAATCATATTGTAATTAATACTGAAAAATGTATGATAACACAACAAATGGCACCGTGGAGAAAGTAAACAACTTAATAAATTGACAGTTAACTTACAGAGAAAATGTGAACACAACGATGTCGTCGAGTCGTAGGAGATTATACAAATTAGAGAGGAGTGGACACTAGTGTAATCTACAATAAAACACGATATATATATATATATATATATATATATATAATGTTTTATTGTATACTAATGATGTATGCCTTAAAGGTTCACCATACTACTTTTAAAGGCTATTCCTTTGGAGTTCCAAGTCCAAGATAATCGAAACACTCTGTATAGTTCTGTGCAGGCGAGGAGAACACTTACCACAACACACATCATTCGTATCACCCGGCTTCGAACAGCCATTCGCTGTTCAAAGTTATTGGTTCGCATGAAACGGATTATTTCCTTGGCCGACGGTGAGATTGAGACACCCCCGGTTCCGTCGATTCCACTTACAGTTCCTCCACCCAAAGTCGACCTGGAGAAACAATGAGAAGAGGAATTCGTCTACGGTAATTAATGTTACTAATATCACTAATAGCTTTAACTATGAAATGCTTTTATGCCGAGTGCTTGTGGTGTGTGTGTGTGTGTGCGTATCAATATATGTATAAGCAACAATTAGAGAATTGCTGTTGGGGATAGTTGGGGCGTCAGGCCGAAGCCTGAGGTCATGATCACCCCCGGGGGAGCTGACGGCGTTGCCTCTCCGCCTCCGCACAGCGAGGAAAGAGCGCTGCAGAACGAAGGAAGTACCCTGCGCGCTTGTTCCCGGTGGCGCGGGGAATCAGCCGCTAAAATTCAACACGACAGGATCGATAGGGGAAGGTAGTCGTCAAAGTTGCCGTTTTCTTGAACTCGTCAACAGCATGACGCCATAGACGATTGTCGACACTTTTTTTTCGGTGCTTTTGTAGATTTTCATTAGAAAATTGTGCTAAGTGTAACAAGAGAGATTTTATATACGCGAGTGACTAGTGTTTTTTATTTGTTAATTTCACTCAGTGAATGGAAAAATCATCTGTAGGCGATTTTGTAAATGAGGCCTGCGATAAACTCGAATGGGGACGCACTAGATCTTACTGGCGAACAAGTTGGCTGGCCAGCTCTGGGAGATTTCAGAAGCAGAAAAACTGACAGAAGAAATAAAATTAATGTTATTTTCATAATGTTTTACTCGTTCCAGTAGAACTAAAGAAATTTTCAATAATCCGCTGTAGAGGTAAGTTATAATCTATGTCAGCCTGGTAACTGGCTGGGGTGACTTTTGCAATTAACTTGTTTTTCTGAAAAGCAACTGTAAGTATTTCATTGTATGAGCGACTTGAGCCATTCGCATATCACCACCGCCAAGAAAATTCAATCATATTTCTTTAAGCTCCTCCTTTAAGCAGCTCCTTCAATAAACCAATAAACCTTTACCTTTACCTTACCTTTATAAGCTCTGTTACCAGGGCAGCTACCACTAATTGTGAGGGTTAGAACTAACTAGGCTTGATGTGGGTGGGGTTGGATATATACAAGAGGCTTTCTCTTTGTACCCATGAATGAGAAGCACCTACTCAGGTATCGTCACGTAGAACTGAACTACAATGTAACTGGACGGACGTGATAATCCTTTAAGGCAGTATTTTTTCATCGTTCATTTTGTGACGCTTTATGATCTTTGTCATATATATATATATATATATATATATATATATATTAAAAAGGGGGCCACGAAGTTGTCTAATCCTCCAGTGAATTCATTCGCTATTTTCTCTGCTGCTTCGGCCGTGCGAGTCAAGCTATCGGCATCTTCGTAGGGCAAGCGTGCACGGCCTGATGGCAAACTATTTTTAGGGCGAGTTTTGAATCTTCGAGTCGGCAGGCGCACACTGTTTAAGGCTCATCATTTGTTGGCCAAATCCGATATCTGTACGTCCTTCATCACGTCTATCAACTCGGTCTTCGACCTCGTCTAACCTCAATCTGACCCTCGTCACTGCAGAAAGACATCACTCGGAGGTATTGATTTTCGCAAATTGTTATACAACAGGCGATCATGTCGTAGACTATGGTATTACCAAATTGATGATTGCTCTTTAATCGCTCACCTAACCTTCAACATAATTAATTATTCGCAGGGTTGTTATTAGTGAGTGGAAACTAGTTGTTACATATGTTAACAGTGTTCCGTCATTATGCTCTCAATTAGGATAAGGACATACAACGATTCTTCAATCGATAACGATGTGAAGATTTTTCTTCAATCGAAGCCTATTTAGGGCCATCCGGCGTTCGCCATCACCGGTATACAGGTAGCTTTCGGGCTCTCGTCCTCCTCATGGCAAGAACACGCTACTTCTTTAATTAGATGCGTCGTTTAGAGATAGCCTTTATGGTTTGTGATTGATAATTGATAGCGTGGAGAGGTGAGACTATTGCTGATGACGTGATGTCATCTATCCCATCGCAATTACGTCATACAACTAATTTCGATTTGAATATTCGAAAGACGTCGCATCGCCAATTGCTAATTGCTCCGTGCGACATTCCCCCGATACTCTTCAATTGGAAGAATTTCCACTGTCACTAGCCAATTCCTCGTAATTCGCTTCGACTGCTAGATACGCTGAAACATTTCCAGAGCGCAACTTAGTGTTCTATTTGGGTCCGATTGGCAGCGAGTAATCCAAGCGACCACAGGTCATTATCGGTCATTTCAACTCTAACTCTCTGCTACTGTTTACGACGATATCTCCACCTCTACTCAATATATCTACCAAGCTAGTGAAGTAATCCTTGCACAGTTCCAACAGGCAGAGAAAGTATGAAGCTTAGGTGTGCGAGGAATGCTTTGCGTGTAGGAACCGAATCGATGGATTGAGATCTAACCACCGAGTTCCACTCTCACTCGGTGAGGGTCCGATGATATATGTATCGCCACCCGTTCTGCGTTAATGCAGCCTAAACCTCTCCCACGAACGGACTTTAAACCTCTCCCCAAAAGGGGACCAAAATCCCTTCCCAAATCACTGAACTCTGCAATTTACGCGCAAACAGACTGAGTGTAGCCCTCTATAGTGCTCAGGCGGTGCTGAGGTACAAGGTAACTGGATGTAATGATCCTTTAAAGCATTATTTTTCTATTGTTCAATTTGTGACGTTCACTGATCGTTATTACAATATATATATATATATTTATAGCAACCTAGCGTGATGCTGTCCTCCCGGTTTTGAAAGGGGTCACGAAGTTGTCCTGCCCTCCAGCGAATACAGAGTTAGGACAAAGGATCATTTGCTATTTTCTTTGCTGCTTCGGCCGTTCGAGTCAGGCCATCGCCACCTACGAAGGACAAGCGTGCACGCCCTGATGGCAGGCTATTTTTAGAGTGAGTTCTGAAGTCGCCTTGTGGAACCAAGGTCGGCCGGGTAGGGGGGGACGTTAAGGAATTGGGCCGAGACCTCTGTTATGACAGTCAGAGTGACCTCGCTCGGCAGGACGTTAGTTTGCTTGAAGGACCGCATATAGAGTTGCTCACGGAGATGTTCCCAAGGAGAGGCCATCTGGGGTGGGGGCGGTTTTGTGGTGTGGCATGTGTCAACTGGTCAGGTTTATCGAGGCGTCGAGCTTGAAAAACAGGCTTCTCTCTCATATGTGGTCGTCGGCGAATTGCATGATTGATAGGATATCCTCTATTGGTGTTGACGTCGTAGATGGTGAAGGTCGCGGGCGGTGGCAGAAATTCAACCGGGTCAAGTTCTCTTGGCCATAGGGAATTGTGCGATTCAATAGTGAGGTCAGCTGCGTTTTGCTTTGAGTGGATTGACAGAGCGAGTTCGTCGCAGGAATTGTAATCCTTCAGCTGCAAGCGGATTCCCTTTTCGACAAGGCCTTCTAGGCCTTGTCGAAAAGGAAATCCGCTAGGCCTTCCAAACTAGTTGGGAGTACACAGCCAACAGTTCGGTTTCCTAGAATTTACTAGCAGCACAGGTATTATTGACGTTCTCATTGGTGAGTCCGTTTATGTGAGAATTGGACGGATTTGCCTGAGAAGGCCAATAATCTCAAGCGCAGGGCCGAATGACCCTCGACAAAACCGTTGACAAACAGAAGCTAACAATTGAATCAAAGGGCGTCAACAAAATCTTGCTCAGTAGGAGTCGGCGCGTTGGTGAGTTTTGCCATCAATCGGTGGTGTAGCCCAATTACTGACTTGCGGGAAAATTAGCGAACTATGAAACGCAACGAATATGAAAACCTCTAGCTAAAAATAGCCTAACATACATTGAAGACTGTTCAAGGTGGGTTCACCCGGGAATGTCTCGCTATTTCCTGAATATGCAGACGAAATACGACTAGGCCTAGGTTCGAGCGAATCGCACTGAACCTTTGCAACCTTCGAGGCATATTGACCATGAGAAAGGTCTACCGAAGACGATTGAATATACTCGACGCCTCGACCTCTAATCAGCTTGTTCATAGCAGAGCTGTCCTTCAGGATTGTTGAACGTAAGGACGGCTTGTCCTTTGCATCCTTATCTCGGCATTATTCGTTGACATGTCACCTTCGACCTCAAGAAGTGGATTGATTTCTTTTTAATTTGCCTTTTGAACGCTTTCAACCCTTGTTTTTCTTGATTAAATCTGTTGCCTATCCCCACCTGTGTGGAGCTCTGCCTAGTTTTTCGGTACATTATCGAAATTGCAGCTCTATCGATCTTCGGCTCTCGGCGGTTTAAAGGGCAGGACTCTACGAGAGGTACAACCGATTTAGAATGGTTTTAGAGCCACATGCTGATAATGCTATTGGGCCGTAGATAAAGGTCAGAGGAGAATCGCATCCCAGGTGAGTAGCAGTTGATACGATCTATAAATATATTCAACATAAAATGGTTCGCTTTACCTCTGAACAAGGATTCGCCATTGGCTTTAATTTGATTCTGCTAAAAGAGCGTGGGGGTTTCTAGTGGTAAACAATTCAGTGTAATAACATTAACTGTATTACTTCTGTGATTTCGGTGTACAACGCCCCACTGTGGAGTACGTCACTATGACGTTGAGATCAGCGCGATGGCTAAGGCGATGGCCCAGGGGTCTCTTGCTGTAAAAGGGTCACGGGCCGCAGGTTCGAGATGCCCCCCCACAACCTGGTAACATATCAAGAGAGAACTTAAGCGTTACAAAAGGAACTGCAGCTCCGTTTAATTAGGCAAAAAAAACAGCGTTATATTGTATTGTGTATTAATGAAACGGCCGGGAAAAGGCCCAGCCTGCCGGTGGCCTTTTTGACTTTTTTTATAGAACTTTTTTACGTCACAAACGTGACTAAATCCGCCAAAAGGCAATGCGAATACAATACTATTTAGCAGCTGTTCGGTTCTCTAGCTAACCAAGAGATACCTTCAGATACATGGCGCCTTGACGAACGTTACCGTCAAAAGGGCTATATATAAACATGGCTTCTGATCATAGCTATTCTCAGGCCTGAGTAGGCCAGGATAACGAGTGCAAGCATTGTATACAGTCCAAGTGCTTTTGACGCAGCGACGGTCTTTGGACCAGACAGATCTGTTATATGTATCAGTTGTCATGGAAGCGGCTTAATACGTAAGTCACTTCTACTGGCATTAGCTAGTTCGCACATTCGTTATAAATGGTCTAGCAGATATCATCTGTGCAATCTTCGATGCCCAACGATATATTCACGTATACGCATGTATGAGACGTTTTTTCCGCGGTACGCGGATGCCTATTGTATAAAAACACACGTCCACTGAGTCAGATATATATATATATATATATATATCTGTAAGTATACTGTCGTATAATTAAGAGGGAGAATGGCCTAGTCTGCATGAGCATTCTTCGTCATAAAAAAAAATATATACATAATATATATATATATATATATATATATGTATACTGTCGTATAATTCACAGGGAGCTAATGCATTCAGTTGACTCGTGTGTAGATCTATATGCATTTCTTTGTGAGGCAATCACACAGCTACTATATAAGCCTGCATGGCTGCCAGCAAGCAGCACGACACAGAAAGTGGAGAACATATCTAGCAATCCGCATGCATCTGATAGTCTTCATGAATTTGACAGTGTGTCATCCCAAGTCATGATTGACATTGCTGTAGAATACATATAGCTTGCAGGAAAGTTATGTTTGGATGGGAAGTATTCAATTATTACAGTACACCGTCATGTTAGGGTTACTTGACATTGAGCTGGTGAACCCATGGATGGTCGTCTAGTGGTGAGCGTCTTGGACTGCTAGAGCGGAGGGACGTGTGTGTTGGGTTCAATTCCTGTCAGACGCTTTGGAGAATCGTTGGAGTTCTTTATCAATCTTTCTTTATCTGAAGATTCTTGCGAGGTACGAGTATGGAAGAGAATAAGCAAAGGTGGCCACCCGACAGGTCCTCTCATAGTAAAATGCCTAAAAGGTTAAGAGCTGAGGCCTAGGTCAGATAGGGTGAGGGTCAGCTCGAAAAACTCTGTGAAACATTCAGCTGGTGTTGGCAACTTAACATTGTATCGTCGACCTTCCCATAAACATTACAATAGAAACAGATACGAATCGGGCGTGGCATCTGGATGTATTGAAACGGGTCTCACACTATAAGCCGAGTCACCCGACTATGGCTGATGTTTAAACGACAACAGCTGAAAAAATAGCTACTCAAGCTTGGGCGTTCTAACACCAACTTTTTGGCTCGGTAGTACTAGTAATAAAGGCAGATCCTTGGGGCAGCACGTGAAGCATAAGTGACGCAAGGGTTTAATTGAGGGTGGATCCACCTCTCAAGCGCGGAGTCCCCGCCCGAACCTAGGCAAATGCCATAAAGTAAAGCCAAAAGCTCTGCATGCGACTTCACTTCCGTCACACAAGGACACAAAATGACAGCGATGCATCCGAGCGTCCAGCATCGCCGAGTGCATCATGGCCTACTCTGTATACAAATAAATAATTCATGATCTGTATTCAGATTACACATATGCGCACGATCGCTGTTGGCCTCCATCTGCTGGCCGCGCGCTTATTTCAAACAGCGCCGAAGCCATCTCTAAAAAGCAAAAAAAAAATAAATAAATAAATAATTCAACATTTGCAATGTTCTCTCCCGCCATCGAAAATTTCAACCGGATCTTTGTGAGCTCTCGGATGACGCATTCAAGTGTAGGCGGAACAGTATCTCGCCGTTGAAATACTAACGTTCGAGATAGCGAGCGCTGTCATCTACGATGATGATGATAAACCTTCGAGCAGGTTAACACCCCCGCCAATGCCCCCCCAGCCTAGGCAAGCCGGGGTTGCTACTGCTGTGACGCTGAGCAGCGGATCGCGCACCGGTGATACAACGTCGGAAAAAGCTGCCTAGTGACACGTGGCCATGTTTTTTGCGCGTCCGACGTTCAGCAAAGGTCACTGCTCTATATCATACACAGCCTTTCGTCAAAAGATGATGTATGAAAATAGTTATTATAAAACAATTACCATGGTGCATCTTTTAAATATTGCCGCGCATTGGTGTACTAATGGTTCGCCGCGCCGCGCCAAATCTTGTCAGCAGAGATCTAGAAATCACCGACTCCGAATCGATGACATGAGGTTGTCCGAAACAATGACAGGAGCACACGCCAACCTCCAGCAGCTGCAGAGTGTGATCTCATAGTTTTCACCAAGTAAAAGGTAAAGGTAAAGGTTTATTGGTTTATTGAAGGAGCTGCAATTTTACAAATGCTTAAGCTCTCTTATATCTCATCACACGGCAGGACAAGTTAAACCAAAGTTAAGTTAAACCTGTGCTGTTCATTAGGCAGCCCCTGGAGCCTGGTCAGTAGACCGTAGCACTTACTAGATACTCTATCACCTCTACGATCCCTAGGGTTGTTAGGGGATGAGAACCGGCGTATTCAACGTGCTGTGGCAGTGTACTGTAAATGTTGGCTGTGAGTCAGTCCGGAAAATCTATAGGTAATTAGGATCGCTGTTGACTAATCAACCAGGAGCAATCGCCGTTAACTTCCCGATAATCCGCTATCCCGCCATCCCGGCAATCATCGACATCTATCCATTTTTCGACAAGATACATATATTCGGAATGGTAAAATCATTTTAGTATTAGTTCAGTAACGGAACTGCAGCTGTTACAACGCCGAAGTATTCTGTATGTCAGCAGATTGCGAGACAACCCGACAACCAGCGGTCTCTGGCATTTTGCAACAGCCAGAGTGGGGGGGTATGTGGCTTATTGTTGGTAATTTCCCTTAAATCGCATCAGTACCTATATAGTCGAGCTGAGTAGGGAAACATTGGCGTAATAACTTATGTCACCACTGATATGGAATCCTTCGTTGATATCATATTGATACATCAACGAGAAATTGAGCCACTTTCGAAAATTCGATCTCGCCGCTCTGCGCAACAACGTTTCCGGTATCAGAACGCGTCCAAGCGACAAACTCCCGAAGAAGAATTGTCCAATATTCTTCACAGTTAACGCGATATTAGTTGCTTGCATGAGGCTGGCGATATCTCCCTTTGCTCTGCGATATCATAGGTACACAGGTCATGGCGTTCGCCTCACGGCCGGCAACTATGGAGGTCTTCAATTCAGGGACGCACGACAAATTCAAATGAGCCTATATTAAAAGGGGAAAAAAGGGATATCGTTGATGTCGACTGCATGAATAGCATATTCGCAGTCGAGCTCTAACGGGATCTCGTAGTTGGGATGAGATGCACAACTGGCATGGGATAAAGTCGCCCCCTTTGTTCAAACTCCGTAATACAAACAATTCAAGTTTCTGACTATCGGAAGCCAGAGGCCGCAGGTTCGAGCCCCGCTGCGTGACATATCAGCGAGCTTAAGCATTGTAACAATTGTAGTTCCTTTAATAAACCAATAAACCTTTACCGTCCACCCCTGTATGCTTACTGTCGCCGGAGGAATCGCTAGCTATTTACGTGTCGACCTGCTCGTCAACTGCGGAGGACAATAATGGTTGAGCCATCCGGTGGCTTCGTGGCGGTTTCGTGTACATACACCTTCGAACGAGTTCGATTCGCATCATTTGCATTAGGGATCCGCCTTACGTCACAATGCAAAAAAGGCAATTCCGTCGACCTTAAATGTTCAAGGCTGCGAGTCAGCCCGAAAGAAAAGAAAAGGAGAACAATAACCCAGCCCGGGCAAGGAGGTGTTAAACGATAATGACCTTCTGCATAAATGGCACCGCGTAGGGTACATGCACGCCAGGGTTCAGTTCGGTTCCTTACGCCTCTGCTTTGGACGAGTTCTCCTTCGCTGATCGGCCAGTGGACAAAATAAGGACTTCAGCCGAAATAAAGGACCGCTGTTCCTGCTGCTACTGCAGTGAGTTCTCTCTATCTTAGCACAGCAACATAATGGGATTCGATAATGTCGCAAAATCAATAACTCGATCTCCGAACTTGCGCGGTCTTCTCGAAGCGACGGAAGAGGCTATTGTAGTCTTGTTCGCTACGATACAATAACTGCAGATCAGATAAGTAGTGCCATATGTGTGCGTCTCGAATTCAGGGGTCACTTACGAAATTGGTCTCGGTAGAGGAAATCGTCATCTTCGTTCGTCAGTCCACCGCTGACGCTTAACAGGGACATTGTGTTAAGTGCTCGGCCCAAGGAATATTTGAGCGCACTGCGAACAGCTGTGGGAGGTATGAGTTAAGAGGCGGTCACTAGACCTGGGGGTTTTCTTCGCTAAATGAACCATTCATTGTACCTACGGGTCTACTAATAACGTGAGTTCGTCGGGGCAGTGGCTTCCACAGTGACAGTAAGTCTCTGGCTGAAGAAAGCTGGAGTGCAGCGAGAGATTCGAGTCTCGCGACCTGGTGACTGATATCGAGAGACAGAGAGAACTTTTGCGTTGTGAAAACTGCACTTCCGTCGCCAGTAGACCAATAAAGGATATACCTCTAAATCAAAAGAGCCGACCCCTTCCCTAAGTGTCTCTAAATAAAACAAGCTACCGCCTCGCCATTTAGGAGCCAGCCTAATGCTTTAGTTTAACGGTGCCTTTTACATTGCTTCATATGTAAAAGTAAAGGTATATTGGTTTATTAAAGGAGCTGCAATTTTACAATGCTTAAGCTCTTTTATATGTAAGATGGACCTTTATATATAGGCCTCTCCCCTCCCCCCTGGTGCCTGAATGCCTAACCCATAAACCTAACCTAGACCATGCACTATTGTAATATACTTTCAATAGGTTGCTCGGTATTTTGTAGATGGAAGTCTCGTGGAGATCGGTTAAACTAATCCGTTGAAAAACTCCAAGCGAATTCGTTTTGTTCTCGTGACATCTGCTTGTGCTGAGGGTAGCCTTTGTAGAGTTGGCTACGGCACGCTATAGATATATATATGTTAATTTCATAATTCTACACTAATAATCACCACACGTACCATGTGGTGGTCTTGTGATCGTTGGGCACAGCTAACGTGGGCGCCGAAGCTAATGGCTCGGAGTTATCTTCTATGCGGCTCCACTTAACAATTAGACGTGGCTCCTTGTCAATGACTTCCTGGCTGGTCTTGTCGGATATAACGGCACACCCCGACGTTCCCGCGATCACAATTTCTGATACGTTAGTTCCTGCGGAATGGAGATAATTTTTCGATTAGACACTGTGCACCGTCATTGTGAGGTGGCCTGCGCATGACCATATCCGAGCCGTTTTTTTAAGATAAACATAAGGCAAAATCGTGCTCCCTTGACGGCCTTATGGAAGCCGTCCTGAACCGCTGGTACACAGATGGCGGAGGGCATGTGCTTGGGATTAAATCGTGCTGCCAAACACTTTGGAGAACCCTTGGATTTCGTAATCAGATCTTCCTTTGTCAGTGGCTTCCTGATGGCAGGCACAAGAAGTTGAGAAGGGACAAGGTCGCCCCAATAGGTCCTTGAACGCATAACCAAACTTGGTTCCGAGGTCCGTCACATAGGGGGAAGCTGTGAGCGTCAGCTAAAAATAAAACGAAGAATATTTTATATACTCGACAACATCATCGACGCTAGATACGTGAAAGGCTCTCAACCTATGATCCTGTATTTCGGGGGCACCGTAGTGTAGCGATGCGGTTAATGCGCCAGAGCGTGCGGATCTACCTTGTACCAACTGATATCTCTGTTTCTGGTAAGTATTCTCACTTGAATTGCGGCTCCTTTAGTAAACAAATATAAACATCTACTGGGTCGTTTCGCGTCTGTGATTATGGTTATATGCAAAATAATAATAATAATTAAAAAAAAATAGCAATGAGGTGTCGTCCACTATTAATAACCGTCAAAATCACCCAAGCAATATCCACAACATATATTCGGTATTCTACGCGCGTCTTGTACTCGAGGCCGTTCATCGACCCGTTGATCAAAGTGGCACTTCAGCATAATACCAAGCCTTATTTGGCACATGCTTTTCTTCAGCAAGCGCGTACCCCCACCGGGAATAGATCATTTACACGTTCAGATACTGCGATCTCTAGGGACCTCTTGGTGAGACCGCCTCGAAGATAATGATGTCGAAACTCTAGCAGAGCGCTGGCGTTTTCGAAAGAGTACAATTTGATGGTGTATTGTTTAATGTTGTAAAGTGTCATATCTGCTTTCCTGGATATATCAAGAATAGATTCCTTGCTTATGCCATTCCACGGTACGTTAAAGTCAATTGACAATGTACCTGTCATATATATATATATATATCGTAAATATTTTATTGGAAATAATATGTACAAACGGCTATCAGAGGCGGACGACACGAACAGCTGCATCTCAACGGATATTGATACAGCTGATTGCACAATAATAATAATAATAATAATAATGATGATGACAATCATAATCTCTGAAATACCCGGTATTATTATTGTATCCGACAACACGCATTACGGTACACACCCCCTCCGAAGCCCCATTCTTCAATTTCCTAACCAGTCTCCGATCCGAGAGAGTACATATTCCATTCAAGCGTGGGTCTTGCCCAAGCAATTCGTAAGAGTTCTCCTAATGCTTCGCAAATTATTCCTACGAATGTTAAACAAGTTTCCGAAAATAATTCACATTTTCATAAATACGCTTGGCTATGCATCCGTTAACAGTGCGCGCTGCCCTCGCCCGCCCCCCAATGACGTGTAATTTATGCGTTGTTGCGTAATGACGTGGATCGACAGCGATCTCACATCCGTGGGGGGTACTGTAATGCGTATAAACGTCGTTGAAAGCGGTCGACGCACTCAACAGGTTTATGAAATTCAAGGTTGCATACTTTGGAGAAATTCGTAACTTTAGGAATAAAGTCTTATTCGGTCTCTAAGGTGATATTCATGTTGGGTACTGATATGAGCATGTCAACCTTAACCCAACGAGGTATTAATGTTTCCAAAGAAATTGCGGTGTGGGAAGTGATAGCTCAATTGTGGAATCAATTGTGGATATCACGATATCGAGCGTCGATTAATCATTAGTATGATTATTATTATTACAGTAATGAAATACAAAAGTTACTGGTTTATTAAGGGAAGCACAGTTTTTCTTTGCTACTAAGGTAAAGGTAAAGGTTTATTGGTTTATTGAAGGAGCTGCAATTTTACAATTTTACTAAGGTTAAGTTCTCTCGATAAAGATGTGTCGCGGGACAAGTCGAACATCATTATTATATTATTTATTCCATTTCTGTGTCAGGTACAGTTACAAACATATATATAAAAACATTTCTAAAACATATATATGATTATTATTATTATGTAAAAAAATTAAGTAGGATCTTCATTTTGTGTATACGGGGTAATTACGGCATCTTTATTAGAACTCTCCCATGTGGCCGTCTTCAAATGTTCTTCGCAAGATCACGCCGAGGGGCGCGAGCGTAAGAAAATCTAATTTATTGAATAGAAAGATAAGTGATGAATCGATACGGCGTGTTGTCGACATTTTAATTACGGCCTTGCTTTGACACCCCCAACCTGTCCCCAACAGCAATTCTCTAGTAATTATATAGATATTTAAAGACGCACAATAATTTCGATTGATTTGGCCTAACAATCAAATGTGAGCATTCAGTGTCATGATGAGGTCATTAGGTTAGGCATATGAGCTGAGGCCAGTCAGATAGGGGAACAGCTGAGGGTCAGCTCGAAAAACAGTCAAGGTTAGGCATATCATCAGAATCCTAACTCACTCTGTCTCTCACCGCTGTGTATACCTTTGCTAAACCAACACGGTGGCTAAGGTCTTCGAGTGTACAAGGTCAGAGGCCGCAGATTCGAGAGTTCCCGCACCCTATAGTGGCCTATCGAGAGAACTTAATGCGTGGGTAAAAATTGCATTTCCCTAAATATAACCTACCTTCACATTGTTTCATACAATGGAAACAAATACTACCCACTTCTCGAACTAGACAAGCATCCTATTAATTAGTACAACTAAACAGCCAATCACCACCTCCACCACGCCCACGAGTACACTAGGTCGACACCCTGCCTTCTCTAACTAACTGCTTATGCTGCTGGGTGTCCGCGCGTACCGTGATGATGTGAACTCTTCTCTTCCTGCATACCCCGTCGCAGCACAAAGCAGATGTTGGCGTATGCGAAACTCATCGTGATTAGTGGCAAAATAAACAGGAGAATGACGAGGCCAATGTTGAACGTGTGCTCCAATGCTGCATCGCTCCATACCTGCGCGAGACGAGACAGAGAGAGAGAGAGAGAGAGAGAGACAGGTAAAGGTCGAGTTGGCGATGCCATCCGTTGTTATTGGTTCTGCTAATTGCAATGTAATGAGAACAAGCACGCTTTTCGATTCTAGTCTAGTCGATATATATATATATATATATCTGCGCTCTGGTGATGTCGAACGGCAAGGCCTCGACACGTGGAAATGGCCAGGTGCGAAATTGCATTCGGGGTACTGTATGAAATGAACACACACAAACATGTGTCACACGCTGAATATAATTAAGGCGATTGGAAAATTGAGACAGCTATTGGATACGTCACGTCGGCGTTAATTCGCTCTGTGGTGTTCGCGTGAGTGGACCCAAATGAGGTGAACAGGTTCATCTCTAATGTCTATTCATATTAGTGTTCTGGCGATGTGCCACGGTTCGAGGTCACGCACGTGCCGTAAAATACGTATACGGTATATACCTACGGGAAAGATAAAGGTAAAGGTAAAGCTTTATTGGTTTATTAAAGGAGCTGCAATTGTTACAATGCTTAAGCTCTCTTATATGTCATCACGCAGAAAGTTTCCTTCTATATCGATGATTTGATTATTATGGAAAACAAGTAATATACAAGGCACAGAACATATGGAAAACATTTCATATACAAGATCAATTTCAAACATGAATTTCACATCGTTGTCTTTGGTTGTAAACGCTTGCGTCGATTCGAGACGCCTCTGACGATTCGCGATGTGGGATGTGCCTTGCCATTTCTCATTGCACCGTCGAGTACAATCTGGTAGACGTTATGATCACAGACGATTGTCGTTAGCGGCTAGCTGACCCCCTATCTGAGCAACTCACCTCTCGACATTTGTGCCTTGAGCCCGACTCGCCAACTGGTTGCAGCTCCGAGAGAAGAAAGATTGGCAACATGGCCGCGAGTGCGGCTGTCCATATTGCCAAAGTGACTACGGCTGCGTGCCGCGAGGCTACCGAGCCGAAGTGCTGCGAGAGTGGACTGCAGACCGCCAGGTAGCGTTCCATCGATATCACGACAAGGGTCCAAACGCTGACGGCCACGGTTACGCCTGGAAAACAGCCGAGGACGAGGGAATACCAGGGTGGACGTGGCATTTGTTAGCGTATTGGTGTTGTTTTGTGCGATGCAGAAGTGAACACTGTTGTTTTCCAGGGAAATTCTCATTTGTGTACTGCATTCTCGTTCCGTGCCTGACGTCGACGGTTGCTGAATTTTTTGTAGGGGGGGGGGGGACTCGAGTCGACGAGGTCAAAAGGCTTATCTGGATTGGGTAAGCTAAGGTACTGACGCATATTGACACTATGGAGCGTCTGGCCGGGACTGGATCGCGCGCTGGGATAAATGGAGTTGAATGAAGTGCAGGGGTCGAACTGACACGGGGAGCTCCTATGGAGCTAAGGGTCTAAGTGCTACGGAGAACTCCATATGTAGAGTCTAATGTAGAGGCAGGGGTCTGAGAGATACGGGCAACTCCAAGTGGGTAACTTAGGTAAGTCGGTCTGCAGTCGATTGCTGCCGAATGGGTCTCGCTTTTCCGCTGAACGTCGCATCAACGTAACAAGTTAATCCAGACTTAGGGTCGGTGGCAGTATTGTATACCAGGAGGTATTGCCTAGACGAAACACAAGCTGGCGGCGGCGAGGACGGCAGCGTGGACGAGAATCGTCTGGCTATTGAGACCCGGAGACTAAACTGGAGCTTTTGCCGTAGAAATGAACATTGTTGTCCTCGACACTTAGTCGACACAAGGGTATGTGTCCATGTGCGAAGTTAATTCCATCTCTCGACAGAGAGATACATGGGCGCCACAACAATTAGGAGTTTATAATAAGATGTAATTCATTTTTGCAGTGAAACGTATGTAATTATGTGTCCGGCATCGGGATCTGTTAAAGTGCTATAAAAATGTCGAGGCATGCTCAATCAATATGTATTGTATACTGCATTTAATCGTGTGCAGCTCAATCCAGAAGATGCAACCGATCAGTTAAGGGCGAATCTTTAAGGGCGATATTGCCTACCGGGATGGACAATAGTACAAGTACTGGTGAGTACTATCCACCTAGTCGCAGCAGTTTGGATGATGACTGTAACTGTAATCCGCTGCTATTCTGAGAAGGTAAAAACAAGTTAGGTGTCACAAACTAAATGGTTCCTCACGCACAGCACGGGAGACTCTCCAGGAAAACAAATAATTAAATATGGTCAATATAAGTCTCTCATGTTCACCTCCGTTCTTTCACATTGGATGTGAATCTGAAAGCGACACGCCTTAGGAACACGTCCCCCCACCTTCATGCAACCTCTCCTTGTCCCCCTTAAGCCCCGGGGTACCCCACTGGTGCTGCGTACGTCACCATTAGTTCTACATATATCAAGAGAAGTTTGACAAATAGGATCGGGCCCGTTCAGCACGAATGACTGCCGTATCAGGTTTGCGCGGCGTGTAGCGCGGAACACGACTTCCTCAACGTGCTCTGTATATTTAAATTCATGGTCGAAATGATCGCTCCATGGTCCCGGTGTGGTGCAGGACCCCGGCGCAGAGCAAACCCGCCGATCCTATACACACGGTTGCGATTCCCGAGACCGTGAAATGCAGGACTGCGCATTTTTCAATTGAAAGTTTCAAATTTGATTGAACGGGTCTTGCTCTCATTCAAATCGGTCTTTCGCATTCTCCTCGTGGTTCACGATATCCATGGGCCCCCAATATGTAAGTACTTCCATCTTGCTGTATATTTGTCAAGGTATACACCCCTTTGACGTTAGCAAGTATACACGGCCGTAGCTGATGCTGAGAGTAGACGAAAGCTGTAAGAGGCCATTTGTAAAAGTCCCCTCTTGGCACTGTTAGAAATGACCCCGCAGTCCGGGGCTCAAGCTATTTGTATGTTAATATACTATGTGCTTCAGCGTCTCTTATGCACGATGTACAATAAAATACAAATTCTCCTGTATTGACCAGAAGCTTGATGGATTATTAACTTGATGCTGAACGAATTATTAAGGGTAATTCCTCGAATTTATAGATACTCTTTATAAGTGTCTTATTATGAGAGGAGGGTGGGCAGAATCTGTTATCCCGCGGGCAAGACGCGCTTCCCCTTCCAAACAGGCTAGGTCAGTTCGTGTAAAAAAGGAATATATACACTTCTAAGAATAATAAACATGTTTGGGATTGCTGGCGGATCATCTGGATCAGTGAGCAGGTGATCGAGTGCATTCTCTACCGTGATGATATCTGCCGCGAGCATTATTTCAATATCTACATAAACCGTTCGAGTTGGGCTCGCTTGCGAGCAGCCTTCTGTGTTGACACACGCTGAACACGGTGATGAAAACTGTGTAACACGAGTTACAATGTGTCAAAGGACCCTCCCCTATTTATCGTTGCTTGTCGCATCGGCATTGTACAATTCCGGGTCGATATGATGTGTTCATTGAGGAGCAGTACACACCTTCCCCAGAGATCGAAGTAATGCCAAGCGTAAAGCCGACGAGAGATCGACTCTCAGCAGAGGATGGTGGTTTTAGCAGGCAGAGGCGTTTTGTCATCCACGTCAACCCCCCTGCACTGGATCGGCCCACTTTCATGGAGATTGGAAGGTGTCCCTGGTGGTAACCGTGCGTTTAAAGAAAATTTCCTCCTCTAAAAAAAAAATAAAAAAAAATGATGTGTTCATTGAACTGTCGATGATCGGGCTCCCTTTGAAGAAGAGCCCACTTGTTGGCATGATCATACTCTAAGCTACTTGAAGCTATTGATGAACTAGCAGATAGGACACGACGGTGCCCCGCCCCGCATCGGGCGAAACTTCATGGATTCGTTTATCCGTCCGCGTATCGGAAACATCGAGTAGCTCATTGATGGATGCGGGATTAACTAGTCTCATCTGAACATAACACCGTTTACGGATCGTCCGTTTGAGCCTAGTGTACACTGCCTTGGCTCGACTCAGCATGTTTCTTCAGGCAGGGTCCCCAAACTGTCGTAGCAGAGGAACATAGGTTCCACTGAACTGTTTATATAAGACAAAAGTATAAAAGCCAAAGAATTCTACAGAAAAACATCTGAAAACCGTGTTCCAAACCAGAGAAGCACTAAGCTCACTCAGTGACCTGGATATCGACGTCAAGCTTTGGGGTAACCTTGTTTTTGTTATAACCGAAGTGACTAATGTCGAGCTCAGGGGCAACCATAACTCCTCGATCACGCACACGCGTTTAATTGTCTTTCCATTAACAGTGTATTCTTTGTTGCGTTGACTATTGGACACTACAGCATAGTTTTGTTGAACAGGTCACCATCACATTGTTCCGACAGCTAACAGCGACTGCATATATCGCGGTCAGCGACAGATGTCTGTCCAAGGGCGCACAGATCGGCGCCTACGATGTAAAGTTGTCCGCGTAGTGTTTGTGAGTGACCCCTTTTGGTAAGTCCTTCCCGAGATCCAGAGCAGGAATACGGAACGGTGGAGGGTCCAGGCAGGACGCCTGGGCCCACCTTGGGAGCAAGCTGCGAACGAGCTAACTCTGTTATTGAACTTAACGCAAAATCTCCTACTTTCGAGGTAACTTCGTATTCAGCTTATGCTTTTGAGCTTGATGAGCTTACGCTGATGTTTGGAGGTCAAAAGACAGTGATTGACACGATCAAGGCTTTGGAAAAATCGATATATACACAATCAAAATTAGTGTTGTAGTTCTGATGAAGTGGCCAGTCCTGTAAAATTTCAACGAGTTGGGTCTCAGTCGACCCCTCCATGGTAAGTTCGCTCTGACCTATATCCAGCGGGCTGTCAGCTTTTAACAAAGCTTGCACCACCCTTAGGCTTGATACGCTTGTTTGCAAACCTAGAAAATTCTCTACTTTTTCATCGACAGAAAATCAGACTTGTATTTGAGTCATCCGCTGACTCCTGACACAAGAAATAGAGAACTTTCACATGCATTTTTTGGTGCTCCCGCAAGGGCAAGGAATCATAAAGAGAGACAGAGCGTATATAGATTCTTGTAAGCAAAACGCTCAAATGTCGCACCTCCGATATCGCTGGTATAATCGAAGCTGTGGCTGTTGAGATTCATCCCAAGGATTATGGTCTACCTGTTGCCTTATCACATGTAACATATAACCCTTGACATTAACCACAAAGATTGAACTGATCCGCACAGCTATTTGATGTCATTGGCGATTCGGTCAATCCTGTCTTGATCATTTGCGGGGGATTGTAATCTTAAAAGCATATACTGACAAAACATTATCATCGTTGATGGCTCGTTAAGGGAGACACAATCATGTGTGGTGGGATTAAACGATATTTCGTATGTCGTTAGGAGAAGATTTCTCCCTCATCTGGACACAATGTTTCTAAAAGGGAAACCATGATGAATATGAGGCCGCACGGTTGAACGTCCCGTGTCATGACGTATTCTTGAGGCGCTGCAATGGTGACTTAATGTTCGAATCCTTTGGTGACATAATGCTGTCTATGATTGGCAAATTTATACCGAAGTGAGATAAATCTTCTCAACACAAGGGCATTCAAGAACCCCTTGAAAAGCTTGACGCATTCATAGCTCTCAGCAATACGAAGGCCTTGGATATCGTGCAGTGCACCGTATACCCCAAGTGTGTCCAGCGTATAGGGCTGAGCACACGAGTGAGCAGTGAGATATATAAGGTTTATGTGCAGGATTTGAAGAACGTTATTCCTTGTAATCGCCACGTCCCGTTAGTGCCGGACGAGTTTTATAACAGTGTGTGTGCCGGCCAGAAAGTCCATTATGAAGGGTCAATGCCGTGTAAAGCAGTTGTACCATTGTGGACTGAGCTCAATGTTCAAGGCTCTGAGAGTTAGCCTGGAAAATTCACTTGCAAACATTTGCATTGAAGATTTACTTTAATCGTTTACATTTTACAATCGTTCAAGTTCACGGTAAAAGAGAAAATGGTGAATAGTTGAATTAAAATTTCATAGTTACAGATTAGTCACATCATACCGGAAGGGTGTATGATTCAGAATTTACAGTATATACAATATTTAGCATTGCACTTATTTTTTCTTAATAATTTCCCTCACTTGTTTAAACTGCAATCGTACGAAGGACGAATCTAGAATTAGTATGCGCGATGGACCCTATTAGTTTTGCCCTTGCAGGCGGCGGTCTTCCACGTACTTCGACTTTTGAAGTGGATTTCGTCAAAAATTGACGTAAACCTTGTGGTTTGACACTACCTACAATAGGATGTGTGTATGGGTATGATATTTTTAGGACAAGGGGGCATCTCTCCCTTCCACGGATCAGGATGGACTATTTATTATGTGTAGTAGCGCGGTGGCTTGAACGGCGGCTAGGTGGCCTCTCGCTATAAAAAGCCCGAGGACACAAGTTTGAGTCCCACGAGCAGGTGACATACAAGAGAACTCAAACGTTGTAAAACGCTGCAGTTCCTTTAATAAATCAACAAGGGCTTTATCCTTCAACCTATTTATGGGGTGGGGGGGATTACATTGTAAATACTTGTAACACATCTAACCGTCGGGGTACTTATGCTCTAATCTTTGAGGCGCAGTGTGACATGTCCCTGAGGTCATGGCTAAAGCAAGCCTAAGAGTCCACCAATGTTATTGTACTTCATGGTATTCCGTACAGCATGTTTATAAAAACCCATGGATTATAGTGACAATACAATTTTATCACGTTGGCTTGAAATAAACCGAAAAATGCTGAGTAGTATTCAATGCGAAAGAAGGCTCAGCTAAATCATTCATCTGGCCGACCGCGCATCGGTGGTAATCAAGTAAAACTAGCGACATATTGATCTTTCCTTGGTAAAATCAAACGACTAGTGTATATATACACAACATAGCTCTGTATACAGAACCTATATATATATATTTATATATATATATATATAATAAAACAGAAAAAGCACTGTGCACAAAGTTTCATATTATACTGCCACAGTGTACGGGCAAATGCAATGTACGGATCATTCACTGGCTCCAGCCACACATAGGGGCCCTCTTCTGGAATCGAACCGGTTCTAGACGACCAAGCTTAACTAAAGCATCCCCCCTGGATTACTCCGAAGACATACTGAGAAAGTGGTGCCACGCTTTTGGGGAAGTCAAGTAAATAAAATGAAGAGCCAACCATTGAGGTCTATGTTCCTATGCTATTATATATATATATATATATATATATATATATATATTACACAAAGCAAACATTCACGGGGGTCACTAGAGTCACTGTAACAGGGCATTCTCATTAGATTCTTCCTTGTGCCGATTTCTCCCAAATAGCATCATCACAGATGCGGGTCTTCTACATCCGCACAGAAAAACCCCTGGCCAGTCGTGGTATTAAACAAACGATTGGCCACCCCCAACTCTACTTACTTGGGGGGTCTCTGGGGTTTGCGGGGTGCTGAACACTCACATTGTTTATCTGCATGTGGACCTTATCGGAATCTTGACGGGCGGCTCTAACCGTTCGAGCGTAATTAACGGAGAGCAATCGGCCACATGGCATCTCGTCGACCCAAGGAACGTGTGCGGAGAGGTCCACAAGGGCGGTTTCTCCAAGAAGTGCTTTCTGGCCGGTATATTCTTATACGTAAGCTGTTTTTATGACACACACACACTTAACCGTTTCAGTACAAATTGCCACCGCAGCAGGACCTCTTCATCCTGTCCAAGTTTTCATTAATACTTTGCCACCGGTCGCAACGACCTAGAGTCGCTTGCTCGCAAGCAATCAACGCAGTCATAGCTAGCCATACCCAAAATCGAATGCGCCTTAGTCAGACCCCGAGGTCCGTTCCAACGGACTGCCCTCGGGTCACGTTTCAGCGATACGTGGGTTAAAAGTTCCAGTGTATCCGTAGAGCTTTGAGGATCGAGCACATGCAGCTTTCAGCCTCGATGAGGCGACAATCACACGCCGCTTGCGGATGGCTCCAATAGTTTGCCAGGGGGCGCTAAGTAAAGGCTGCTTACGGATACAATTTATCTGGACGATTTTCCTGCTCGGATGATCACGTTCAGCGGAAGGTATCACTACTGTCAGTATGAATATAGCTACCGTGATAAGTTCTATGTTCGAGATCGATGTCGTTTAAGTATATTTGTCAAATTAACACTATAAAACAATCGAGAGCTGGTGAATGGCTTTGGAAAGCATAATTTAGGTAGGAAAATTATTTATTAAGGATATTTATTCAAACATACAGTGGTTAGCAAGTACTATTTCTAGGGATTATGGGGGGGTTGGAGGTGAGGTCGACAATGTCCCGAGGAAGGCGATGGCATTGCCTCTCTGCCTCACAGCGAGGGACAGGCGCTGCAGAAGGAAAGAGCCTGCGCACTTGTCCCCGGTAGCGCGGATCAACCTATGGTAGACCCCCCTTCGAGGAAGTTCGCAGTAGGAAATTTTATCCCAATTTATTTTATTTTTGTTGCCATATATATGTATATATATATATATATTAATTCAATTCATGGAGTGAGCGACAATTCTATCCGCTGAAATGCTGTATATACTCTTTGCTTACGGGAAGAAAAGTGGCATTATGGGGTAAATCTTTATCAATGAATCACGGGGACGATGCATAATCCCCATTAGGATTATACATCGCCTGATATTGAAGCAAAGGGTCAAGCCTTACATCACCTGATATCCAAGAAAATAGCTTAAGCATTGCAAAAATACTGCAATTCCCTTTATAAACCAATAAACCTATACCTTATTTTGTAAGATAGGAATATATAAAATAGATATGACTTGTTCGCAAGGCGAGGTAAATACTAATGTATCGTCGAGCCCAGTACCGTGATGGTGGATTTGTGTGCGGAGGACAGGCACATAGGTGCACACATACACGGGGATTTGATCCCCGCCGTTACACATTTGCATTGAAACGGCGTCGGGGGGTGGTCACGGGGGCGCCGAAATTGCCGAGATCAATGGTACCGTGGACAGAGATCAATGTTGAAGTCTGAGCGTCGGAGTGAGCTTCGGTCTATTCGCGAATTCAAAGATAAAATTGCCAATTGCGAGATATCTCCAAGCATCCAACGAGTGGTATCGAGTCATTGTCAATGTAGCAAAATAGATCGGGCGGCTTTAACTTTATATTGAAGGTTTTTGTTTGGCAAATAGAGGAATATATCGACGCACCCCCCCCCCCCCCCCCCGAGCGATACTGTGGGGTTCGTCAATGGCGCCGCAAGGTCCGATCAATACTTCTTAATAGATGGTGGCGATATGTTATCAGAAGAAACGTCGCTTGGAGACAGATTTCCATTCGTTGCGACGTAGGAACTCTTGCAGCGGGCAAGATCAGCATAAATATACAGCAGCATAAATAGCGTACGCTGATCGATTAGACCCACATCATTTGTCCCGAGTGGTGGCGGATTCGACCAGGATATGTATCTGGGCCGTTTCAGTCAACATGTGTCCGACTCTGTGACGAGAGATCGGTGCATTTGACATAAATCCCATTATTGTTGTAGCTGTTGAGGCAACGAGAATTAGCCTGTTATAATGCACGCTGTATAGCTGTCGCGCTCAAACGTAAATTAAACAGTACTTATACATCAATAGTATCATAACCACCTTTGACGAGGATGACGAGGATTAGGTTTTTAAATCTTTTATTAATGTTTCGATCGGTTGAAAAAAAGGCCCGGTTAGAATCAGTCAACTCTCAAGGGGAAACACGTTTGGGGTAATTCTCCCAAAAATGGGCATTGTGTTTTATACAAAATTTTGCAAAATGTGAGAACATTTTTAAGTTTTATCACGACTAAAAATCAAAGACTGCCACATATCGATCAGTCTGTCTTCGATCAGTTCAGAGTGTGAGAAGATCAAAATGCGAGACCTTTCTGATAAGCTGTACGCGTACAGCAGTTGATCCGTGTTTGTTTACGACCAGGACGAAACAGTTCATGGTCACGAATGCGGCGGCTTCCATAACAGATCAAGGTCTAGTGCAGTGGCAATATGTAAGCCTGTGTCAAGGTCTCCCACCGAAAGTTCAAGGCGTCGAGGACAAATGTCTTGGGTCCCACAGAGCTTAATCTAAGCATGCAGACTTCACCTTACATCGTAAAGCAGTTGGACACAACGGAGCAGAGGAGGGCGTAGCGCGGAACGACAAATATCACAGGGGACAATTCAGTGCGAGCACAGCAGGATATCGGAAAAGTTCACAAACTTCATTAACTATTCGGGCGACACAGGCGACTTATTTTCTGGTTTCCTTTAGGATCGTCAGTTCTTTTCGAACTTGAGCAATGCCCCCTCGAATATGCATTGCAAGTTAAACAAATCGATGAACTGTGATTAGTAATATCGAGACAGCGAGGTTGGGGGAAATGCGTCGCAAGAATGAGGACATGTTGAGTTTTCCTCCGAAGATGAATGGAATGGAAACAAGGCTTCATCACTGCCGCTCGTTGAGATCCGAGAAGATCCAGATCTTCACGGCACAAGCGGCTTTACACGACATCGCTCCCTTCATAATGGACACAGGCGTCCCCACCGCCGTCTCACTTAGATGCAAATGTGCAACGGTGGGGATCGAACCCGTACACCTGCGTGCAGGCATCTTCGATTGCATTGGCGTACACGAATGCACCGCCACGCCACCGGGTCGGGCTCTCGAAACCGCCGGACAGAAGAGACCTTATGGTTTACGCGCCCTGTACGAATCAAACCTGATTCGTACGGACAGCAGGATATCGAGATCAAAAGCACCGCGTACATTATTACCGCGTCCCAAACTAGTTCCACATTACGGCTGAGTGACGCTTGTGCATTCAGCGTTCTTGAAACCCCCATCCAAAAAAAAAAACAACTGTATTACGAAATATTATATATCTATGGCGAGAGCGTATGCGGTACATCCACTCTACAACGCCCATTCCGTATTGTGAATACATGTAGCGTCTCAAGTTAACCGAAGCATAAGACAGCTATATTCATGGCTTATTCCACTGAAGCTCCAACCGTCGTAAGGTAAGGATAAATGTATATTTGTTTAATAAAGGAACTGCAATGTTTACCCGTTCAGCGGTTGTTGGACATGAAATAGCATCTGCTTGTTCAAGCGGCAACTATGACGAATACCGAGAACTCTTTGGTTGGCTTAGACATCATTGCCCACATCCTCTATAGGATCTACTTTTATTGTGAATTTCTTCCAACGTTGACTTCCCATGGGGCGCTGTTGGCCCTCTCTGTGATAACAGCATGATAGCTGAGGGTCCAGCTATGTGAAAGGAAAGAGATTCAGGTTGCCAGTCACTTTTATGCATCCGATATAAGGTTCGAATCGTACTCCAACAGAACGGTACACGGGTTCTATCCATTTTTGATGCATCGGACATGTTCAGCACCCTGTAAAACACTCTCGCATATCCGTCAGCGCGGTGGCCTGGACGGCTAAGTGGTCTCTGGCTATTGGAAGCCAGAGGTTGCAGGTTCGAGTCCCGCTGCGTGATGACGACATATAGGAGAAGTTGAGCATTGTAACGTTGCAACTCCTTTAATAAACCTATATATTTGCCTTACCTTTACCTCTCTCGTTGACAAACAGCGATACGTCTATATCTTATCATCATATCTGTGAGAGTTGTACGTTGGTTTGATTTGCCTTAAGAAGCGCTTATCTCTCAATTCTGGCATTCACAGGCATAATAAAAAGTCAATTTTCCCCGGGGAAGTATTTTCCACCTTAAACACTGAACTCAGTCCACAGTGCACTGCTTTCTGCTTAAAGCTTCATACAAGACCGGCTCCTCCCCTTGTTAAATGTAAATGTCCAACGGTGGGGATCGAGCCGGTGCGTTCACCTACGTGTCGGAAGGCAGACACACACGAATGGACCACCGGGCAACCGAGGTCTCGGCATTCACAGACATATTAAATATATTCTGTCCCCTGGATGGTCGTCTAGTGGTGAGCGTGTTGGACTGCGAGACCGGAGGGACGTGTGTGTGTGTTGGGTTCAAATTCTGTCAGACGCTTTGGAGAATCTTTCGAGTTGAGAGAGTGAAGAGTCTTGCCAGGTACGAGTAAGGAAGGGAATAAGCAAAGGTGGCTCCGACAGGTCCTCCTCATAGTAATACCTAAAAGGTTAAGAGCTGAGGCCTAGGTCACATAGGGGAGACTCAGCTGGGGGTCAGCTCGAAAAACAATATTAAATATATTCTACTATGCTGCTAATTCGCTCGATCCCCGTGAACGATTAGCGTGTTCTTTTATCTTAGGCGCGAAAAATCTATGGCTCTCTCCCACTAACCGCGATAGAGCAGTACTAACACCAACGTTTACCCCGGAGCCAAGCCGACGAGGGAGGCTATTTCCGAACAAGCTGCTTATTTGCATACACTCCAGAGAGAGCATGTTCCTGAAGCTGTACGAGAGTGACACTGCTCCCCGGCGGGACATATGTACATGTGTTCAACAGGTTTGCCCATGTATCGAGCATATACCTCCCTGGGTAACGCGTTTGTTGACTTTTGCATATCCTGCAAATAACAAGACAGGACTCTCGGGGCAAGCTTGTCCATCACAGAACAGGATGCGATGCAGGTTATCTCACGGCGACCCATCGTGGCCCTCAAGTATACTCATGTGAATGCTGTAAATGCACGCTTGCTTGATGACGCATAAAACACGCTGGCGTTAGCATGTAGTGACTTCGAGTGACGGATTTTTATAGAGGGATCTTTGTGTCCACGTTAATATATTCTGCTTTCTTTTGGAACAGGTCGATTTTTCGATAAGTAAGTATTGCACATATAGCGAGCATTTGCTTGATTTGAGCAAAGCAGCTGGTGTCTTTATTCTGCAAACTTAGAAGTTTATATATATATCTGTGATTTTTGTGTGTTGCAACTACGATCCCTGGGAACTAGTTGCCCGTTGGCTTCTGAACGGTAGCTCTTTCACGCCCTTGATGTGACCTCGACGCGGGGGGTTATATACTACCTCTCGGAGGACTTGGTCGAACTCGTTCGAATCTTTGTGGTCGGTGGTAATCCTCAGTCTACCCTCCAATTGGCCAAAACAACCAAACACTAGCAGGCTTGTGTCAGGAAAATGTGCGAATTGACTCCACAGCTGAATACACTTCCCAGCCAAAAGCAACCTCAACAACAGCAACTTTCTACGAACGAGCGCTTTCGTCGAAAAGCGCCACACACACGTACACTCGTTTACGGCTAGCCATGCGTCCCGAGCCTCTGCTGACAAGTTTTTATACACCGCACTTGTGACAGAGGCTTCTGGTCGAAGGAGGCCGATAGAAGGTGATTCCGTCGAAGCTCACGGCCATAATCAGGACTCGTTTGTTACCGAGAATCTGTTCGCACATATACGGCTCACATATCGTTGCACCTGGCTACAAACATTGGCTACACGGTGTCCTGTCGGTGTGTATCCGCAATGTGGCTGACTACCTGTACCGAGAGCGATATCAAATGTTTCCTCGGCAGTGTTAATGAACAGAGATCTTTTTTTTGTTAGTAATATTCGCCCAATATGACGCTACTCATTGCTCACACAATACCTCTTAGACTTTTACGTAGAACTTTTACTTTTACGTGGACTTTTACGTAGAACCCCTCCGACAACGTCTTCCGATCTTTGCTTCCAGCTAAATTCAGCATGATGAGAAGGCATGTGGAGTTCAGCGACTACTTTTCAATACACTTACTCAATCTGTTCCATTGGGCAAACTCATAGTATTCCTGGCCGATTCAACGAGGTCGTAACTTGGTGGAACATGAGGGTTGGCATGTACTGCAGGTGTTTAGCGTTTAGAAGAAACATCGCTGGTGAGACGTCCTCCATAACGACTGTACCATATGAACGATAATCTCATGCAGAGGCGACAATCTACTGAATCGAATTTCGGAAAATGGAGAATGTTAGCCTCATGCTAAAGGTATATTGGTTTATTAAAGGAGCTGCAATTCATTCAATGCTTAAGCTCTCTTAATTAGTTATTTATCTTAGTTATTTCTCCTAGACCCAGCCATCTCTCCGGCTGAATAGGTATATCGGAGAAAGATGTAGCTTCCGAGTGTGAATCCGCTTTACTTACTCGCATATTTTACTCGTTAATTAAATAATGCTCAGAAATTCATGACAAACCTTAACAAGCCTATATATTGCTATAAGCGCGTGTGTGTGTGCGTGTGTGTATATTGGAATTACAATACTCACCCTGTAAATAGGGGATCAGCTTGCACATGAGTTCGCCGAAAATGAAGTTCCGAAGGAGGGCGCCGCTTAATGTGAACGGCATGCAGAGCACACCAAGGAGCAGGTCGCTCACAGCGAGATTCAGTAGAAATACATTAGTTGCCACCTAGAAACGACATGATGGAGTGGTCAAATTAGCCGAAAATTTACACCGGCATGTACATTCTGCTTGGTGGTCTCCGAACTCTTTGCCAAGCCGGTGTTCACACTCGTGGGTGAAGGCACTCATCCTGGTGAGAACGCCAGGCTGGAAGAGTTAAGACGGAATAAATTCTGACATGATACCTGTCTAGCTGAGAGAAAGACCCTGCGGGGGAGACAGGGAGGACGGGGTCTGGCTTCAGACGTGCTAACGCTACCCCCAGATGTAGATGGAGAGTGTGGGGGGGTCACCCCCAGAAGGTCCCTTCTCTCGCAATCATCCCTCGGGCTTTCTGAACCGGGCGGGGTCGGAGGAGGGTTTATTGTAGTTGGTGGGTCCAATACGTACGTGGTGAAGGACCGCTCAACACGCATGTGGATAATACATTCCCGTCAATCCGCCGAAGCAAAAAAAAACAAGGTATATATATATATATTTTTAAATAACTCAAAACAAAAATATACATATAATAAATAAGCATACTGAGTACGTCATCGTAAATAATATCACCGTTTCATTGAAAAAGGCACCAGCGTTGTCCAAGTTTAGCTAACGGAAGCAGCGAGCCGAGAAACAGTTACAGGCGTGAAGATCATTCCACACATATAATAAATATCTAAAAAAAAAAAATATATATATATATATGTATATATATACATATGTATATATTCCACTCACTACTTATGACTCTGATTTCTGATTCTAAGTCTCATTCTGTGACATAGTTAGTTGTCTGCCTGTAACAGTCATTCTCCATTCGTGCACTTGTCTTTAAAGCGACCGCGCTATTATTTCTCTTCAGTTAACTGAATGAACTGTTCCTGCCCTTAGCTTCTTACTACTCGGAAGTATCCCAGTTGCTGGGCAAAGCAACTGGGACTAACAATCGACAGATTGTTACCAGCCAGACCGTTTTGTATTAACAAAATTCTCACTAACGGGTCGATTGATATGTACTCTTCAAGGATGTATTCTTTTTCACCTAGGTTAATTACCTCCAACGTAAGGAGAGTAATTAAGAAGAAAGCTGATATCGTTCGTACGATCTAACTGAAATCAATGTGATACTCCATGTCAGTGAAATATGATTTGATTAATCGGCAACACCACTGAGATGTCCAACACTGCTCAATCCACATATAAAGGTGGTGTCCGTTCGTGCGCGATAAATTTCTTCCCTCTTTAATAAAATGAAATATAAAAGTCGACAACACTGAACCAGTTGAATAAGCACTTCAGCACTTTTACTGTACGGTCATACATAAGTGCCCACATCACTGTCTGATATTACTGTGACATGATATCAAGACATCAAAGTTGGCAGTGGCAACGCTGAAAAAGTGCGCTGAAACATGTTTGTCCTGGTGCAGAAAGGCTTACATACATGATTAGTGCTCATTCATATTTAACACGAACGAAGTGCACGTAAGCGAGCATGCACTCCACGTGTTTCAACTAACTTCTGGAGTGGCAACCTGGCGAATTTCGCCGTGACGTGAACGCCACCGACGCGCAACGTCGGAAGACGTACATAAGTCATGATATCATAGACACTGATATTCGGAGCATTTCCGCAAACTCGGCTAAGGCTCAGATCTACTGCTTAGGATAAAAGTCATGAATATCAATGCTTTTTTTTTCGGTCTCAAAAAAGAAAGTAGCCGATTTTCTCGAGTTTGAAGAGCGTCGCTTTACGCCCACCCTACGTACGCAATTGGGGATCTTCTTATGTAGTGATTAGAAATGTCGTCTCTGCCTCGCGTGGAATAAGCTTCACGCTTGAAACGCTTTTCCAGATGGTTACTTCCCTTAGCTGAGCTAAGCTTCAAAAACGCTCGTGCCTTTTCAGTGCAACGTTGATATCATTTACGTACACGTAGTATGCACGCACTGAGCAAAACTCGAAGCAAACACATAGATAACTATAAGTTTGCTTTGACTTTACGAGAGCAGATTATTAGAAACATATTTGGGTGACCCTCAATTATGGGGGAAAGTCCTTTTTTTAAACAGGTAAAGGTAAACGTCCTTTTTTTAAAGGGAAAAAGGCAAAAAGTCCTTTTTTTAAAAGGGGTAAAGGTAAATCCTGCATGGACACCAGGCCTCACTTGATACAATCGACTTGTAGATGTGGCACGTAAAATCTCTACGAGGGCGGGAAGAAGAAAGGTTTTTCCTCTTCGCCCATGAAGCGATATCCCGTGATTATGATTATCATTATCATATCGGTATTATCATAACTATCACTAGTAGTTAACTACTGATCATAACTCCAAAAACGTAATAGATAAAACAATGAAAAAAATATGAGGCCATATTTTCGTTTAGCTGTTTTGTGGCAGCCTGGAGGCCCAGTACACCCTCAGCTCTATGTTAGTGAGCGGTTATTTCGGGTAGCGAACACGATTCGCAGGACGTTTTCGAAACAGCTATCGACGATTAGTAGACTAAGATTAGGATTGAGATCGACGTACCTTCACGCGTTTGTTTCGAGTTAGTGTAAGAATGACTAGAGAGTTCCCGACAAGTCCGAGAGCGAAGATTGCCGCGTAAGCAGCCACCAGAAGCGCGCTACCCCAGAACGTCGCCGCTGATCGGGAAACCCCCTCGACACGAACCTCAGGACCTCCTCCGCTTGCGCTAGACATCGACAAGGCCTGCAAATGAGTATCAGAAGGAGGATCAGACAAACTTGGATTAGATTAGATTTCAATCTCGGATCAGATGATATGTCTGCAATATGAAGTGTATTGCAGCCGATACGATTCGGCTAATCTCAGTACAAGGAAGCATCATGGCATTTGACAATAGTATCCTAATTCTTCTGGTTCTTGTTAGAAAAAAGAAAGGGATCTTGGAAAGGCACATGGTGATGTACAATCCAATTTTCAATTTATACGACAAAAGGCTGGCACGGATCCTCTTCTCGTCTCAGAGGTCCGATTCGAATCGAAGCTACGCTCGTTTTCCGTACAAAGTCATATCGAACGAATTATCATAGAAAGTGGCAGAGATCGCTAAACATTGGGTGCAATGGCTCTCGGATGTAGCAATGGAGATCTGGAAGTGTGAATTCAAACGATTCAAATCCACAAGGATATATCATACTATATAATGCGAGCCAATATCCTCGTGCTTGTGTATGTGTTATTAAAGTGGGTGACCTCTAGTGAGTTGGCGCGGTGCACAAGACACAACCTGTTTGCTAATGACGTGCCGATTTGCCAAAGAAATCGAAACATTCTCCGTTCATTCGATCACTATTTTCAGACGAGCTTTACACCTTAGATATACATCCTGATTCATCAAGGATGACTCGCCCTCTTTCTACGACACCCGATTGCTGTACATTTCAACCAAAGAAGAACACAACCTTCTTATCCCGCCCTCCGAATCAGCATAGTCCATTCCGACGGCCAGACAAGCGATCTCGAGTGGTTGCAGAGAAACATTTCCAATGAAAACTTCACTAGAGATAAATCGAGGTAGCACTAAATTATTATCTACGTCTAACAAAAGATAGAATCTCATATACATCATTTGCTCAGAAACTAGAAAAGAATCAAACCCTTAATTTAAATCAGTAGATTCATATGATCAGTACCATTGATGATCTATAATTTTAATTGTTAAACATTTTCTAAAAGACCCTTCCATTAAATATAATAAACGCGTAACCTTGGACTAGCAATAAAAACTCATATCAAAACAGGTACTAAGGTTCAGTTAAGGTAAGCTGAACGAAAGCATTTTCTTTCCATTTCACTTTTACGAATATGACAGTGAGGTATAATTTTAACGCTACAAATATATCCTTATCTGTCCTCTACCAAGTATCAGGAAGAGGTCAGCCGAGACTCTGATATACTTAAGAGACGGATCAATCGGATGTGAAACTCGTTGTAAGAGCAATAACAACAATAATAATAATTTAGTAATAATAACAATAATAATACCTGCGGCCAAGATAGTAATAATATTAATATGATATTACTATAAATAGACGGCTGCCGAAGATTTGAGCTGTCCCCGCGACCTGCTGACTTAAGCGTTGTAAAAATTGCAGGTCCTTTGAGAAACCACTAAACCTTTACCTCTAATATAATCTATATTAGCAATTTTATTAATAATAATAATACCTGTCTTGTATATTAGTGCCCCCCTCCACCCCACTTAGCTTTAATAATAAAGGTGAATTTCTGTTGTATTGAATTAAACGCATTGAAAGGCGTCTTACAACTAATTTACAACGGCTTACAAATAGTCGATTTCTTTTTGGAGTACTGGTCATGTACTGGCCCTCAGGCTATACTCGAATCAACTGATGGTAATCAGTTACATTGAGTTTAACATGACTCGGCCTTAGTACGAGGACATGCCGGGGCCTCGGGGAAGGTTTTCTTAGTTCTTCAAGCCTGGTTCAGTGCCGAGGCCTGCCACATTGCAGGGGAACAGCCGGCAATCAGCTCAACAACAGAAAATAAGACTTGGTAACGTCGGTATACCTCGTATAGTTTCTATACACAAGCAGAAATAATGGAGATGGTCCAATTGACAGCAAAACAATTGTTTGACCACTGAGTAATTAATATAATTAAAGGAGAACACCTACGTCTGCCTTGGGCATGTCTAACGATATTCAGCATCAAATAACTTCAAGGGCATTAGCTGGCAGAAGCTGCACGCAACTCCCAGTTATGAAGGTATAAGCGATGAAGTGGATCGACGAATATAACAGTGTAATAGCAATTTACTTAGTAATTACGAGCACGCTTAATAATCAGAGGACCCTGAAGGAAAGTCATGTGGTACGAAATGGAAGTTCCTCTAATTACTGCCCGAATGCGTGATTAGCACATTCGTCTTCT
Organism: Stratiolaelaps scimitus; assembly: GCA_019614645.1. Lineage (NCBI taxonomy): Eukaryota > Metazoa > Arthropoda > Arachnida > Mesostigmata > Laelapidae > Stratiolaelaps > Stratiolaelaps scimitus. The sequence continues at coordinate 456,497 of JABWDB010000089.1, read as the reverse complement.
CGTGTTGCTGATGAGAACCTGCCACGTGCGAGAATCGACAGATATTTTCCATTATGCCTACTCCTTTAATGCCTACAACCGTCGACCTAAGCGAATAAATAAGAGCTGAATGGCACCCACCTAGGTAAATAATACATTTTTCGGGCTGACTCACAGCCAACATTTAACTCCGTCCACGGTACAACTGCCCTCGACATTGCTTCATAAGACAACCAGACGAGCTAATTTCACCTAGCCGTAATCAGAGGCATGTTTGCAGCTGATCTATAACTGATTACCCGTGTATATATATATATATATATATCATCACACAATAAGAAGATCGAGGATCGTTTCCTCGAAGGAGTCCTCCATAGGCTGATCCGCGCCACAAGCGGGGACAAGCGCGCGAGAACCTTCTTTCTCCAGCGACTTTCTCTCGCTGTGCAGAGTCAGAGCGGCAGTGGCTGACCATTGCCTCCCTCGGGGGTTGACGATAACCTTAGGCCTAAGCATTATTACATCACCACTGGCCCAAACTGCTGTTCTAGTTATTGTATATTTACATCTTGTTTAACTAATCGAAAATAAATCAAGTTTGCGTATTCAACACGTACAACTCGGCTAGCACTGATGTCTTGGGGTGCTGACAGTTCGGCAGGGCGCCAAAGCTCGATTATAAATTACTAAGTTCATCCCGCCACCAACGTCTACGAATCCCTACGCTATGGAGATGACAGATACGCTATAGAGTTTGAAGTATTGCTTACGCCGTTCCAAACCAACTAGGGGGTGGGGGGGAACGGGTTTTAGTGAGTTGAAGAGTCTCACACTTGGTGGCAAGAGGTGGCTGTTCTGTCACGCATGTGCATTACGCGTTCCCGAAACCCCTCATTAAAAAAAAAAAGATACGCTATAGAAGAAACCGAGATCAATTTTCGGCACTTATTGATGATACTCGTAGATTTGTGTTACAAATTCTTTAAGGCCTACTTATCGAGGATTCTCTATGCACAATATTGTTGCAAACCAGGCCGACTTAATAATGCTCAGCATCACAAGGTTGACCGGGTGAATTTCTGATCCAGTCAGCTTATAGGTAAATATACCAGCGTTCCTACGTTGATCGTATGTGGTGTGGTCTGTCTCTGAGTAAGACTTGGCAGGTTTTTGAGATCAGAGAGGACCATAACTCTGAGATTGTAGGTTACCATGTATAATATATATATATATATATACATGTAATTTAAATGAAACTTAGATCCCCTCGCGCGGTGATGCTGACAAGCGCAACGAGCATTTCGAGTTCTAACTATTTGCTCAAGTTGGAGCGCTATTATGGCTGTGCCAATTCACATGATTTATGATCCCTTTTCAGCGAATTCCCATTTGAGGACCTATCCACCGCGTCTTCAACAAACTTTCATTGAGTAATCCTTCTGAAAGCTTATATTTTCTGAACGACGGGTGCCGTGTGGGCACGTGTATGAGGCGGACTCGAATGCCCAGTCCCTGGGTGAGATCCGACATGAATTTGAGAAGATATTCGCGAACTTCTACGATATACTGTATTTGATATTAAAGTGTTCTTTTGATTCTGCTCTGATTATTATAATAATGATTATGGTATTGAAACGTTTTGCGCTCTCGTCTACCCATTCGACATTTGGAAGTTTGCTGTCAAAATTAATTTACAAGTTGTCATTCGAGCACTGATATTCGCTGACGGAATTCGGTGGCTAAACTGCATATATATATATATATATATATAGGTCTAGTTCTCAATGATGTGCACTCTTGTCAAATTCAGATCCAATGCCGGCATCCGATACTGACATCAGCAGCTAGATGAGAGACAGACTCATACCCTTATCAACGTAAGGCGAACGGTGGCACTGGCACCTCTGCCTAGACCCGCGAAACGAAATTACCAATGTCAAGCAATCTCATGTACGCATGGTACGTGTCTAATATCTAAACAGCTCGTTAATGAGCAACCTGCAATCGATAGTGGTCTTGGAAATCAATATCAACCGTTTTTACCTTTTAAATTAATCACTCAATAGGTTGGCATATCATCCACATACATCTCACACTAATTTCTACAACAACTACTTCATTAAGCGTTGTAATATTGGATATGAGGTATAGATAAAGATTTTATTGGTTTGCTAAAGGAACTGCAGTTTTAATGCTTTAGGTAAGGTAAGGTAAAGGTATATTAGTTTATTAAAGAAGCTGCAATTGTTACAATGCTTAAGCTCTCTTATATGTCACACAGCGGGGCTCGAACCTGCGGCCTTTAGTTGTGATGTCATGACAATGAGTCCTTGTTTACATATATCAAAGCTCAGGGTCAGTGGCACCGCCTCCAGCAGGTTTTCTGGCCTTTTGAGCCTAGTTTTCGCTAAGAGATGGGATACCCTCATGGGATCAGTGTCGCGGTAGTAAGGCCAAGCAAATGTTGTAGGTATGACACATATCATGTATGTATACATATATAACGCACCTAAGGTTAAAGGTTTTATTAGTATATCAAAGGAAAAAGCACTTTTACCTCTGACCCCCCCCCCGCAACCAGGTCGCGGGATAACTCGAACTTTCCGCGACCTCCGACTTCCTACGGCCCGACACCACTTAGCCACCCAGCATCCAAACATGAGCAAACGGCTAAGCGATCATTACTCTTACACGTTGAATGGACATTTCAGCTGTTGCTAATTTCCCGAGGAGAAACTTCGAACCTTATCATACAGAAAAACGCATTTTGAACACACACCCACCCAATATCTTCACGCACGCTCACTAAGTCAAGTAAAAAATGCCTCCGGGCAGATACTCATCCTGAAAACATTGAACTCAGGTCCACTGTACATGTCCTTTTTCGGCATTTCACCCTTCAAAACTGACGGACCCACGTACGCTTCACTGGACGCGTATAGGCACCATCTCTTACATATCATAGAGTTCCCCTTTATCCGCAACATCACAACGCGGATTGACAACGAGGAACTTCCGCGCACGTTGGCGTCTTCATATCGGCGAAGCGACAAGAATTAAAATAAAAAGGCAACTTGCTTTTCAGGGCTTACTAAAGGAACTGCAATTTTTACAATGCTCAAGTTCTCTGTACATGTCACTTGCTGTAACATTGATGTATGTTAAAATTACGCGCTCACAGAGAAGGGGTAGGTTAGATAGGACCTTTACAGATAGGACCTTGGAGGGTGGCCTGGCTCCAGAATCAGATGTTCCACCTGCTCAGAACTGAAAGACACACGCAACGCGACCGGAACTCGTATCGCAGTTGCTTGGCCTGTCAGGCCAGCCGTCCAGCGGAGTACAGAGTCCGCCAAACGACTTAGCCACCGCTGTAACATCGTCATTGTGGGCGTCTAGAACTTCCGTATCTAAACGCTAGTGGATGGGGATTCTGCTAATGAGCTTCGGGGCGCTGTTTATCTGCCCTGTTTGCTAACCTTTAGTGGGCTTGACGTCCTGACAGGTCCTCATAGTAATACCTATAAGGTTAAGAGTCTGTCAGATAGGGGAACAGCTGAGGGTCAGCTCGAAAACCAGTTTAGTGGGCTTGACCTGGATGATTTCTGTACCGCTGTCGGAAGTGTTTCCACAGAAGGTGGACTAAACTACCTCTGCAGCTTTAAACTGGTCTAGATTTTTTAGTATGTATTTTCTCGAAAGCAGAGTTCATTCAACCCTTAATAAAGCTATGTGAAGGGCAATGGAAGGTCGCATGTCCCATTCATGAATATATTGTTATAATTGCGTTAGTCTACCACGAGCGTGTATCGGATTTAGCCTCGTTGAAGACTTCAAGGCAGTACCGTGCCTTTCGGGGATGATACCTATTTAGATAAATACATTTCTATTGACGCTCAAAGAAATCTGAAATTCGTCATTGTAAACATGCTTTTGTTTAGAGGCGGCAAGCAGAACGGATTCCAGTTAGTTAATGGCTACTTAACAGTTGTTGTTTTAGCACTTCCGTACGCAAAAGGAATTGGTACACGAATCGATTGTAGGGACCCGATTTACTGTAGCGACTAGAGGTGCCGTATTGTTGACCGAATGATAATCTCCAGCTGTTCGCCTTCAACAGGATGCATCTCAGTCTTGTTGCATTTTACTGTAGATCTCATATTATTCCAGGGACTCTTAAGCTGGTCATGCCGATCGTGGCTACGTATGAACAGTGTAAACATGTCCATCCTTCGAGGTTATCGCGATATCGTCCTTCGGAAGTGGAACAGCCTCTCAGGTAATGTCTGCTTTAGGAGCCGATTGGGGATAGTCGGCCCTTGGTACCTTCTCGTCACTTTTTATTGTCCGCGTTCGCTGTCTCGTCATAACCGAACTCGGCTATCTGCGACTGTATCGTCGGCGCGTGAGTGCCCGCGTGTATTTTGTATGGAGGGTATGTATGCGAGCCTCTGCCAGGGAGATACGCATCGATCGCTGTCGGTGTTCAAATTCAAATTGTGATATTAATTTATCAAGATAAGAACTGCAATTTTTTTTCTACCACAAACACAATTCATAATGCAAAACACAGTCATAATGTGAGATAAATCCACTAACATCATGCTAGTAGATATCCGGCCTGGGTATCAAAATGCCGGAGAATAAACCAACTTTCCGACTCCGGCTCGTATTTGAAATTATCCGAGAAAATCGCAGAGGAAATCATTCGATCCTGTAACTCCTAAAGGTCTCTCTAAGTAATACGTGTAAATGCCAAGCGGGCGATTTCTGCCAAGCACGACTGCTCCTGCGGTTGAGAACATTTTAAGGTAGAGCAATCCTTACTATAGTCCCTTGTCCGAACTGCATAATCCCCTTGCCTTTGAAACCTAAGGCGGACAGGGCCCCGCTCGCCGCAAACTTCCTCGATGGGGGCTACCACAGGCTGACCCGTGTCAATGGGGACAAGCGCCCAGGATCTTTTCTTCTGCAGCGCCGTTCGCTCGCTGTGCAGAGAGGCAGAGAGGCAATGCTATCGCCGCCCCTCGGGGCCATGACGGCCTCGGCCTGGTACCCTGTCCCCAACTAATTCTCTAACTATTATCTGTTTGAAGTTGTATATCCGTATATATTATAATATAGTAAATGAGTTAAATGAGTCACATTCAACGGTCAGCCTAAGAGGGAATAGCGAATTGTGAGGCCATATTCAACCATCAATCGAGTTCCATCGAATTATTCGATAGAACTCGATTGATTTATATATATATATATATATATATATATATATATATATAAGGTTAGCTTGAAAACCTTGACATTGTACTTAGTGTCCCATAGAATTAAACACATTGTCGAACACACTATATATATAGTGTGTTCGGTTTTCAAGCTAACCTTTAAAGGCGTTGTTTTTTCTTTATAAACATGCATTGAATTTTAATGCTAGATTTCCTAATGGATATGCAAAGACGCAACGTAGTCTCCATTGGGGTTGGGAGCGGGGGGGTAGGCTTAGAAACTGGGCCGATGGACAAAGCGTCTTTTAAGAGGGGTCTTCAATTTTGGTGAATGGTTAATACTCGTACATGGGGGACGAGTTACATGCATAAATAAGCGGATAATTTCATAAGGAGATCGATAATAACACTATTGTGAAAGAAAAAAATAATATGAACACAGGCCACGGGACAAAGGCCGCTTACATTGTACGATGAGGTTATACAGCGACTTTAGAAATATAGCTTTCCGCTGGCACAACCCTGTACCTCAAACCGATACTGACAGTATTTCCACTTGAATTTAAGTGAATTAAATCGAATTTCCAAAGTCGCTGTATAACCGCTGCTCAATATTACATCGAACAGATTTCTCATGTCTTTTGTCAGTTTTCTCCTATTATATAAGAACGGTGTTCCAGTCCATCCATGCATGATTTAGCAAAGTGTCTTATGTCGGCGAAGACATCTCCTGGGACAACTCGTTCCCCATAAGCTTTTCATTGTCATGCTTCTATATGGGCGTCGTGACTATTCCACAAGGGGAATTAGTTCAGCTCCTTGTGCCAACCTTTTTTTTCACTTGGTCATGCATCGGGGCTTTGTCCATTGTAAACTACGGCTAGAACCAGATGAATTGGATTTCTGGACTGTTAATAGGTTTCTGTAGCCGACTCAGCTTTCCCCTCGATGGTCTAGTGGTGAACGTCTTGGACTGCTAGAGAGAAAAAGGAACTTGTGCGTTGGGTTCAAATCCTGTCGGACGCTTTGGAGAATCTTTGGAGTCCTTTATCATCATTTTTCTTTATCTGAAGATTCTTGCCAGGTACGAGTAAGGCAGAGACTAATGCAAAAGTGGCCCCGACAGGTCCTCTCATAGTAATACCTAAAAGGTAAAGAGCTGAGGCCTAGGTCACATAGGGGATGGTCAGCTGGGGGTCAGCTCAAAAAACAATTTGCTTTATAGGACGTCGAGAAATATCGGCGAAGCCTTAATTTTGCTAACCTAATTTTTCCTTCACTTAGCTCACGGGGCTCTGCGGGAACAATGTAGGGGATGTTCGAACACTATTCTATGGTGCGCCATATCATTAACGGATGCTATCACCAAGTACCCTATCCTGACAAGAGGGTTAGGGGGGGTTAAGGTTATAAGCTGAGGCCTGTCAGAACAGCTGAGGGTCAGCTCAAAAAAAAAAAGTACCCTAACCTAGGCATATTAAAGCAAAACTCTACTCTTCACCGGGAAGAGCGGTTCTGTTGAACCTCATCAAGAGTTCCGGAGGGGCAGGGATCGGGGTGACACTGTTCTCATGTATGAGTCCTCCCACGGGTAGGCCCGACCATTGATTACTAGTGGTTTTATCGTTATGAAAATTCGTGTAGAGACGTACGAACGATGGAGGACGGATAGCTGTTCCTTTCAAGCGAGCCGCTACAATTCTTTAGGGGTGATTCACACATGAATGTATCAGCCCCCTTTAGCAAAAAACGTCTTCCAGGCCCTAAGCGCCTTGTAATACGGTTGCATTGAAGTTAGTGAACAGATACGGGTCGATTCAGGCCATTCAGGCTCTTTTTTTGGCATTTTACAAAATTCGCAATTCTAAAGGTCTTGTGCAAACACGAGCACACTCGAAGCTGCGCGTAAAAATATCATCGACGCATTCAAACTGTACACACTGTACCTATGTCAGCTACGATTAATTGGCCTTGAAGCGAGGCGAACATAAATGACGGGCGCGGAAAAACGCGGTTTCGCGGATTGAATGGCACCGTAATGTAATTTTTATCTAAAATTAGCGAAGGACTAGAATCAGTAGGAGAGACAGTGCGCGCCTTCGAGTCCCACCGTGTGACATATAAGAGAGCTTAAGCATTAGGTAAAATTGCAGCTCCTTCAATAAACCAATAAACACCTTTACCTTTTACCCTTACCGTTGCGCATTTGCATCTAAGGGGTACTTCTACCTGAACCTCCTCTACAAAGTAATGGCGAAGTGGTTCCGTAGATGTTGTCAAATGTTGGCCGGGGGTCAGACCCGGAAAAACATTCGGTTTGACACATATCTTGATATTTTCTGCTAGCAACAGGCTTGTCAAACTACTACTCACGGTTCACATCGTCTACAAGTGTTACTCTGCCTGGAACCTATTCTGAGGCCATTGCTTACGAAGCTACATGAACCATATTTTTTTTCGATTATTTATTTATTTAACTTCCCCCCAAAGGCGTGAAACAACGTATTCAGTATGTCTTCAGAGTCCTCCACGGGGGAAGCCTTTAGTTAAGCTTGGCCCTCAAAAAACATGTCCCCTGGATGGTCTAGTGGTGAGCGTCTTGGACTGCTAGAGCGGAGGGGCGTGTGTGTTAGGTTCAAATCAGACGCTTTAGGGATTCAATTCCTGTCAGACGCTTTGGAGTCCTTTATCATCTTTCTTTATCTGGAGATTCTTGTCAGGTACGAGGAAGGTAGAGTCTTAACCTGTTATACCTAAAAGGTTAAGAGCTAAGGCCTGTCAGATAAAGGAACAGCTGAGAGACAGCTCGGAAAACAGTTTTGGTCCTCAAAAGCCGGTCCGCTACATGAACCAGCCTTCACGGTGAGAACTTTGCTAACTTTAACTTCTCAGAACATGATCGAATTGAGAACTTTATCCAAAGCAATTTTTACAGTTGAAAGTTAAGTATTGAGTAGAGCCACATTTGGATTCCGAAACGCGTCTACTTGGGACGTGTCTACGAACGCGTACACGTTTGACAGTCTAACTTCTGCCAGTAACGATAGGCTCCGCAGCAACACAAACGCAATTTGATTGGAAATCAATTTGTATGAATCACCCTTGAGGGACACTTCTGCGACAACACAATCAGCTCTCTCCAGTTATAGAAGACGGGCAGGCATTACATTTGACATCGGTGCAGATATACATTTACATGAATGCATCATGGAACATGGAACCTCGGAGAGTTTCTTCGTATCCGGCACAAAGCGCCTACACCCCATGTAGGCGACGTAGTTGTTTTATCGTAGGCTTCCATTGGCACCCCCCGCAGTATAATGCTGTTCGTCAGATCATAAATAATACGGCGGAATACGACCTTCTTCTCGTGACACTACAATTGCCCGCATGAGCCTCTTCTCCACGAGGTCGATGAGGTGACACTTCAAAGGGCGGCGTATGAAGCAATGCAATGACATGAGGTCTATGAAGAAATTGCGACATTACCGAGCTCCGCGATAGAAGCGGAGAAGCTGAGTCGCTGGAAGGACGTGCTCTCTTTAACTCTTGTGATCTATATATTGTCAGACATGTTGTCAAGGCGCAGCCTGAGAAAGAAACACAGAGAGGCACTCGCTCGAAGGGGAGACCAGGACAGGTCGACGGTAGTGAAAGTGATACGCACTCTGGAAACCCATAAGAAGGACATGGGATAGGACAAACGACAGGCCGTCCCAGGGAGCAAGACGGCCAAACGTGTGAACGCCGTCCGAGACAGCTACCCGAGGGACTGTCAAGCGGGCACTTGACGCCACGAGATGTCGGGAGATATGAATCACAGAACAGAGAGCACTGTCTGGATTTGTTCGTTGTACATCTCACCCCGTGATGGCGCCCCCTGTCTAGGGACTAACCTGTGCGGGTACGCCTTGGAGGGCAGCTTGCGTGTGCAGGCGAGGCAATGAGACATATGGTTAATGTCGATGATCTGAAATTTTACCCTCTGTTCGATAGTGTCTCAGCAGTCCTCGCTTGGCGACCCTGCTCGTCCATGGTTACGAAATACTGCCAAGATGCCGCACGTGACATCGCACGGTCCATGTGCTGTGGGGTGTTAGCGCTCGCTCGACATTTGTTTTCTGCGCTGGTGAGCGCATCGCGTGGGCGCGTCTCTGTTAGCCAACCTTGCGTGTGACGTAATGTGTCGCCACTTGAGCGACATATGCTGTTATATACAAAATATTAGGTAAGTATTCGAGGTGATTAAAGAACTTGGCAGATAGGTGCAACACTTGTCAACTACACCGCACGGAACGGCGTCCACAAAGCCGTTAGTTAACAGGACCTTAGGTCATCGGCCGTGGGAAATTGTGGGCAAAATGCGAGGATTGTTCAGACGGGATGCGATTGATTAATTATTATTGATTAGTCATAGCGGATAGTTGCGGCGGCTATTTTGAGCTTGACGATCTATGAGTAGAGACACAATGACAGCGAGGAAAATGAAAACAAATTTGACTGCCCACGCCGTTGGACATGGCAGGTGCAGCAAACTCCGTATGGACTCAGGTCCATGGGCAGATGTCAAACGGATTTCAGGAGTTTTGCACGGCAGCAGCATCATGTCAAGGAGAGAAGTCGAGAGGCGGTCCAGCCTAATCACAATAAAGGAACACGAGCCTACGTGTCAGCGTGGTGGCTTGGACGGCTAAGTCTCTGGCTGTAAAAAGCCAGAGGCCGCAGGTTCGAATCCCGTTGCATGACAAATAAGAGAACTCAAGCATTGTATGCAGTTCGTTTAATAAATCAATAAAGCTTTACCTTTACCTACTGGTCCCAATACACCTCAACCCCCGTCATAATTTTTATACAATAAAAATACAAATAAACCTTTATTAACCAAAAGGGGTGGAGGATTATTAAAGAAATTACATAAATTGGTAGACCCGAAGGGAGTTAGCCAACAATTGTGCTAAGGGCAAATTGGCAGTAGCTGAGTCTCGTATAAAACGTGCGAGTCTCCGAGGGAAAAAGTTATTTAGCTTTTCGGTGCGCGCTACTGAGTTACCCTCTGCGCACTGTGCGTCCACTGCGCAGAGGGTTTGGACAAAGTTCGATGAAATATTTGACAGAGCTAATTGGTCTTCGTCGCTGGAATAAGCGGAGGTCCGCAGTATTTAATATGGTCATTAGGCGGGGGGGCTTCACTAGTTCCCTCGGAACATCACAACGCGGACTGGCTCTTCGGATAAACTTCTATTGCACCCTCCGAGGAACTAGAATACATGTTTTGAGGTAGGGCCTCCAAACTGGAGAGCAGTCCAAGACATTTTGGAATGACAAGGCTCTTATGGTGGCTTGGACGGCTAAGTGGTCTCTGGTTATCGGAAGCCAGAGACCGCAGGTTCGAGCCCCGCTGCGTGACATATAAGAGAGCCTAAGCATTGTAAAATTGCAGCTCCTTCAATTAGCCAATAAAACCTTTACCTTTACCTTATAAAGCGCAAGATAGAAATCGACGTTTTTGATTATAAAACACCTAAAAATGGCGTTACATATTAATGAAGCAGACCGAACTACCTCTGTCACATGCAGATCAAAAACTAGGGAGGAAGTCACTGTGACACCCAGAACCCGCGTGGAACTTTCACATTTGATTACATAACCATTGATTGTGTATTCATTTTTATGAGTAGAGGTACACAGAACTGCACATGTCGGAATAGACATCAACATATCGTTCTTACAACATCACTGTTCAACAGTGGTAAAGGTAAAGGTTTTATTGGTTTATTAAAAGAGCTGCGATTGTTACAATGCTTAAGCTCTCTTATATGTCACGCAGCGGGGCTCGAACCTGCGGCCTTTGGCTTCCGATAGCCAGAGGCTCAGCCGCCCAAGCCACCGCTCTGACAAGGTGGAGTAGTCAGCGTAAGTAAAGGCGCTCTCTACTTATAACCACCGCTGGTAATGGCTGATTGAAAGAACTGTCATCAGCACACCGCACTGGTGCATCCAATTTCAAATCATCAGCATAGAGCTTGTGCTTTACGCCACTTGAAAAACTAGTTTTGAGATCTAACACAAAAATACAGAACACAAGTGGCCCCGCGCACGAACCCTAAGGTTCCCCAGATGGGCATCGGTCATACGTGCCAAGGGTACATTGTATATTTTTACGCAGGACTTCCTATCCGTGAGATAGCTTCCGATTCTCTCAACACCATGTGGATCTACGTTGAGAGATAAAAGTTTGGAGTTTAAAAGGCTATGAATGACATGATCGAATGCCTTGGAGAAATCGAAGTAAATGCAATCATAGTCGACTCTCCCATGTTGAAAAGGAGTGGCCCAGTCCTGTACCATTTCAGTCAGCTGGGTTTCGGTCAATTTCTCCCTCTTCAAGCGGCAATGCGCAACGGCGAACATCGAACCCTGGGGGCACCTACGTGTTACCTACAATTGCAAGTCTCATACGAATTCACCACTCCATCGGGCTCTCGACCCACAAAGAGGTCAGTGTGGTCATAAAAGTGAATTTTCACGCGTGGCTATCCTGCGCAATGTTGTCTTAGTGGGGAAGCCAGCCGCATATTTTTTTCGAAACGTCGAATGTATATATATATATATATAAATATGTATGAAGCAGCACCCTACTGAACTCGTTGTACATGAACCAGTCAGTAACAAGTTGTGCGGAAAAGCTACAGTACTATAAGATCAAGTGGCAAGAGCACTTAGAGCTGTGTAACAAGCTGCAGTTTATGTTACCTGATCAGGGGCAAGCTTTACCTCCACAAGATATTTTGGCAAACACTCTACGAGATATCGGTATGAGAAAGTACTCGTATGACGACTCAAACAACAGGGGCAAAACTTGGGCTGGCAATTGCGTGTGCCGAATCGGGCTGCCAAATGGTGTTGGTTGGTGCTCGAAGGGGTGTGCGTATAGAGATGTGCCTACACTTTGCCATTGATTGCGATTTGTAAGCTGTCCAAATTGGCGGAATCGACAGATGTCGACAGCGTCCACAATCGAGTAGATTTTCGGTAAACGAGGTCTCCCGATAAGAAATGTCCACGTCCAAAATCCCAGCAGTGCCTCGAAGGTCGTAATCCCTGAAAAATCTATTAGCTTCATCGAGACCAAGCGTTTCGAATTTCAAGGGAGAGTGGCTATTGACAGGTTCGAGGCACGTACAAATAGGTGATCCCGAGTTCGATATCGGCAGATGTTCCTCTCTGGCAAAGGCAATGCGAGCTATATGGGACACCGCATCTCACAAATTTTTTGCTGCTCACGAGCGCTATCGCGGATCGGATATCGCGAATTCAAATCCTGCCGTAGCCTCATGCAAATGTGAATTTTTCCTCCCCATATTTATCATAATAGTACCAGCCATCATGCGGTTCAGTGCCAACGAGTTCCTTCTGACGGAAGAAGTGCTAGGGGTACTTCGGCCATCAGCGACAAAAAAGGCGTTTTTTGCCTTCGACGCGTCATCCCTTTGAATCATCGTTGAACGCATTCAACCGAAATTCTCGATAGCGAACCTCGCGCCGCAGAGTAACGACGGATTGTGCAAGCACAACGAAATGTGGTTCAGTGAATGTTTCAGGTAGATATGGACGATGGGCGTTGCTGGGCCTGTACACATCACACTGCCGCGTAGCAATGAAGCAATGCGCTAAGCGGTACCGGAAAAGGCCGTGGTGCTGTTGAACATCGCCAACAGTTCCCGAAGGAGGGTGGTGGTGGTCACGATGTTGACATGCATTAGCATGTCAACACATCCCCGTAAAAAAGAAAAACAATTTTGAAAAGATACTCGTACATCACAGTTACTCATACCTCTCCATAAATGATCTCCTTGACAGTGAACAACATGGTTTCACCAAAGGGCGCCGTATATTGGAGCAACGCTAAATGTTTAAGGCTGGGAGTCAGCCTGGAGTACTTGTTCGTCGACCTTAAGGATATACATAGAGATGTACATGAAACTATTGTTTTCTCATAACCACACGCTCGAACGATGACTTTTCGACCTCGTCCCTTATATATCGATGATATTGAGCTTACTCACATCATAATCTTTATCATGGCATGCGTTCAAACTCCGGCTTATTACATGTGCCTACGTCCGTTAGAGGGCAACTCCATTCTGCTCTACTCTCCCGTTCGATGCCAACATTGGCGTGTCGTCAGTCAAGGACAAATGCCTTATACGGAATTCCATCCTATTTCCGGACGGCAACCTGTCTTTAGGTGAGCAGGTCGAGGTGGTTGAACCTACTGACCCTTGATGTATAGGCGTATCATACCCGTACCATGACCTTCCTCAGGTTGAATCCAGTGGATGAACCTTGAGCTATGATCCTGAATCCTTGTGTCAGCGATTTTTTTACATATATAATAACTTGAATCACTTTGAAGTCATTTTTGTACCCAATCTATATATATATATATATATATATATATATATATATATATATATATGTATATATCTGCCTAACGGTAGTAGGCCTCGCACGCAAATGAAATTGTTGCAAGTTAAGTCTTGTATTGTTTGCTGTTTCGTCTTTATCTTCGTTACTATGCTTGAGTACCTGGCCTATGGCAACACATACACGTGAGCAAGCATGCATACCATGAATAACTTAAAAATCATTAGCTCACCCCTAACTCACACCTAAAATGAATTCGTTAATTAAGTATAGAAATGGCGGGCGGCTGCGCCGTTCCCACGGCTGCAAGCGCAGCACGGCCAACCTGTTGGTCCTTGGCACTAGAAGGCCCCGTGTCGGTTGAGACTTCGGTCATTAGGCAGCGTTCCTTCGCAAGCGGCCTCCTTACAAACCGTCTGCACCGAATATCTTCTAACAGTAACTTTCAGGGTTCATCAGGACGAGACAGTCGGGTTTTAGCAGGCTAACAAAAAATCAACCAAATCATCAGTTCAGTTTCATTTATAACGCAACAATTTGCTAGTACGCACGTATGCAACTGCATGAGCTACTACCTATCATGTCTTGATGAAGCCTCGCGTACAAATTTCGTTTCCAGGGTAGAGTCGATTCGAGGAGCACAGGCTAGATTCTTACCGAGGATTTGCAAGCGGGTATACAGCTCAAGGGGAACTAACAAGCAAATGGTACCGTAAATAGATTTTTCGGCATCCGTAGAGAGATAATCTGCGTAGAGGACAAAGAAACTATCCACGCTATTGTGCCAGTTCACACCACAAATGAGCTCATGAATAAGCAGCGTACACGTTCGCATGAACGTAGAGGGTGGGGGGCGCCGTCACGTCTTGTCCGCGGGATGAACATAATCCTTCCCAGATAGCGGCCACTAATTAAACAATTTTTTAAATAACTATGTATAAATTCGCGGAATTGCTTGCTTCTATAATATACTTCATGCACCAACCCTGTATAATCATCCACCAACCCTCTGGTCAATAATCGAGAATTTGTATTGTATATTGTATTGAATAGCTGTCGAGAGCCCGGTGGCCTTGTGGTGCAACATCCGGTGTGCGTGCTTCGCAAGGGGAGGAGGACACGCATGGGTTCAATCCCCATTAGTTACACATTTGCATTGAAAGGGGGATCCGTCTTACGAAGTGATACAAAAAGCAATTCCGTAGACTGAGTTGACTAGTTCAAACGGATTTTGTCAGACCGAAACATATATATATATATCTATATATATATATATATATATTTGCCTCCTTCCGAGTTGTTGCACATCTTGAGCCGAGTGGCTAACAAAAAGTTCTACGTTTTTCTTCTCTGCCTAGTTCCACGAATCCGATGCGATGCTCAGAATACTGAGCACTGCTAAGTGGTGCTATTGTCGTAAATGTTTCTTAAGAGGAGGGATTTTGTCATACTGGAGACATGTGAGTGCTCGGACATCCGAAGCTATCTTTTTTGTTTGTTTTGGGATTACGGGACGGGCATTTGTAGCTGACAGCACATAAAATCAAAAGATCTAATTCAATGAAACTGATCGAAAAATGATCGATTAATCAATAATCCTCCCCTTTCGTACTTATCATGCAGTCATGCACTCACGTATAACTACAGTGACCGAATACAATGAACTCGTTACCACATAATCTAAGGTCTTCTATACTTCTTTGAAGGATTCAAACTTCTCCAGAAAGCGATCCTTGGAAAATAGCATTATCTCTAATATTTCGTGTTTTTTTTCCATCAGACTTGCGACCAGATCGTTCCCAATTAACCACTAACCCTGCAAAAACTATGATTATTTTGCACTTCCCACCATTTCTCCTAATTGGTTGATGGTTTGTCAGTGTCGGACCAAGCTGCGGCTCCCTGTGCTGGTTACGCATAGGACGGTCGACGACCCGGTGAATGCGCGCATGAGCTTAAATTTCCGTGATGAAACACACAATATATTAACGAACATCTATGGGTCTTTGTGGAACCCTTCCATTCTTAGCGTTTCCGATACTTCTGGCGATTCGCCATAACGGCATAATAACGGTCTAGACTATCCATTATATATGGAAGTCAGCCGTGTCCGGGTTCCGCATCACGGCCTCTGTGAACCATGGAGGGAGACGTCTCTCGTATGGAGAGTGCTGTTCTTCATATTTTCTTATCTTTGCCTGACACTGTGTGGAACGTCAATTTCCGTATCGCGGGGCAAATGGGCTCCACACAGTGAAAGCCAGTATGAACATTGTGAAACAGCCTGCTCTTTTTTTTGTGTCTCGATAGAAAGTCCGGGGAATTAAACAAGCAGTACAAGGCTTGAACAATGTTTCGGCGCAGTGCATTCAAGCGGTTTCGGCCGTAAGAAAACACGAGCCAATCAGCGGTGAGCTAGATATGCAAATGAGCATGCTTTGTTGCGAATTGTTTATATGTATTATGCAATGTTTAGGGTGTTTCACGCTCGCAAACCAAATTATTCTTATTGGCCGTAAACTGACGTTCCATTCATCCCACTGGTCTTAATGGGTTGATTTTTATAGTTCTGACTCTATGATAGCATCTGATTTTTAATTATCAGCACCGTTTTGTTGGGTAGACGCGTATAACGTATAGCGTATATGTAAATGTCTAGATCAGGATGGTAACATCCTCCCATTTGGACGATGTTTAATTACAGCAGTGTTTAATTACTGCAATGTTTAATTACAATTAATGTCATACAGATGAAGGCTAGTGCCGAACACTCGGAGCTGAATTCGCACTTGGTTGTCAAGGTGTCCTTCTTCAACTGATTAGTAGATAGAGTACTTAAGTAGTTTCCTCCTGATCATAGTCACGTAATGTACTTTGGCCAGTCTCTAACATAAGTCCTAAACTAATTCCTCTGATCCAATTAATATAAGGTGTTGAGCAACTCTTAGCCCATAACTTCGATGAGTGTCGCATATACCAGCTCGATATCTCCACAATCAGCGATAACTGCATTTATTCTGTATTCGCTAAGTTTACTGTGACACTATACGGTTATGCGAAGGCCTTATTATCGGTTTATTAAAGGGGAGTAGAATCTCCGGGGGTGGCCTTGTAGTGCCTCTTCATGTGCATCTACCCCCACAACCGGAGGAGAAACACTCGCCGGGGGCTCGATCCTCCAAGACAGTTGCATATCTGCACTTCCGGGGGTGAGTATTACGAAGCGATGTAGAAAGCAATATTTCAAGGGTCAAATGTTCAAGGGTAAGAGTCAGCCCGAAGACTTTAATGGGTTTATTAATGGAACCGCTTTATGTGTCACCACATCGCGCGACAACTCGAAGTCCTGCGGAGTCCGGCCAGAGACTTCGTACAGATGCCGTCCAATCGCTACCCACCGTGCTAAGATTTTACCCCCCCCTCACACACACACACACACACATGGCGACTACATCTCTTGAGTATTCTTCCTTTGGTTAGAAAAAGGGGTTGGCTCTATCTCATCGTTATGAGCAATCAATGTCAATTGTAGGCGATTGTCTCCTATATACGTTGTCCGTTCATCGCCAGTTAAGCGACTACGACATCGAGTGTAGGCGGTACACTCACGTCTGTCTGATTGCTGGCCAATTGCATGCTGTGACTTAGAAATGAGTCGAGGATGTCGACAATGCCGTCAGATGGCTCCCCCGATATCCCTGCCGCACTTGTCATCAGATATCGACGCCGGAGCGATAGGGTCTGGGTGATTAGTAATCCGTTTGATCCGAACGCAGAACAGGGGATCATGTTATCGTAGAATTTTCCATTTGTCCATCTTCTTCCTGCTCAGCGGCCTCGACAGTCGAATCAATCGAACCTTCTATAGCTACGTGGTAGCACAAGCTTTTGTGGCAACTTATCGAGCCTGCCTTGGCCTAAGCTTAATCCCCTATCGTACAGGTGATAACGATCTATTTCAGGTGGCACTGAAGCGGAGTTCAACACAATCGTTGCCGTTATTATCATCAACATCCACGCCAGGTAACACACGAATGAACGCACACAAACACACAAGTAATGACATTGGGGCGAGCTTCGGTGACGTCCGTTGGGACGTCCGCGATACTCGGAACAATTTCTCTCAGGTGGAATCCGAATTTCACATGGTACAGTGTGACACGTTCGATTTAGACAGGCGTCTGTTATTTCCAGCTATTACTACACAACGCGCACGGGACGGGCAGCCGCGGCACTCATCCGAGACTCGTGTGGGCCACTTTATGGCACAGCAGTCGCACAACAATATCAACAACAACAAGAACGTAGCACAATCATCGTGAAAAATTGAACGCAGATCCAACAGCCTAACCTAAAAATACGTCCCGTTCACACATGCTGAAGGTATCATCCGTACGCAGGACAGTCTTCACGCCAGTTGCCCATGTCGTTGTGGAGCCGGGAGACGGGACCGAGCCAAGTTGGGAACTCCTAGCTGGCGGTAAAGCGAAGGGTATGGTAAGGAGAGGGTCCCGAAATTCCCTTGCCACTTTCCCAATGGGAAACAATATAGATTCAGGTCGCTGTTCGTTCGTGTCAGACCCGCCAACTCAGTCGGTGAGCGCGGGAGGCGATCACTAGGCACCACGAAGGCGGGCTTGCAGGTCGAATCGGGAGCCAACCGTTTGATAAAGCGCTTAAGGCTGGAGAGAACCTGCGAATGTGTGTATATTGATTGGTGTTGATTTGTTCCTTGAGAAGTATTTGAGGAACAAGGTCGATTAATCAACTACTACAGTATTAGCGTACGCTCCCATGGTGATGTCCGTGCGTTTGAAGGGGAAAAATGTCCTCCTTTCAACAAAGAAAAAGTATGCTCCGATATAGACCCTCGACACATTTGCGCTGAACGAAGTCGATTAGTTATTGGCGGCGGTGGCGGCTGGACGGTGGCTAAATGGTTCCTCTCGCTGTGAAAAACCGGAAGGGGACCGCAGAAGATTCGAGTTGTCCCGCGAAATATCGAGAGAACTTAGCCACGGCAAAACTGAAGTTCCTTTAATACTTCAATAAAACCTCTCACCTCTATTAGACCCTTCAGATAAGAATAAGATATCGGCAATGCTATGGGTTGCATACATAAAACTCAGGGGAATGCATTCAGTTATTTTATTATAATAATAATTATTATTATATTATTTTCATTTCATTTCATTTCATTGAGGTTTATTTTCGGAACTGCAGTTCAACAATGCTTAAGTTCTCGCGGAAAAAAATATGATAAAGGTGTGTAAAAACAAGGTCAGGATAATCTGACTTAGAACACGGTCAGGATAATCTGACTTAAAACACAATTCAGGACAATCTGAACAAATAAAATAATTGTAAAAACCAGGCACATCGCAGTCCGGTGTGCGAAATTAGTCCCGGTAACAGAGACCTGTGGCAGTAGACTGACAACTATTGCTATAATTGTCGACTATTCAAAGTTTAGCAAAATATACAGTTATAATCGTCAATGTTTAACACAATTATTGACAAATAGAATATATACACAGTAGCATATTATATAATAACTTTTAATAACTTTTTATTATAACTTTTATTTATATATATATATATATATATATATATATATAATAACTAAATTCAAGTATCATTTATTAACCAGAAGATACTAGTACAATATGTTATCTATATTATATATCGCATGCCATTATCATCAATAGCTACGTTGAAATACTTATTATTAGTACATACTTCACATGACGAGTATGTATAGTATTAACCGGGGCGAGCTCAATCGAGAGTCACCCGAGTTAGACGAGACACCCGCTTCGAACAAATATAATGTTAAGTTGCTCCGTACCAGCGACAGACCCAAGAACCCACTGTGACACCATTACATACAGAGATTGAGCCTGATATCGCACATAGGATTAATAGTATTGTTACAATTGAGGCTCGTATACGTTCGGATCTCAGCAGAATCAGACAGTTTGATCCAAAACTCCTTATGGATGTTGAAACAGGTTTCGTTAACACACGAATACGGCTTCCAATAAATGTGATCTCATCTCTCTGAGATGTGCACTAGTGCTTGCAGAGCAGATCGAGCTGTGGGCGTTTTCATCATTAGATATGTGTTAATTACTAAGGAGTCGAAGTGGCGAAAATAATGGTATGACGAATTACGTAATTATTAACTAATTAATAATGGTACTCTTAGCCGCCCACGTATACTCCTTATTCATTATATATCTCGAATGAAGGAGTCGATTTTGAATGCCAGCTCCGATAGGCTGGTTATTTAGCATCATCGTAGATTTTCAAATATAGATAATACCCCAAAGTATTGTTTGAACGTAGGATGCCTTATGCATATTGTGAAAAATATGAAGGTATCATCGCCAAGCAACACAATACAAAGTGTTCGGTTTATTAACATCCAGTTATTAATTGACGATTTGTTAATTAAAAATTGGTCTTTTACAACGCTAACGTTTTCTCTACACGTCGCGGGACAAATCTCATTTTCGCCTCCAGCTTTTCAGCTGCCAGATACTCTGCGGTCCAAGGCACAGCGTTGAAGGCAGAATCTCATTTTGCGCTCAATCCGATATCTGGTCCTCATGACGGGCAGGACTCCCCTCCAACGATGCCAGACCACAGTGATGACTGATCAGTTAATTCCTCAGATTGCCGTTCGAAAAACGCAACAACTTCTACAAACTTTCTCCGAAGCGTTGGCGATGCTTCAAAAGGCACCAAACCCCATCCTCCATTCACGGATTGGGTCCGCACATCGTCTCCGCCCCAGTGAGCAGCAGGCCGACAGCAGGCCCATAACAGGCCGCTTATCAGAACTCGATTCATTCAAACGTTCAGCTCGCAGGACTCCTTCTCGGACGGCGAGCAGTCGTCGAGCGAATAACGGATACGCCCGCGGCCGTGACCCTCCATCATATGACACACCCGTACAAGTCTGTTTGTCTGTTCAATTTTTACGTCTCTTAGCGTACGGGGGCCGGCGTGAAATCGCTGAAAAAGCGCCGAGTGATTCAGACTGCTGGGCTGGATTATGCTCACAATATGTAGCCGTATTAACGCCCGATCGTTGCTACAGATAGGAGTATCTCCAACATGTCCTCTCTGGATAGCTTGCTTCTGCATCATGATTTTAGCTTGTGGACAACAGAGATCTATGATACATTTTCCGGGCTTACCCACAGCAAACATTTAACTTAGTCCACGGTAGTGCAACAGAGATCGATGGTAGTACATACTATATCATGTATAGTAATGGCTGTTCGATATGCAAAAAATCACATATATATATATATATGTGTCTGTACTTCAAATTATCAAGCTATTACTTGTTTTTAAAACGTACCCGCACGCACTCAGTATACTTCGTTGAATGCAAAAACAATTAACATAATTAATCTCCCCGCTAGGCTAACTCCTTCATGTAAATCGCTGTAGTTATCTCACTGAAAACGGGAATCTCTTGCTTCGTCACCCTAATTAAACTCTTAACGTCAAATTCATTTATCTTGCAAAGATCCTACTTACGCAACACTTCACGCCAAAGTACACTAAAACATTAGGTTGAACCTCGGGTGCTAGCTTATATATCATAAAATTAATATCATTCTATAATTTATATAGATCATTCTATGTATAATTTTCAAAATATCATGCTTTATTATATTAACGAATACATTCGAATTGATTTTAAATTGTACAGAGTGTCTCATTATCCCTAGCTTCGTATGTCTTCTCTGAGCGATTATTGTTTATTTTATGTCGGATATTGTATATGATTCTGCGTCTTAAAATCCCACAATAATTACGGAAGCAGTAGGGGACTGTCGGAGGTTCAGGCCATCATAGTCACCTCCCTCGGGGGTGATGGCATTACATTGTGCAGGGCGTCGTAGAAGGAAGGATCCTATGCGTTTGTTCCCGCTGGCGCGGATCAGCCAGTCGTAGACTCCTGCGAGGCCCAATCAGTGCTGAGAAGATGTTAAAGATGTTTCTTACACAACTTAACTTGTTCCAACTAATTAGGGTGATAGCTATTGCTTTTGTCTAACGCAGTTCGTTTCCCCGTAAGAAATACAAGTGCTTTTACTTACCAATTTGTGTCTTCCGAACGACGTTTTTATGAGTCGACGATTGGTTACAGAATTTACGTCGAAAGAGGTGCTCTTACGTAAAGATGGCGTTCACCGGCTGTCGTAGCTGCCGAGCTAGCCTTGTCCCGATACCTTTCAATTGCTAAGTAACATCTCAGCGACAGAGAACAATTTGCATGCAGATTGTACTTCTATTGTACTCAGGTAAAGGTAAAGGTTTTATTGGTTTATAAATGACATTACCGTTTTTACAACACCTAGGTTCTTCTCTGCATAGGCCACCAGCTCGTGGGACAACTCGAACGACGAACCTGCTGACCTGCACAATACAAGGATTTCACGCCTCGTTCAATTTGTCACAACACTTGTATTCATTGATTATAACTCTCTACGTAAATGGGTACCGTGTGATTGTTTGTGATGAAATACTGATCTTTATGAGTCCATATCAAACAGATAAGAATTTACGTTGCATCTCACAAATAGCAAAAAATATCGAATTAACCCTCTGCCGGGATCGGAAACTGATGCCAACCTGTGCCGGCGTTTCGTTGGTCTCTGACAGACCAAGCCGCTGAAAGCTATCACAATTCCTCTTCGATCACGATAAGGACAGCCGCCGCTGCCGCCGCCGCCTTACAATGCAAAAACATGGAACGGTTCCACGTGTACGCTGCCTTATAAGCAGTGCCCTCCATGAACCTGACACAGGCGCCAAGTGACAAGGTTAGGTCAGGGTCGCCTTGCTCCGCTTAGAAAAAAAAGGAACGTACAAATCTCGCGATCAGCGTCGAAGTCCTTAAAGCACGCACAAATCCTTCATCTGTGACGTTGCGTCTGCTTTGCGGGTGGGCGCGAAACGCTTGACAGTGTCAGGATCAGAGCGAAGTTGTGCGCCAGACCGGATCTGAACCAAGACCGACTATCAATGTGGCTGTTCAGCGTTTTCTTGGGGAGTGTCCTGGCCCTCGGGGTCGTCTCCGAGGCTGCCTCGTCATGGAACAGCTTTAAAAAGTTTTATGGTACGTGGCAAACACGACGAACATATACGTATATATGTATGTATATATATGTATATTAAGTTCGACATTTGTCGAAGATTTCTAGTGTTATTAGAATTATCGTCGCCTGTGAATGGTAATTGTCCACAATGCCCTTACGACTCGGAGCAGATTTCGCGCACTTGTGTTAATCGAATGGTGCCAGCTTAGCTAGCATCTCATAATTAGCGTGACCCACAATGATATGCTGGCGAGATGATTATTATTATGATTATTCTCTAATTTAGTTGATCATAACGACAACAATACTTTAATCATTATTTTAACCATTTTTATCATATTCGATGAAACCTTTGTCGACTACTGCATTGTACAAATTTCAGTTCCTTTAATAAACCAATAAAGATTTATTAAAGGAACTGCAGAATGTGATAACAATCACACATTCTACATTGAGCTGATAACGATAGCGACTCATCATTCGTCAAGTTCACTGTGAGTGCGCCAATGCTTTTCACCTCAGTACATAGACTGACTTTCTCCTTGAGCGGAGGTTCCTATCGGGTCGGGCATCTTTCCATTACCCTTTCAAAAAGTACAAGCAAAATAAACTTTCCAGACTCAGGACTCACAGCCAACGTTTAACCTAGACGGTGCCCTGCTTTCTGAACGTAGCCCGAGGTAGATTTAGGGCATATGTTTGCCAATGCAATAGTATATAGCACCGAATAATCGCAGGCGTGAAGGAGACGCCTTGCGGCCAACTTTAACACTATAGCGATTGATTGATCGCCTTGTTCGCAGACGAAGGTGCCTGTCGCTCACCAGGACGAGAAGCAATACAATGTGTTGGCATATTGGGTGGCGGTGATATTTGTGGTCGTAAAATTGAGATTGTCCTCGTGAAAATGGCTGACAAGCAATCTTAATTCGATATATGTCAACTTACTCCGCGTCGCACGGCATTCATGGAGCAACAATCTCATGATGGATATTTGGGCCTTTGATTTCTTAAAAAAATTAATGAATCATTCGAAAAAAAGCGAACAATAATCATTATTTTATATTGGATTTGGCGTTCCCTGTCGCTTTCACCTCTGCAGGGTGCTCTTGGCAAATGACGGCTAGTTTTAAAAACAGTTTGCGAAAAATTAATGAGCCCTTGATTTCAATTAATCTACCCTGCGAAATTGCAAGGAATATTCAAAATAGCATCACCTATCCAATAACTTACTTTTTCTCTTTTTTTATAGAGGTTAAAGGTAAATCCTGCATCGACACCACGTCTCACAACTAAGATGTTTGCCTGGTAGTGTCAGACACCTACTGGCTTAACCCAGAGCCGATTTGCACTTGGGGAACCAATTCCGGACTCTGTCAAAAGTATTACCTCAGTCAGTGCCTTGCAGGGACCCAATAACTTACTAGTATCTGTCTGATTACCACAAGTAAAGCTATTTTCGTTTATAAATGGAACTGCAGTTTTTTTGCAACGCCCTTAAGTTCTCTCGATATATGTCTCACCACCTACCAAGGCAACTCGAACGTTCGACCCCCGGCTATGTATAAGGAGAGAGTTGCATAATCTATCTGCATATATTTGCAGAGTAACCCTCATACCGTCTCTCAAGGCCATGATGGCCTGGTCAGGGATTCAATCGAAACTAGGATGTTGTCTACAATCGTGGCTTGGCCGTGATGACTTAAAGCACAACGAACTTGTACGCACGTGCCCGTAACTAATGTATATGTATAGTTCGTCGACTATTCAGTTTGCAGGATCCCTCTTGTATAACTACGCGCATTATATGATATCGATCATATATTCACACGAAGTGATAGATCGAGTAGGTTCTTGCCTAAAGGTTTACGTTAGATCCGTTTGTAGGCACACCAAGGATTTATATATATATATATATATATATATATATATAAGTGTATTCGGAAATGTGCATGATCCTATGGCGCAAAACCATAGGAGTGCGGTTTTTTTGGGTCAACCTAATATATATATATATATAAATATATATACCTGGACTTCAGAGTCAACCTCAGAGGCAACCCCATCATCAGTTGAAGAAGGGCGATGAAGCTCAACATACTCTGCACTTTCTATTTCAACGGGACCCCTGTTGAGCTTAGGCGTTGATTGGTTTGTCTGCACGTATCTACCCGTCCCTACCCGCTATCACATTAGCATAATCAAGACCCGCCGTGCTCGAAGCCCATTGGCCGAACACGGAACAAAGACTGCATTTTAATTTGCCGAAACTCAGGCCGAAATTAGTACACGCCGCTAATAGGTTACACGCTAATACACGCAATCGCTGTCGCAAGGTAGCGAGCGTGATTTGACCACGGACAACCGGCACGTTCGCCTGTTGATCGATTCTGCTTGATTTTGTCTCACAAAATCATATATACACAAAATCATAATTGCATGAACAATTTGGTGATAATACACTCTTACTTTTATCCTACTTTTTTAATCGAGAACTTAAGCATTGTAAAATGTTATGTTATGGCCTATGAGAAATTTCTGTGATCGGATCGAGATCGTATCGAGGTGTCGACTAACAACTTCGCTCGACTATCCAAGGTCATTGACAAGGTGACAATTGACTTTTTTTTTTGGTTGTTTTTTTTGAGGAGAAGAAATTTTCTTCAAACGCACGTACACCACCAGAGACATTTCAATCTCTGCGAAAGTGGGCCGATCCAGTGTAGGTGGGGGGGGGGGGGTTGACGTGGATGACAAAACGCCTCTCTGCCTGCTAAAACCACCATCCTCTGCTGAGCCGGGATCTCTTGCCCAGGTGACAATTGACTATTGACAAGACTTCGTACAATCTCCTGTTGTGTTGTCGTTGCTTGTTGTAGGACGAAACCTATCGTCAGCTGACGACGCCACTCGACAGAAGGTGTTTGAGGCAACGAGAGACATCGTCGACCAGCACAACCGATTGTTTAACCGCAACGAAACCTCATTCAGCATGAAGCTCAACAAGTTCTCCGATATGGTATAGTTGTCACGGAAACCTAAACGGACACTTTTAGATACTTGCCAACTGGAAATAATGTATAGTGCCCAAGTCGAATGCGCACCCAGGGAATATACGATGTATATATAACGAAATGATTAGCTTTTATCAGTGCGATCTGTGTGTCAGATGGGCGTATGGCGAGCCGGTAAGTGTGACCTTAGCTGGGATTGACTCGATTTCGTCGAGAACACCAGACAACTAGAACAACTCGATATATTATATTTCGGATGTTCTACAAGTGGTAATATGATGATATATTGCATGTAAAGGTAAAGGTTTATTGGTTTATTGAAGGAGCTGCAATTGTTACAATGCTTAAGCTCTCTTTTATGTCACACGGCAGGGCTCGAACGTGCGGCCTCTGGCTTCCGATAGCCAGTGACCATTTAGCCGTCCAGGGCACGCACGTGTTCAATCCCCGCACACGTGTCAATGAACATTTGCGTTTAAAGAGGGTTCGTCGATTGTGAAGGGAACATTGGCAGAAGCAGTTGTACTCTGGAACGAGTTGAATGTCTAAGGCTGAGAATCTTCCGGAAACATAGACTTTCCTTCTATTTAGGTAATGGTAAAGGTTTTATTGGTGTTATTAAAGGAGCTGCAATTTTACAATGCTTAAGCTCTCTTATATGTCACACAGCGGGGCTCGAACCTGCCTGACTGTAATCAGCTCCGTGACGAGTGTTCTAACTTTGACAAACACAGCACTGATACCATTTACGTCATTTAGTCTATGCAAGAGTTCGCTCGCTACGCGGGACAACTCCGTGGAATAGACCTCAGGGCTGAAATGGCTGCCCTGCAATCCGCGTTGCCTGAGGCCTCTCTAACCGCTAGAGACCTGCCCCCCCACGTCGACTGGCGAGACAAGGGCATTCAATCATCTGTGAGAGATCAGGGAGAATGTAACGCTTGTTACGCCATCGCTGCGGTAAGATGTCAAATTTAATGAGATCTATTATCTATTCTATATCGTACCCAGGCTTGCTCGAGACATCGGGACTTGAAGCAAGGTCACTTGCTGATGAGACATGCGAGATGCGATATCCCTCATGGGTATTTGAGTAAAAATTAGAAGAAAAAAAACTCCAATTAAAGCAGTTTTTGATAAAAATTCAGTCGAGTGAGCACCGGCTCATTGGGTGGACGTCCATTATGGGGCCACCATGCGGAATTGATTACAATGGTGCTAAATGATAGTCCATATGGAATCTTCCTTCGGAGTCCCAGCGTAAAACGCAGCGACGTTCGATGTCATTAACCCACGATGGTGTAACTTTCAGCTAAGCCCTTTAAAGCATTGCCATATATTTGCATTGACAGGCCCAGTCCCTCGAAGCGGCGATTTATCTTCGAAAGACCCGCGAATCCCCTTCGGCGACATTAGTCGAGCTGTCAGAGCAGCACATTCTAGATTGCTCCCATACCAGTGGCAATACCGGTTGTGCTGGTGGACGCATGAGTGCAGCCTTCCAGTGGATCAAGCGAAACGGGGGCGTCGCCGCGAGATCAGGATATCCCTATCAGGGCAAGGTTTGTATACACCGAAATGAATCACTTACTATCTCTCTCATGGTGACGTGAGTCACGAATCCGCCCGGTTCGGACACTTGATGACAAGGAGTTCACGGTGGGAAGGGTCCTTCGTTTACCTCTCTGTGTGACCATTAGATCGATGAATAGTGAACCATTTTAGATAAAAGTGATTGTTCTTGTTCCGTACGAAGATGAATTTGCATGTGTGCCTCAGGAGTGTTTCATGGGTCTGAGGACACAATGGACAACTCAAGCATGAAAGTTACATCTCATAGACCAATGGCTATTCCGATTGTCCTACTGATGGCTCAATTGTTGTTGTGAGAATTGCAGAGCGACCTTTCAAGTAGAATAGAGCCAACAGGATTTTTGCGGATATCATAAGTCCGACGTTAACATGTTGGATTAACGTGGGTGTCAAGCCCCCGGGGGTGGTCTGATGGTGCAGTGTTTCATTTCGGCAACCGGAGGTGTGACTCGTCAGTGCACACCCATGGGTCGTCGATCCCCCCTCTTGGACATTTGCATTTCAAGGGATCCGTCTTATGAAGCAATAAAAAAAGCACTACCGTGGACGTTAAATATTGGCTGAGAGTCAGCCCGAACATAAAGTAGATTAACCTGGGCAACAACCAGATCAGACGAAACTAAGATTAGGGTTCTTTCGAAGATCACTTGATATCAGTATGCCCCAGGATGTCAATGGTTAAAATGTAACATTAATCGAGACTGCAATCGAACTCTTGCAATAAAACACGTGTTTTCTTAACGTATGTCCAAAGTTCTTTGGAAACAAATCTAGGTGGGTAGAGGTGAAGGTGAAGGTTTATAGGTTTATTAAAGGAGCTGCAACCTTTTCAATGCTCAATAAGCTCTCTTATATGCCCTCACCAGGTCGAGGGACTCGAAACAGAGGTCTCCGGCTTTTTACAGCCAGAGACATAACCGTCCAAGACACCGCTGAGGAGCTAGATAATTTCTTAGGGATTTGATTTGAATTTGTATGGAATAGCGTTCCCCTTTGTTTTTGACGAAATCAATGAGAGAACAATTGATTCGAAAGAAACAACAATGCATTTTCCACGTACTCATTTACGTGTCCAATTAATTCATGAAACGATTCCATCATACGACGTACGCCTATGGATTTTATTAACCTGAGATTGTTTGCTCCTAAAAGGTCGGTCAATGTAATCCAAGCACACCAGTGGAAGGACAGCTCCGAGGTTTTATGTCCATGCCCCGTAAAGGGGGTGAAGAGGCCCTCAAGAAGGTGGTCGCCACAACCGGTCCTGTGGCCGTCTCCATTGACTCGCTACATCGGTCATTGGCTCAGTATGACCATGGGATATGGAAAGAACCACAATGTTCGGACAACGTCACCCATGCGGTGCTTCTCGTTGGCTACGGCACTGAGGATGGCGAAGACTACTGGCTTATCAAAAACAGGTACAATTCTACTTATGCCTACCGAAACCTACGAGGGAGGGTAGAAAAACAAGCCTTTGCACGCCTGTGCAAAGGCAATACAACATAAAGTTGTTCTGTTTATAAACCTGCAGTGTTTCCGAACGGCGGCGTTTTGACAACGCCCTTAAGTTCTCTGCATAGGCCACCAGGTCGCGGGACAACTCGAACCTGGCTGTCTTCGGTCATCGGCTTTCTACCGGCCAGATACCACGTCCATGCCACTGCATTAGGCCGACTCTAATCACTCTGTGGATGTTGTCTCAGGGTCTAGTTGCCGAGTTTCTCGGTTTAGATAGATCCATTTGTCTCCAACTGATGCGTGTATAATGGTTCTCTTTCGATTCCAGTTGGGGCGCGGACTGGGGCTTGCAAGGATACTTCAAAATGTCCCGGAAGTTCTCCTGTGGAATATACACCATGGTCACTTACCCATATGTCTAAATAAAATTTCGGATGTAACAAATTTTCGTTACATGAAAATATTGAAAATTTTAATGTCTTTACTACCGACTAATCGATATCTAATTAATAATCTAATATCTAATTAGCTTCATAGCTGAAACGAAGTGTGCGACGTAAGCTAATCCATCGGTGTAACCTATGCTTCTTAAAAGCACAGCCATTACCGTGCGTCGACGTGTGCCATTGCAGTTCTGTCCGGTGGCGTTCGCGTGCATTCGGGTGTGCCTGTTCTTTACGGGTTCAATACACATTTGAATTTACAGGGGGAGCGGATCGTATCCTTCTTATGAAGAGGGCAATACCGAAAGCAGTTGTACCGTTGTGGGCTAAGTTAATGGCGATTTAAGGCCGACAAGAATATATATGTATTCACTTGATAGCCGTACGATATTGACGAAGGTTTATTAAAGGAACTGCAATTTATGCTTAAGTTAATACTATGCTTAAGTTCTTTCGACATGTAGCCAGGCATCGATTCGAACCTGCGACCTCCGGCTTTTGACAGCCAGGGACTTGGCGCGTCCCAGCAACCGCGCTGCCGGCGGCTGTGTGCCAGTTTTTCAAAAGGGCACAAACATTGTTAAATCCTTCTCGGGTCGAAAGAGGTTTCTCATAGTATCTTATTCATTTCACCGGAGCTCGCTGTTAGGCCATGCATTGTAGCGATTGCGGATGCACCAGGTAGATCCCCGGTTGATTCAGTTTTTTTTGTTACCCTATCTTAAATGTCTTTTCTAGTACCCGGTACGATGTTGACAGATGTACGAACGCCGCCGTGGTTGCCAACCTACAAAATACAAACCACAACAGGAAGCTTTCAAATACGGAGCACTATTCGAGAGTGAACTACAATATAGTATTTTATATTCGAGATAAGAGAAATACTTGACTTTGCACGTATACCTGTCAGCCATCTCGTCTGAAGAGACGGAGCCGAATAATATCGTCAGGGGCGAGGTTTCTATTAGGCACGAAACGCTGCCGGAGGAACTTCCTGATTCTCGTTGTTCATCAGGATGCAATTTAGTGCTGCCTCAAGACACGAATAAGGCCTAAGGGTTCCTTTGTTTGCCAGCCCATGATGGTAATCCCACTTCGATATCCCGTAGGCTTATTTGATTTGTCGTTATTGAGAGCACAAAGGCATACAGTACAGGCAGCGGGAACATAGCCGGCAGCTAAAGCTAATAGGTATTGATCTACTCACAGCGGACTGATGAAGGCCATGAGGCCAAGAAAAGGCTACACTTGTTCCTTCGATGGGGGTTCTTGCCGTCGTTTTAACCGCTCGCATTCGATTGTCTCAAAGGTAATGTGAAAGTGTAAGGTATAAAGGTGATGAATATAATTGCTGTTTTCTTTGTTTTTGTCGTTGTTGTTGTCTCAATAACTTTGTTGACCAATCTGAAAGTAAATCCCGTATCGATTTCTATGTACCTGGGCTGACTCTCAGCCAACGTTTAACGTCCACGGTACAACTGCTTTCCGCTGATCCGTCTGTACCGTGTAGGATTCGAACCGGACACCCTGCGCTTCCAAATGGCCGATGTTACGCCTACGCCATCCGGATGAAATGAATCGAATCAATGAGTGATTCAGGGTTTGGACACGATAAAGCAGGGGGTATAAGGAGGTCTCGTCCGAAATTTCCCTCTCTACCGAACATCTCTTTGATCTACTTTATGAGCTAGTGAATGTTTACCATGTATTACATCTATGCCACATACAGAAATGCAACAATATTTAAAGTCAATATATATATATATATATATATATATATATATATATATACTGAAACATTCATCCAATTATGAAAGTGGACGACAATTGTGCATGCAGCACACGTGCACTATGTCGAACAACAGCCCCCACAGTACATCCATAATGGACTGTCGTTATGACAACGAGGCCTCCACCTAGTTCCCTGTAGTCCCTGAGCTAAATTCCCAAAATAGAAACAGCGAACAAAGAAATACCTCATTTCATACTAAGGTCTTCGAGCTGACTGTCAGCCTTAAACATTTAACGTCCACGGTACAACTGCTATTTAGCATTGCTTCGTAAGACCGACCGCTTTCGATGCAGATTTTGTTACGGTATGTAAATCTCTTGTACAATAGTTCCCCGACCGAGTCAGGCCCCGACGTCAGTATCATCGTTCAACTCACAGCCGGCCCCAGTGACTCAGTTTACCTGAGAGTGTCGAATATGATCCGTAGCACAGAGACCTAGCGACGACACTTAGTCAATTATCGCCGTTCGTTTACGATTCCTAACGCGATATAAAGCTGGAACTGATATTTACGGCGTAAGTTTACGAGCCAGAGCGATCGGCAGAAGAGCCACCGCAATTATTCCCCGACCGTTGTGTAGCATCACCCGGCTTTTAGGCCGACACCCAAAAGCTGAACGATACACCGCCCACACACACACACGCACACACAATTGTCTATGCACTCGAAAGCAGTGATTGGGCGGACCTGTCTCGGGGTGTAGTTAAGCTCGCTTTTCATCCTGACATCAAAATACAATGGAACGCTTGGGTTCTCGTGAGGTGTCTCGCTACATTGGTGGATCACGGACGATTAAGCTGCGGTGTAGGCTTCGCTTCGTAATGAATTTTCTATTGGGCGAGAGGTGGGATTACGGGAATGCCTGATACTCGGACGCGATGAGCGACGCAACTATAAACCCAACTATAAACCGGCGCTAATGTGGGACACATAAACCCAGTAAACCTAGTAAACCCAGTATCCATATGGCTTGCTATGTATTATCTATTCTTTATCTAGGCTTTCAAACCTTCGATTGAGGGGTAGCCACTACTGGGGTGCTTTTATCTATGTGAACGAAACACAATATATATTCAGTCCTGTTGAGAATAATGGGCTGACATAATAATTTTCTCCGTACTCAACACTTATGACCGACTGATGTAAATCAACTATTGTAGTACCTATATATGTATATATACATATTTTTTTTATATTTACACACCCTTTAGCAGGGGCGCTTTATTAAGGTTATATGCAATATAGGTCTAAAATAACTAGGAATTGTTTTTCGAGCTGACCCTCAGCTGTCCCCCCTATAGAGACAGGCTTCAGCTCTAAAATAACGAGGAATTGTGAAGTGCCCTGGTTGTTCGTCATGCAAACCTTATGTTTACGGTTTCTTTCCTAGCAATATATGTATGTAACAGTAAGTTGCAGTGAGTTGCATGAGCCCGTCTAGTAGACAATTGTACCATGTGTAGACATTCGCTTGTCATATGTTGACTGTCTCTAACGGTAGTGCGCTATGATTCATCTACACCCGAGCGACTCGTAAACTAAACTGATCAGGTAAGCAAATGCGGAGATCACTGCCGCTCGAGACACTCTCATTATGAGTTCGATTGATTGAAGCCTCTTCACAGGGGAACTTTCAGTTTGATACTGTGGACAATCCGCTGCGAATCCGCCCGTTAATCAATAAAGTGTTGAATGTTAGCGTGTCAATATGACAACGAATCACCTCAAGCGATAATTCGAGTCCCGCGACCTGGTGATGACATATAAGACAACTTAATAAGCATTTATTAAAATTGCAGTTGCTCTAATCAACCAATATAGCCTTTACCTTTACGTTGGTAATTAAGTAGGCTGCAGCGTACTATGTCATTTAGCTGAGCAAACGTCCCCCATAGGTCAGAGCTACATATATCCGTTCTCACACGACATGTTGCTTACGCTTACCATTAAAACGCGCTGAATTGAAATGCACAGTCGCTAAGTCGCATCCTGTATATATATTATGTATTATATATGTATATATATATACATCCTGTATTATATATGTATATAGCACAACAGCTGAGCCTTCGAAAGTCGTAATATTTTACTTCTAACTAACTTCATATATTTGCAAAAAAATCCTGACGAATATTCATTTCCAGATGAGCTGCTGTACCAAAGCACATCGGGCGCCGTAACAGGCCCAATCGAAAACTTAATAACCGATCACAACGGCGAACTAACATAACCCAATGCGTGATTTGCGTGTTACGTGACCCGACCTCACGTCTGGCCTTGTGAATCGGTGACGCACCCCTTGGGGTAGTTTACCGAGAGGCGTCTTTTTCCTGGTTGAAACACGTTCACCAATAATCGCCACGGCCGACCGAGCTTTCGGCCGCTTCTTTGAGTCCAACATTGGTGCCCCCCAGAGGAGGAGGAGTGAATTTCCTTCAAACGCACGGTCACCACCAGAGACAACTTCCAATCTCCATGAAAGTGGGCCGATCCAGTGCAGGGGGTTGTCGTAGATGGCAAAACGCCTCTCTGCCTGCTAAAACCACCATCCTCTGCTAAGAGTCGATCTCTTCCCCAGAGTCGGCGCCCTGTGTGACCCTTAGTGGCGGTTGTCATTGGTAGGAAATTAATGCACTGTGCTATTGGCGCAGTGAAGTCACACCCATCTGGCGCGCAACGTGTCACCATCGACACGAATGATTCAGGCATTCGAAATTGTTCGACGCTAAATTATAACACATGTACGTGTATTCATAATATGACTGGCTTTGCTCCCGTGGTGGTACTGACCACATTCTAGGTATGGGCACTTCGTCAGAGATCTATCGATCTGCGGGTTTGAGGGGGGTTGATTGTATCGTCGCCGCTGAGATTCGCAGATGGCGAGGGACGCGATATTCATTAAGATCCATTGATTGTTGAAAAAATATAGCACTTCATCATACATAAATTGCTGTACCTTGCTGAAAAATATACATTACTTCGTGGTCAGCCTAACGAAACATTACGTTGAGCATTTTGTACTGCTTGTTATACGTCACATAGACAAGCTGATGATATATATTATATATATATATATATATATATATATCAAAATTTTGTCTTTAAGCTCACCTCAGATCTTGGCACGGATCCACTCAGCGCACATTGACACACAGTGGTAAGTAGAGTAAGTTAAGCTTCACTATAATAGTACCTATGTTCGAAGAGAAAGTTGCACTTGACCAGGACTCACTCCTGGACATAGCAATTCCGCACGGCCGCAATAGTGAAGCTGTCTCGCTCGCGTCATCATTGATCAGCACCGTCGCTATCACCGCTTGTTGTTATCATTGTCCACCGGCCCTTGCGACAGGCCCTTGTCCTGTTGAAGGAGGCCGCCCCATCATACACACCCCATGCCAGGTTCTCCTGCCAATAAAGTGTTGACCTTGTGAGGGAGCCATCCTGTCTTTGTACTCTCTCCTCTCCTAGCGACAGTGGCTACCCGACCTTCAAATGAAACCAACACCATATATATATATATATATATATATATATATATATATATATACAGTTGTTAAAACAAAGCATCAGTTCTATTTCTAAAGACTAAGCTATATACTTCCTTCCGCCTAAAGTGCCGTTCCCTCGCTGTGCAGAGGCAGAGAGAGGCAATGTCAGCCGCGCCCACCCGCCCCCAATGACTTCGGGCCCCGACCTGACACCCCCCCTCTAACTGTTTCTATAATTATTCGATATTTTAAGGCTCATAGCCATAGTCAATATCCGATATCGCAAGATCCTTATTCCCTCAGCTGACTCTCCCCTATCTGACCTAGGCCTCAGCTCTTAACCTTTAGGTATTACTATGAGAGGACTTGTCGGGGCCTTCTTTGCTTATTCTCTGCCTTACTGTCATATAGGGGAACAGCTGAGGGTCAGCTCGAAAAAAAAAAATATATATATAAGATACTTATTCCCCTGGATGGATGAAGCAATGATGGCCAACTCGAACAGATGCCACGTGCTGCTGTTGCTCGTCAAATCATTAGTGTTTTGCGATGATACTTATTATTAGTATTGTTGCTATTGTTGTTGTTGTTGCCATTGTTGTCGTTGTTGCCATTGTTGTCGTTGTTGCCATTGTTGTTGTTGTTATCATTATTCTTATTGTTATCATATGTGCGCGTACATGTATACCCTAATGCTCGTAGGGGGTTAAACTTGCGTCTGTTTTCCATCGTAAGGCGCTTTAAGCTATCCCCTGGATACATTTTCGCGATACTACAAATTGCTTCCCACTCGAAGCTGACCGCCCATTGATCCATAAAACAGAACAACTGATCCGGCTTGCCCAGAAACCGAACAGCGAGGCAAGTCAAATAAGAAATTGGTATATTCGAAAAACGCTTGCAACGAAACGCCATATTGATGAACACGCCTGCGCTATATAACTATGACCATTTGAGGTTGAACAGATGGATTTCTGAGAGAGGCGCAAAGCTGATTTCAGAGCAATCAAATTAACCTTTATAAATTACACCTAACCTAACAGGCTGATAGAGCTGGCGACGCATTTTCTATGAGAATATATAGGTTACACTTAACGGTCAGATGAACGGTCACTCGACTTGTAGAATATGTTGAGGCAAGACTTCCACCTGTGTGCCTATAATATATAGAAGATAGATATATCATCGAGGTCGAGATACACCTCGGGGTCGCGATGCATTCGTACACGTGTCCTGCCTTGCAATGGGAGAAGACGCGTGAGTGCCAGGGTTCGATTCCTACCGTTGACCATTTGCATTCAAGGGGTCCGTCGTTACAAAGCAATACAGAATGCAATTCCGTGGACGTAATATGCTGCTTGAGAATCAGATCGAACACATATAGACTTAGTTACATAATGTGCATAAATTTCATAACGTATATATATATGACCACAATCCATATCCGTTAACATATATGCAGATGACGTAAACATTTCTTCTAAAGTTGACTAGGACCATGAGAGGGCACAACTTGAAAATGCCTCAGATCAGTTTCTCGATGGGACCTCCAACGTTGATCTGAAACTATCAATAGAAACATGTGCAGTAGCACACTTCGGTCACGGGAATCCCGTACCAAGTGTATAGAATTGGTGGACATCATCTGCGCTGTGCCAACACGACTTAAACTGTTTTTCGAGCTGACCCTCAGCTGTTCCCCTATCTGACAGGCCTCCGCTCTTAACCTTTAGGCCAACACGACTTAGGAGTAATTATCTCGACCACATTGAAATATACTGATCATGTTACGGATGTTGTGCTCCGCGCAACGCGCCGTACGAACTGGATATTACGTTATTTCGCTTAGTGAACGATTCGGCCCGATTTGTTAAACTTTTGACGATTTATTGTGAACCCATTATGACGTACGCGGCACCAGTATGGTACCCAGGATTAAAATTGGACAAAGAGAGGCTGCTAAAAAGTGGGGGACAAATCTCGGGGGACGCGTCGATGCACGAGGAAGGAAGTGAATATCGTGCAAATATTGACTAAATTTGACGATATAGATAAGCGTACATATATTTGTATTGGTAAACATCTTCCCATGCTAATGAGTTTGATCTGACTGTCGCTGGCAGAAATCTCTTACCTTAACCCATAGCTAAGAAACAATGTGTAAATGACTTATTTCCCTGGAGAGTTTCTCGCGCCCTTGGCAAACACGTGGCAACCAATTCACATATTGTTAAACGGACCTTTGAAATAAAGCGTTATTTATTTATTTTTTTGCAAAAGGGGAGTTTTTCTTATGTTACAAAGGCGTGATGAAGGGCATCGATGCTGAACTTCGCCTCGAACATCAACACAAGATCAAGGTGTACCTCTAATAACGCGTTAGGTTTGCTCGCAGTGTTTGGTAGAGCTTCCTATAATTTCTCCAATTAGAAAGGTATTTACATAGGGCCAACGGACATGCTAGGTTGGGTCGATTATTTGAAAATCGATGCTAGACGGGTTGAAACGGTGCGCCAAACCTGAATTACACCGTGGAGTCCTTTGTGCCCGTTGTGATTCGGAGGTCGCCGGTCAGGTTCGAAGCAGCCTGTCGTTTATGTCGGCCGACATATGTCCAAGCTCTCATAGATGCAAGGTGCCTCTATCAGTATATGAGAGAAAACTTTCGAGGGGTGCCCACCATGGATCCATTCAAAGTAGATAAAGTAGAACCTCATACAAGTTATTATGATGTTTATTCCTTCGAGGCTGACTCTCTCAGAGCGCCCTAAACGTTTAACTCAGTCTACGGTGTAGTTGCTATAAGATTTGTATTGCTTCATAACATGCGAGCATTATTATGATGCGTTCGAACGACTGCCGATGAAGGGTTTCTCCAGCGCTGGAATGATATATAATATACAATACAAGACAATGTTTGAATAGACACGTGTTTAATACAAAGTTGTTGATTCATCGATGGAACTGAAGTATTCTACAACGCTTAGGTTATTATATAACTCCCACTGTTCATCGATAGGGATTACTCATTGCTATGCAGTTCAATCAGTCAGGTTAAAAGCTGAGGCCTATCAGATACGGGGAACAGCTGAGGGTCAGCTCGAAAAAACAGCTTTTTTATGCAGTCAAATTGCCAAGCTAAATCTAGGTAAATTTCATTATTTAAAAACCTATTAAAAACCTTTTTTGTTTTTTCCAGCTGACCCTCAGCTGTTCCCCTATGCGACAGGCCTCAGCTCTTAACCTTTTAGGTATTACTATGAGCCTGTCAGGGTCTCCTTTGCTTAATCTCCAGCCTTGGCCTGACACCCCGTCCCCAACTATGCTTCTCTACTCGATTGTATATTTTAAAGTTGTCAAACTAGATGTACTACTGTTTTTTCGAGCTGACCGTCAGCTGTTCCCCTATCCGACAGGCCTCAGCTCTTAACCTTTTAGATGCAGTAAATTGATCAGTGTATGTGATATAATATTTACATTTTGTTTAGCTAATTGACAAGTCATCGTGTAACCGATTTTCTAAGACCAGTGACAGTAGAAAATCCTGAAGAAGATTATGATAAACGGCAGAAAAACACAACTCTGCTAAACGACCTTGTCACGACGTCTTTGCCGAGCTCACATCTACCATGTCAACATCTCTATTTCAACTTTATAGCTACGATATGCTAACTTTTGACGTTTACAAGCCAGTTCTATATGCGATATGCATTGAGTGGATGTCAACTCAACAATTCCGCAGGCCTCCTTATGTTATTCAACGTGTGGCAAGAGCTGTATTCCTACACAGCGGCGTCCTGCATCCGTGATCAAGGGGTGATCTGACCATGTGATCTGAGACGTCACACACCAGTGGACTCGAATATGCCATGTGTTCGGGCATTGTATTAATTGAGGGACGATCCTAATTGTCGCCTTCTAATCTGCCGAGGCTAACGCGTTTGAGTACTGCCTTATCGTCCCGGGAGCGACCAAGTCAATAGACTACAGTGAGCATTTCGGATTCATTTCGCCGGTAAGGGAGTACATGTTTATTGATTTAGTAAGTGCAATTTTTGCAATTTCTGGCCAAAAGAAGTTATGCCGTTGAATGAGTTAAATGTAACTTAACTCTGTTTGGAAACCTTCAGGTACACTTTGCTGGTCGAACGGACATCACTGTGCGCTGAGCGGTGTGAACTGAAAAAGTATTTATAACAAAAAATAACAATTAAATAAATACGCATTTATTTGTCGCAATTCGTATATAGAAATTGGCAATGCCATACGTCAGCATGCCCCCCCCCCCCCTCCCACAATGATCTTGTGTGCCTCACACCATTGCGCCGACTCCAGAGGCAGCGTTGTTTCTCGAACATGGCCGACGTTCCCAATAACTGAGACACTGTTTATCTTCTCACTGGCAAGCCTCAAGGTCTCCATTACAGCTGGGACCCGAATATCATCTAAGCCATGTTAATAGAAGCGTGTCTAGAAGTGACCACCCCACTTCTTCGTCGACTCCGTAGTCTTCATCGGTAAAACGTATCGCGCCTTTTTGGGCTTGTCCCTCTTTACAGATTTACAATGTGGTGTTTCATTTCTCGTCTCGAAACACATAACTGTCCTTCTTCATACAGGTAGCTATTCTACAAGGGTTTGTTGTGATTGCACCGGTAAAAAAAACAAACACTACCTATAAAAACCACCTCTTACCCAACGACGATCCCTGATCTGACTCTGCTATCGGAGACTTGACATGGAATCAATCTCGATCGAGTCCACCTTTCGTCTTAAATCTGGAGCACAACCACAATTGTGCACAACCTGCCCCTTCACACGTCGGTGTCAGCTAACGTAAGTATTTTCTTCACCAGCTACCATTCTCAACAGCGAATGTTCCAGTTTGCCGCTTGGGCCGTCCCAGACACAGATCCACCAGATTGGAGACTCGTTACTATGGTCGATCGTTTACCGCTAGAGCGCAACTGCTATCGACATCGTAGCGGGCAATGGCTGCATCCGCTCGCCAGCTCTGGCCTCGCAGAGTAGACTTGCGCGAAATCCCTGGATCTCCTTCTTTTCAATTGCAATTTCTAAGCTCGGCGGCGGCGGCGATGCGATTCGTTATCATCTGTTCGGCTCTTTCTGCTTGGCTGGTTCAGTAATGAGAGTCTATCTCTCGGCTTCTCGCTTGGCATTATGTCGATATCTTGGAAAGGTGTGTAAGTGCTCCGGCTGATGTTCAATAGGCGGACGATTCAGTCTGCTAGTGTAAAGGGGGCTGGTGGTCATCTAGATCACTATTCATATATAGAATACAATTATCGTCATTGTTGTCCAACTCTGAAGACGCAGCGTGGAAAACAATGCACATGTACTTATATTAAGGGGACCTCAGAAGGATGTTTTTTCCCGACTTTTTTTTATTAAGTCCATATAACGTATGAACTCAAATGTTAACCAACGCCACTCACCAAAAATCCATCGTCTCTCTCGTCAGCTGTACATCCAAATCCCTTGATCTCGACAAAGCTTTAAATACAGC
Organism: Stratiolaelaps scimitus; assembly: GCA_019614645.1. Lineage (NCBI taxonomy): Eukaryota > Metazoa > Arthropoda > Arachnida > Mesostigmata > Laelapidae > Stratiolaelaps > Stratiolaelaps scimitus. The sequence goes on along the minus strand of JABWDB010000089.1, from coordinate 416,422 downwards.
CTTGTGCAACGTCCATATTGCCGCTGCTAGATTCCAATTGCGCAGTAGCTGAGTCTATTACTGCCACTATATAAATGATAAAAGTCTTCGAAGAGATATGATTTCCGTGCAAGCCGGAACACCACTGTAGCACCCATTTGCTATCATCCGAAGTTGTACGAGTGTGATATATATATTACCATATACATACACATATATATATATATACATATATATATATTACCCTATTTTTTTTAATCGAGAACTGAAGCATTGTAAAATTGCAGTTCCGGAAATAAACCGCAAATGTTATGTTATGTTATATATTTCGAGAGAGAGAGAGAGAGAGAAAGCGATTTGTGAGATCATCTTTGGTCAGTAACTATCGATGATTTTCAAACAGCGGCATTAAGAGATGCGCGTCCAATTCTTGTGGAACTGTTAAAGAAACATCGGCACGTGGAGAAATATACACTTGGTTATGGATTTATGCTAATAAAAATAATTCTACCACAAGCATGGCTATTTGAGATAGGAAATAATGAACAAGACAGCGTTTCCGACGTGTTTGCGAGCTCTGCGCGATTGGCATAAACCCGTTTTGCATAGAACTCTGTGAGGATCGTATGTGTGTAAGCTTGGCCCAGTATGTAACTATGGTGTTGGCTTAAATCGTTGATTAAATACTGGCGTTTACTTTTTTTTTAATGTTGTTACGTTTTCGCAACTGGTAGCCTGCGTAAACTAGGTAAATATGAACGTTTTATTGGCTTATTAAAACTACGGTTTATTTATTTTATGAACTAGGGTTTATTTACAATGCTTAAGTTCGCTTGTATATGATCACGTCGCCGCGGGACTCGAACCTGCGCCCTCCGCTTTTTTTACAGCCAGGGACGTTAGCCACCGTCCAACCGCCACCCACCGCCCTGACAACGAACTTTGTACTTGGTTTGTCAAAGTGCTCTATTTTTTTTCTCCTGCAAAGCGCATGCAATATGCGAGGAGCCATACGCACAATATGACATGATTGTGTACCAAGTACCAAAAATGGACCATGCGAATTTCACGGCGCGGTTTCTTGGCTCGCATATTGTGAGCGCTATAACATAGTTATCAATATGCTTCGATCCGTATGGTTACTTTATGTCGTCGATAAGGTGCGGCCTGAGTAAGCGTGTATTACCAAATTGTATAACCTCGACAAAGGCAGCATAACGAGAATCCAGGACGAAAATATAGGGGCGAGTTTCGGCCTGACCTAGCTATGATTTTCTGCTATCTAGGCAAGGTCCTTGATTTCGTCAATGTAACGCGAAATCAAACGATAGTCATTATATATCCGGGAAACGGGACGGAGCGAGTCGAGGATGGCCGTACTACGGGCATCAGCATGTCCTGCAGCGCGAGTATCTCTTGACCGAAAAAAAAGCGCTCTAGGGCAGGCTCGCTGCGAAAGTATTTGCTTGGCAACGCGCGGACACAAGGACAAAGGTCAGGCTTAAGGCCCTCCCACGAAATAGTATTATAAAAAAAACAGGTGATGACAGTGTCCCTATGAATTTTCAACATACACGGTCAGCATTGAACTCATTCTGCCTGACGGAGTATTTGTTCAGTATATGGTATATTCACCGGATTAGTGACAATTTATACATGCGCGCTAATAATACCCTTCCTCGGATACAAATCTCATTCGTGCAACAGATCTTAAGAGCCTTAGTGTAGAAGGCACTTTTAATTATGTATCGAAACTAATTAAATGAATATGCACTGGACACTAAACGAATGTGCTCCTAACTTGAAAATATATTATGGTAAGCCATTTTCAACGACAGCAAAGACGATATTATGGTGCGTATCGTAGTGAGCTGCTTCACGCAGCTTCCTGGGTTTCTTACGGGGTTCTGTGGTCAAGCAACTTCGAAGCAGTATGGGGTGAAGGGGCCATTGGCTTCAGGATAATTTTTGTTGACTACAGCCCCCTATTTGCCCCTATATGCCTATGTTGCCTGGAACATGGCTTAGTTATGAGTGAGATCCATCGCAGAACTTGGACGCCATGAATCTCATGAGTTGCATGAGATATTTTCATCGACTACTTTGTAGATTTTAATTCTTTTAACAAATCTAATTGACAAATCTACAAGTAAGTTCCGCGTTCAATTCGTCGAACCGGAGACCCTATGGTCTCCAAGTTCTCCAAGGCCAACACCAACCCTACCTGCATGGATATTGCTCGAACGTTGAACTGGGTGGACTAGCCGCGAGCAACAGTCGCAAGATATACAACAATTGGAGAACCACTCTACATATGCGTAATTCGTTTAGCTGAAATTCGAAACATTTAAAATAAACATTAATATAATAATAGGAATATGAAGTTTAAGGGAGGTAGCCTTAGTAGAACATTTAAAACAAGGATGTCCCACTAGAATTCCCAGCCTAGAATAGAAATTGCGTTGTCCCTTTGAATATCTAAAACATATATATATATTCTTTTTTTTATATTACCGCTAACAGGATACCCGTATCACAGCTATAAATGTTGTATGAATCTTACATATTAGTCGATAATGTAACTTAATAGTAACCCATTATCCAGTCAAATCACTGTTACCATTCCAACGGAATACTTGTTTAGTCTTTTCTAACATTTTTATCAACCTAATTCGTAAGCCGGAATATGACAGGTTGACCCGATTTTTTCAAGGCATACGTTTCCTAGGCCATCTAGTTAATGAGTTGTGCTCCAATTCGGCGGCGCGATTCGAACTCATCGGATTCGTCGGTAACAGAGTAAAGCGCAAGGTCAGACATTCTGTTTCACCACGGCGACATTCGACAAATCGGCATCCGCGGTGAACGAGAACGGCACTAATTAAATTCCAGTTTATTGCCCATTGCCGACAGTGCGTACGTGTTGCACTGTGTGATCTTTATTTTTCTTCAAATTGTATAATAAGCTTTGGAAAAATTCGAACATATCCACACCGGCGATACAGCCTGATTTACGTCCGGCGTCATACGAAATTGCCTCGTGGAGCGAGGGGACATACATTGTCGATTCGTCCCAGCCTCACTGACAACAAACATCTCGCTCGAACGAATAATTTCATAGGAGTTCTGCTCAGCCTCTCTTCCACAGCATCAAACATGTTAACAATTTCGGCTCCATAAATTTCGCCCAGCGTCGGGGCTTCCTCGTCCCGATTGGCTTCTGTCGCCCCGACGCCCGAGTGCGTCCCAGTGCCGTGTATGCGCGTATGCAGATCGGCAAACTCGGTGGGGATTTCCTCAAGCAAAAGTCGACAATGGACCATTTTTTTTGTCTCTCCCATATATATATATATATATATATATATATATATATATATATATCTGTGTATATAGCTGTACCATTGAAAACATAGTTCCTCCCCTTGATTCCCCAAAGGCAAACCCGTTCCGCGATGCACTCACACCAGCGATGAGCGGTATAACGAACACACACACGCATCCGCACACTCGCACCCTCTGACGAGTCAGTCCTGATCTGCATTGCTGATGATTTGCGGCTTTCTTCGACAACGCACAGCGTAACACATCCGTCCGGTGACCACACCGATAACCAGCCGACAGGAAGATGCTCCTTATTCATGAACATCTGATATATCCATCCATCACCCTCTCTCTCTCTCTCTTCTAACTCTTCCTATGCACGTTCCTCTTGTTGTGTATCAATGTTTTGTGGACGCTGCTGTTACTATAGCGGGTGGTAAACGAATACTAATGCTCGCGAGTCGTATGAGTATCTCCCAAAACTGTCACTGGTGGTTGTCACTAGTTGAAACGAACTGTCCCTGCGAAGCCCGTACAGATGTGGCTGGCCGCGCTGACATAGGGGCTCATACGCCAGTGTTTCGAGTCGAACGTTCACAATCGATGAGACACCGGCTCTACCGCGGCGACCATCAGCTGCTGAACAGTATCTAGCTTATAACGTATCTAGATACAGAAGAGACAAGGTCACGGTGAAGGTCAGCGCGGGTGTCTTCGTCTAAGCTTGATTTTGCTAACTCTTGCTCTTGCGCCTTAGCCCAGATTTGTACTGGACTCTCGTTATCGAGGCCTGGGGGCCGCCAGCCGTTTAGCAGTCATTTCTTGGTACTTATTGTCCACATGGCAACGTTCTTACGGGAGCTGTTGAGCAGATTAGCACTCTCGGCAACTAAGTATCATTTGTACGTAATATGTAACGAGAATTTAGGGCATATCGTCTATTGCTCGCATCAAAACCGCAAATCATGATTAAGCGCATCATTATTAATTTGAGATGGGCAGAACAGTATCGCGTAATGAAAATTCGGTTGCCGTGATGAGAAATTCTCTCGATTTCTCTTCTGGTGAATATATATTAATGCCAACTCTGCTATGGTCGACACGAGATGTTAGCTACAATGTGATTAATTAGATCAATAGCCATTGCTCCTGTCATCGTTGAGGTAATCAACCTGCTTCATTTCACGGTTATAACTTGATAACAAATACAATTATGGTGCGTTTTATAACTGACAAGTTACATAGCGATATCGTGACAGACGTATTCATCTAAATCATCATAATATTATAGTATACGGTTAATAATACATCATATATATATATATATATATATCATGAACTATTCATATGTCAGCAACTACGGGGGGCTGATGTCGGCGCGGCGGACCACATCGTTTCTTCCGCCCACGAACTTCCCTGAGCCATTGTTCCAGCTGTTATATACGATATACCCCGAAAAATGGCGCCACACATATATATATATATATATATATATATATATATATATATATATATATATATACATATATATATATATATATATATACATATATATATATATATATATATATATATATATAGGCACTATGTCGAGATATATGTCTATTATAAATATATCCTAAATCACAATCGTTTATCAGATCACAACGATCAAGTGTTTCACGTCCCACGTGGACCCGCAACTTGTGTGCTCGATTCTCGTTAATCCCGGCATATTCTGCATCGGGAGGAACTTATTCGCGCTTCTCTGGCTCCTCGGCGACAACCGGCTGGAAGCACATTGTAGAGCCATTCTTTTCAATTTCCGCCACCTTCTTGCTGGCTGTCTTCTTCGAGCCGATATAATTTTGTATATAGAAATTAATGAAGAATCCTAAAATGAGAGCCACCTGCGGGATGGCTATGCAGAGGAGTACGCGGGGGTAGCCGCAGTCGACCCAGATCGGAATGAGCGCATGTCCGATCATGATGAAGAACTGAACAATCTGTATCGAGGTGAGGTACTTCTTCCACCAGAGGTACGGCTGCATCTGTGGGCCCAGCGAGGCTAGGAAGTAGTACGAGTACATGATGATGTGAATCGTCGAGTTGATGCACACCCCGAAGATGGTCTGCCCATCGGCGCCGAACTGCATGAACTGCCAGCCGGAAAACACGACGATGGTATGATGAATGACGTGCAACTGTGAGATGTGGGTAAACTTTTTCTTCAGTATGAAGAACAGGGTGTCGGCGAAGTCGATCACACGAACCAGCAGATAGTAGTAGAGCGCGTCGAGGAGAGCCAACGAGTCAGGCTCCGTCGAGTAGCTTAGCCCTTGACAGAATGGCGAATAGCTGAGCCTTCCGTAGGCGAGGTAGGCGATCCGTGAGCAGAAGTAGACGTTTGCGACGACCTGAAACACGTTGTAGCACTGGATCACCCGGCTGAGATCGTACGCCTTACGGTCGCGCATGTATCGTGGACCCCAGATTTTCGCCATGTACAGATAGCCGATCACGGTAACGGCTATATACTTGGGGTCCTTCATCGTTATCCAGTCCTCTGTGCGCGGATCTTTCAATGTGAGCAGCTGCTCAATGAGCGACATGTTTGGATCGGTGACGTTCACCGCCATCTTGAGCAATCAGGAGAAACTCCGGCCTACAGGTCAGCCCTTCTGCACTCGTAAACGCTCTCGAAGTGTGTCGAGCAATCGGAGGCGATATCAAGATCGCGGCGAAGACATCAACGAAGACAGCCGAACGAAGTCGTCAATGGGGCATCCGCATGCAGGCAACACTTTGCTGAGAGAGTTCCTTCACACGTCGATCACACAAGGGTGCACCAACCTCGAATCGAGCTCAAATCCCGAGGTCAAGGTCGTCGTCGGACCGTTTACGAACACTCTCGGCAGGAACACTCTCATTAGAACGCGCCGCATAAAGGTTGCTATCACTCCGCTAAACAGAATATCAACGAATGCTATTGTTTCACGATCGCTCGATTCAGCACAATCTTCCACCGGTGGGTGACTCGCCTTCCCGTAGTGTGTATTTAAATAGCGTGCCTTGAAGCCGTGGAAAGGGTCGCCATTACACTCTCACCGCGTGGCGATCTTCAGCGCGCCGGTTCATCCTGCCAAATTCGTCTGAGGGGGATACCAGATATAGAGGAATATGATCATTACCATCATCATAATGACATGCTACTGTTTGATATAGATATATCGATGATTTTGTGTTTTGTCCACAAAATAGCTCGGATATTTCTACAGTTTTTGTCGATAGCGATGAACATTGCCGTCTAGTTGATTTGCACGATGTCTATGGTAACTGCTGCCGTCGTATTTGTGAAGTTGTTTGTTTCTGGTTACCCGAGCACTTTCGTGTTAGGTAGCTGTCGTACCGAGGGCACTGTACTTTTACTAGTGTTACTTGTATTCGTATTTTATTAGCCTATTTAGTTTTTGTGATTTATTTAATAATAGAATTTATTAAACTATTAAAATTGACGGCAGTTGTACCCGCTGAACGTGGAATGCATCTCAGAACAGCGCCCTATCTTTAATCTTAATAGAATATTTATTATTTATTTGTTTTTTTTCTGGTTTCTTTTTAAATGCATTTTTATGTTTTTTGAAATTTAATTAAATTTTTATTTTACAAAGTAAAATAATGTATAACATTTTCCAAATGCTTATAATAATTTTTGTGTATATTACGGTAAACGATAAACATGCTCGAGCTGTGCCCAATCATTGTATTTCTCCGTAAAAGGTTTGGTGATCTGGACAGGTCAAAAAGCTGGTGTAAACAGTGTAATATATTTGTCGAGCCCGGTGGCCTAGTGGTGCAACATTCGTGTACCCCATACAATCGGAGGAAAGACACATAGGTCCCCAGATGAGGGTTCCATCTCGCGGGGGTATTATGAAGCCTTATGCCGAAAGCAGTTGTACCATCGACGAAAAACGTTGGCTGTGAATCAGCCGTTGGAAATTTATAGTGTACTACATTTATGAGATAGACGGCGTGAAGAAGCCCAAGAGCAAGATCTACTGTACGATAGCGTTACAGCATGTACATCGTCGTGTACGTTCTGTGGGACTCTGCAACCCTCAGCTGGTAAGGAGTGCAAAATGCCAATGCTGCTCCTTGTCCAGATCGCTGTTCAGGCCGACGACAAGCTTCCACGTGAACGACACACCACGTCGGGATGATCACCGATATGTCCGTCAGGCAGAGTTACACGTCAAATCTGTTCTGGTGGCGGTACCGCTGGCGTTGTCGTTATTGTCATACTTTTGCGCTGTAGAACATTGTATCATGGACAGTCGCTGGATGCATATCCATCCCGTCTGTGAATCTAGAGGATAATCTAAATACATGTTCTTAAGAGAAGTGTTAGAAGAATGGAAAACATCCCCTCAACAAGCAGGTTGACGTTTAGGGTTCGCGTAACGAAGGCGTGCCGCAGCCGGCTGAGAACAAGGAAAACTTGTGCGATTATATAATAATTGCCCGTCTGGGGTAGCACTCCTTACCTCAATTACGGGCTCTTGAGGATATCACGTCATGGGACGAACGATAGAAACACACGAAATGTGGGGGCTGGCCGTGAAGATATCAAAAAAAAAATACGAACAACAGCTAACAACGAAGCGAAACTTAGCGCAGTCGGACGAGAACCACCCAACGTTTCATCCAGGGCAAAACTTCCTTGTCGCTAGCATCCTCTCATTCTAACCAGAGATTGCTACGGACTAGGGAACTAAATGGAATGAAAACTGTGCTTCGGTGTAACATTCAGCATTCGAAAGGGATACGGAGACCATTGTCGTTGGACACTCTACCATCTCTGTCAGAAACTTGTACAGGTGTAGAATACTGAGAAAAATACAGCACTCGAATGGCATATGGATAAAAAATAAAGCCTTTATCTATGACGAACTAACTAGCTAGCTAGCTAGCTAATTATCTTAAATTAACAGCTTTATGCATAAGTGCGCATAACCGAGAAATTCATGATCGCACGAGCGCGATTTTTACAAGGGAACCTATAAAGGCGCGCAAAATGGCCGACATTTAATTTAATATTCATTATGATTATTAATATTATTACAATTATTCTAATTATTGTAAAAAGCATACGTTATTCGAATGACAAGTGAGTGCTGAATGGTCAGAAGAGTTGCCCTGTAATATTTTTATCGTCTCTCACAGATTTTCTGAGCCATTTAGTGATGGATTCCTGGAACGCATGCCGGTATTAAATGTCGTCATTTGCAGACGTCTTCCCCAAACGAATCGCCTACTGAGGAGCGGACAGGATTAAAAAATCAACAAGTATGCCCGATGTCTCAAAGTAGATATACTGAAGTGGTGCACCTCGAATGCTATCACTCCTCGAATGAGGGTCTACCTCGGGGGCTGGGGTAACGGAAGCAAGGTGTGTGTATTAAACGAGGTAGGTAGAACTTTGCGCCCTGGGGCATAGATTTATAAGAGATCCAAAACGACCCAGGACCCATCTCTGCGGGTGCGTGAGGTGTGTGCGTGTGTACGTGTACAAACTTTCATATTGGCTTTTACGTGGCTGTAGGTGTATACGAACTTTTCTAAGGGTTTCATTGTTGCTAGATCGCTAGCTGGCCACCAACCAAGGTCGATCATATGATCCATTCACGGTACATGTAGCTGCACCGCTGTATCCGCTGTTAAAAACGATCAAGCCCGAGAGAGAGATCTATGTGTTGTCGATGACATTGTCATGTAATCCTAGGAAACGAGTCATACATCAATCCCGAATAGCAGTGACGTGTTGATAAATGAATAAGCATTCACAGAGTAAATGTACTGTTCACACTCGAAGACTTCAATATTATCCCGCCTGTACCGGTTGAACCTGTAACGCTCCAGGCTAGCCCTGTGATGGCACCCTTTTACCGACATTCAAACGCTATGCGGTAACGACCACTTAAGCGTTTATGTAACGTGCCATTTGTAAAGACCCCCCGTACACCTTACGCTTATGATGAGGGCTCACAGAAGATGGTGATACAATAGATTATATCAAATGACATGATGATGATCTGATCAGTGCTGAATGATCGGACGATCAATGAACGGTGCTGTTGTGCCGTCACTTCGAACGATATCGAGACAAAAGGAAAAGCCCATTCGTTTCGAGGCGAAACTCAGAGGGGAGGGGGGGTCGGTCCGTGCCGGTACGAACATCGATACGACACCATTTCCAATGTTTGCGACATTTCTCATACTCAACGAGCATGTCGTGTGTTAGTCGACGGCGTAAACGCTTTTCTGGTTGGGGATCTCGGACCATTTGTCATTGATTTTTCCCGATTAAGAGTCATCGCTGATGACAGAACTGTCACTGGCTACTTCTAGGTGTAACAAGAAGAACCATTATCACGAACGAAGGCGAAATTACTGTTGAGAGAGGTACTTTCAAGTATCCTCACTACGTATATGAAACGTTTTGAAAGATAAGCAGATTCAAGTCTGCTCGTTGGTGGTGGTGGTAAATACAACTGGAATCGTGCTTCTTTCGTAACTACGTAGCAGATCTTTCTGAGAAAGCATTTCATAAACACACAAAGTGAAAAATAGAGAAAGAAAGAATGAGAGAGAGGGAGAGACCTCAAAATGCCTAAAATGATTAATTTGATTAATCAATCACTAAGGGTTAGGTTCTGTCTAATCATTGAGAGTTCGCCATCGGTTTGTGGCCAAAGATCAATAAATCTTTGTCAGGTTAGGAATTGCCCATGATCGGGGTTGGTTCGATTTTGTTCCTTATTCGATCCGCTACAGCTAGCTCGAAGTCGTGAGCAGTTAATGTCAGCTAAAACTCTCCCAGGTGAATGGTCCAGCATGTATTACACGCGCAGAGAACTTGTAGATACAGTTTTCTAATTTCTATTTCGTTCAGTTCCAATTAATGCTTTGAGAACTTATATATTGTAGGAAGAGTTGCTGTGCGTTGCAGATATTCGCTCACAAAGCTTGGTGGGCGTTTACCGCCGATCCGCCCCGGGGGTAGGCTGGTGGTGCACTTCCGTGTGGGTCTGCCTTGCGATCGGAGGGGCAGCTCGTGGGTGAACACATGGTAGTGCGAGCCCTACACCCCCTAATGCCCACTTACATTTAAAGGGGGTTTTCCGTCTCATGAGGCAATGCCGAAAGCGATTCCGTCCATGTTGAGTGTTTGCGGCTGAGACAGTCAGGCCGCCGAAAAGAGAAGGTGGACCTTTATCAAATGATAATACGTAATCAGTTTTTGGCATTCACGTCAAGCTCTTCCCTGCACTGGATCGGGAAACACTTTTCTTTGGAGAGGAGGAAATTTTCTTCAAACGCAAGGACACCACCAGAGACACCTTCGAATCTTGGTTCATCATCATATATATATATATATATATATATAAGAGGAACTGACCCCAGCTGACAGACCTCAGCTCTCAACTTTTTAGGTTTTACTATGAGGACCTATCGCGGCCACCTTTGCTTATATATATATATATATATGTATGTATGTAGCTACCGGTTTATATATAATATTCTGTGAGTTTGCCAAATAATCATCGGCCCTGTGTCCTGCAATGTCCTACAATTTCGCGACAAATTTCCCCTAGACATTTACTAGCGAATATCGTTGAATGACAAAAATGTTGTCGAAATCGCGTTCTTTCCACGTCCGTTCAGCGCTGGCGGCGCGGGAAGCGCGCTGCCCAGACTCAATCACCGTTCTGATTTAGTTCTCACACAAAGAAAACACACACACATCAGAAGGTGGAGGTCGAAATGTCACCGTTCATTGCTCGCTCTGGACATCCGGACGTGGTCAGGCAATGCATATAGGTCAGGTTCAGAGTTCACGGTCGGATGAGAATAGTTTGACGAACGTTGTTACAAGTCGATGATGCTGTTGCCTAAGCCCCCCCATGTGATCAACCGTTGACGCGGTCGGCATCGTGGCGGATGTCCCGCCGGCGTGATCCCCCCTGCCCGGCGGTGGACACACATCTATTGGCTGGCTGCTTACGCCCCCATACTGAGCAAGCAAGAGCTAAGAATAGCCAGCAACGCGGCACAAGCGATTGTCCCCGGCGAACGCGACAATACCGATCGCGAGCCACAGTGTCGCCGTCCGATAAAACATAGATAACACACACAGTGCTGATCTAATCAGATATATACATCGGATCATTAGTGACCGCCTCCACGCGGTTCTCTGCGCATCGGTACTCTGCGCGGTTCGGCCACTGTGACCGTTACCATCTTGTTGATGTGGGGCGTTGTTATGCAACGAGCGTGTGCGCACCGCAAAATCCGCGGGATAATTGTACAGTATAAGGGATCACTGCAGGAATCCCCTGCGGACGACAATCCGTGAGGCAATCCACAGAAGATTTAGCTACAGAAATACAAGGGAGGGAGGCCGCGCGCTTGCAACGCAGACGGCACAGCAGCCAGATCCATCCGACCGAAGCGCTCGCATAGAGACAAGCTACACACATGTAGCAGAAGTTGTATTATCACCATTGTGTTGTAACGGGGACAGACGATTGTCAACAACGATATTATTAATACATCTAATGCTTACGTTGGCATCCGTTGAGTGCTTTACCCCAGCACTATCAAACGTCTGTACGTCTTCCCATAGCCCATAGCGTACGTAACAAGAAGGCGTCGGTACACAAGCGCTATTCAGACGACTTTGTGTAGCCGGCTCTTCCCTGCGAAGTTTGTCAACTACTGTTTAACGTCGAGAATGCATTTTACTGCGTCTTTTGAATTGTCACCTGGAGGGCGGGCCTGCCCTTCCCTGTCGACGTTCGAGTCCTGCGTTTGCTAATGCACAAACTGCGCTGGGTTTTCTGTCCTGCTGTTTTGGCCATCTCATCGCCATTTGGATGACGTATATAGTGTATTCCTTCAGGTCGACATGTCCTGCGAGACGCTCCCAATGTATATTCCCTTGAGGAACGCATCCACAAGGCATTCTCAGTGTCTCTTCCCTGCGGCGGGATGACAAACCCTTCCCCCCCTTCAGAGAAAAAGGGGACTCTTCAAATTTGTCTCGGCCTGCAACTGTCAGTTGAAGTTCAGGCTCCTCGGTCCTCGCCGCAAGTGGCTGAGTGCAGTAGCCGTCACAGACAGACGAGTTAGGCCCGGTTGGCGAGAAGGTGCCCCGCCTCCGGCAACCCGAGGATACGTAACTTAGTGAGATGTTCAGTTCCCGGGCAAGAATATCATGCTTTGCTCAAGTTGATCCAAATCAACATCTAGACTAGAAACGCAGGACAGTTTCTCACCTCACCTTGTTCTATATATATATATATATACTCACCAACGTATACTCGTTGACCTCGAAGTACCATAAAGAGGCCTTACCTTCACTGTGTGTCCATGACAGATTGCTGCCTTCATATATATGGAGGCACAAATTTCACATTCGGCATCTATGGACAAGAGACCCCTTTATTACGCGCCCGAATTGGATTTCCTCTTTATTCAGTCTATGCCCCCCTCCCCCCCTCTCTCAGCTTGGCCTTATGGTGGTCCGTAATTGAAATTGGACTAATTTCCGGCACAATACGATAACAAGCGACGTGTTTGTTCAGCACATAACACTCTGAAGCATTGCCGAACGCAGGTGGCGATATATAATATATATTTCGTGCTCCGTACATCTCTAGAATCATCGCAGTCATCATTGGAATCATCCTGAAAATTCGTCGAAGCGTCTTGGCAACGTTCGCATTCTAACCTACTATACCCTAACCTTAAATTTGGATCACATGTGTGCTCTGTGTGAAAAAGAAGCCAAATCTAAATTATTATATAAAAAAAGAACACTTTTTTCAACACACTTTTTTACATTTTACTAACACTTTTTTATTATATAAAAAAAGAACACAAGATTATATTTCGCATTAATCTAAGTACACTTTCGCGAAAACTCTAGCATCTTTCACGAGAATGACACGGCATAAATTAGTTAAATCGAGCATGAAACACTGGATCAACGGCAAGAAATATTGCACGAGTGTCTGTCTTCTCACCCAAAAAGCTACATAACACATCACTAGAAAGCCTAGTGAAACATATACACGCTATCACGAAATATGATTAGTATAAATAAGCAAAAGCGAATCACATGATGTGCACCGGTGGCCAGAGTTCGCTATGTAGGAGTCTACTGTAGGGTGTTGCAGTTTCGTCAGGCTATGAATCAGCCTGGACAATTTCCTTGTACGATGTTGCGAGATCAGTGCGAGATCAGTGTGGAGTTCGCAATACGAATTGACGAATTGAAAACGTCCACGCCGGCAACGCGCGATCTTCGCTGGATACCAGGGCGCATTAAATCGAGTTGTGCGGGACAAATCAGCCGGAAAAAAAATAGACGAATTTAGGGGTCTGACTTTCAGCCTCCACGGTACAATCGTTGCTATAGTTGTATTGCTTCGTAAGGCTGACAAGCCCTTTAAATGCAAATGTGCATTTAGTGTCGGGTGATCAAATCTCTGTGGATGCACCTAAGTGTTCCTTGCACAGGAACACATCAGCAGGCCACCCCCGGGGGACTCGCCAGGACAAATTAACCTAAATATCAGAAGGCGGACAGGCCGGGTGATTCCTTTCGTCATCATCATCATCTGAGAGACATTGTTTTATGTATTTCGATATTTATGATAATTTAATAATGGAAACAGGCTCCCATCACTGTAGGCCACGCAAGGCCTGTAAAAGTTCTGTCAGCCGTAAGAGGCCGGCGAAGTAGCAGAGTATGTTACAAGAACGTAAAAAATCATTTCGACATGAACTACTACTAATTGACAACTTACCCAACAATTGTTGCAGAATACTCCTGTTAGCAATTTTCGTATAATTTTTTTTGACTTATTTGTACATACAGCCTACACGAACACATGTACCAATTTCCTCGAAGAGGTCTACCGCAACTGCTTCTCTAATTGCTGTGTATTTGACGGCGCACAATTATAATCAATATCCGACAAGGAATAAAATATATACATTATGTTTGCGCTAACTAGCAATTAATCTTCTTCTCAGCCAGGCACCATCACCCTCCAAACTAGAATGTCACGGAGGTTCGCGGTGAAAAATTATTTTGTTCCTAATATTTAGTTAGCACAGTTCCACATGTAGAAGGCATTAACAGCAACAACTCGGCCGGCGACCCCGACTGTGTTGTATCCATTTCGTCGTGCGATTCGACAACTTCACATTAATTAAATGATGCATTTGTGGAGCTCGAGCAATGGGAGAGCGGGCAGGGGAGGATACTATTTTTTTTTTTTTTTTTTTTTTTTTTTTTTAAAGGGGGGGTGTTGGCATGCTAATGCATGCCAACACCATGGCCGCCCCCCCCTATGGAACTGTTGACGATGTTCAACAGCACCACCCTTCCCGGTATCGCTTATCGCATTACTTCAGTAAAGGGTGGTGAGATGTGTACAAGCCCAGCCACGAGCACCACACATCCTCCTCACCGTACGAACATGACGTGGTTAGCTGACTCTCAGCTGCTTCCCTTCTCTCCCAATCTCTCAAGACCTCTGTGCACTTCCCGTCTGTGAACAACTACTGTGATCAATAGGGTGTCTGTAGAAAGCCCCGTGTATGTAAACATGCAGTATTTATGACGCATACAGGGGGTGTACGGTGCCTTCCTTTCTGCACAGTGGTAGCTATGCCGCAGACCACATTAGTTGCCACTACTACTTAACAAATCTTATTGCGGAGATACTGCCCATAAAAGTAAATATGACTCCACTCAGATTTGAACCTCAGACTCCACAAAACTCCCTTTTTGGTACTGCCTACCTTGTCCACCACGCCATGCCCGCAGGCAGGGGAGGATACTATGATACGGTGTGAATTATCATGATTATCAACGAATGTCCGCAATAGCTTCCGCAAGTGCGGACTGATTCCTAGTCATAGGACAACACCTGGGTGATTCCTCCTACCCCCGCGAGCCCCCGCGACCCCTGGAGTTCCTCGACGGGATATGAATCTCACTCCATCGTTCAGTTGCACGTTCACACCTCGCAAATGCTTCGTCCTCGTTAGAGACACCTAATAACAATGATATTAATAAATCCATATTGTCGAACAATGACATTTGATGGTGGTGTGGATATTTGCATTTAAAGGGGGGGGTGGGGGGGGGCTTTGGGAGGTTCATCAATTATGAAGGGAGCGCTGCCGTGTAAAGCAGTTGTACCGTTGTAGACTGAGGTATAATGAAGGAAGATTGTCTTCGATAATGGTGGTGTAAATGTACTGGATATGCTACGTTGCACCATTTCTTTATGAATCACTATTAACTTTTGTGAGAATTTCAGCGTTGTATGAGAACGTCGCCAGCTGTTCGATTAATAAACGAAACATTGCGTCGTTTGTATGATGGATTTTATGCGAATTCGAGATTTATTGTTCACAATTGTTCCCATGCTTTTGCTGGTAGCTAAGGGTAGGCTTTTTCTGAGAATGATTTTCAGGTTTACTCTTGAGAAGTTCTACGAAAAGATATATATATATATATATATATATATATAGATTATATGGTGATATATATTGAGAGAAATTCATCAAGTATATATCTTTTCATAGCCATTTGATGTCGTAAATTCCTGTAGCACCGACGACTCAACAAAGCTATTTGTTTTGTCGGAATATTCCAGGAACCGCGCAGAGTAGGGCCCCATCTAGACCTCCACCAGCAGGACCATCAGGACGATATTGATGGTCCTCTACATGCATCTTTGCTATGCCCCACGTATCCACGACCCTCGACTCCTCCTAACTAATCCTCCCCTGTGGTTCTTCTCGAACCTCTCGCTATTGGGATGCTAAACAACAACTGTTCCATCCTGTCAATCCAAAGGGGACATATTCAGCGAACTCGGCGAAGACCAACTCTCCCCCTGTGGCTTCAAGTGGTCAATTTCCAAAATAGCATCGTCGGTCTTTTTGTGGACTATGGCGATATCCAGGGATGACAAGGTCAAGGCATAGCTAAGGTCGCAAATGAAAAAAACCTTTGACATGAGTTCAGCGTGGAATGGATTCCCATAGGGTGAGTTCCTTCTGCAGCGGCCCTTCCTCGCTCTGCAGAGGCAGCGAGGCAATGCTGGGCCATCGACTCCCTCGGGCGGGCGAACATGGCTTCAGGCCTGGGCCTGACACCACCAACTGCTCCTGTAATTATTATCTATGTTAAGACGGACAATCATAAGCAATATCCGCCATAGGATAAAATAAACATGTAATATTTCTCCTTATGGCTCCTGTCGTAAATGGCGCAATTTCTATTTATTCAAACATACAGTAATTAGCAATTATTATTTCCAGGGATTATGGGGGGTTGGGGGTGAGGTCGACAATGTCCCGAGGAAGGCGATGGCATTGCCTCTCTGCCTCACAGCGAGGGACAGGCGCTGCAGAAGGAAAGAGCCTGCGCGTTTGTCCCCGGTAGCGCGGAGGCGAACCTATGGTAGACCCCCCTTCGAGGAAGTTCGCAGTGAGAGGGCATTGCCCGCCCAAGGTCTCAAAAGCAAGGGGGGAAAAAGGTGGGTTGCCTGCAGTGCGTGGTACTTCCTTAGCTTGGCCCTGTCGTAAATATTCATACAGATTCCCAAATATGACCGTACTGTATTTATTGTTAGCTAAGTATAGATGCACGTTTGTTGCAGGACACCCCATAGGATGTCGACAGGTCCTCATAGTAATACCTAATGTTTTAAGAGCTGAGGCCTATCAGATAGGGGAACAGCTGAGGGTCAGCTCGAAAAACAATTTTCTTTATAGGCCGTTGAAAAATATCGGCGATATCTTCATTTTTCTGCCGCGCACAAGGCACACCATCGAGATGTTGGCTGGCGACGTCACACTGATTCAAGCTCCTGCTTGTATATCGCGCACAGCTATAAGTTCGATTCCGTTAACCCAAAATGCTCGTATATACACTTCTCATATGCTGCTTAAGTAGACAGATTCGTAATATATAGTCGCATTGTAGCTGAAAATCAGCATAGAAACGCATATCATCGTCGTCGAAGAACGCTGGAAGTTTAGGGCGCAGCCGACCTGTCGACACTCGACATTTGCGAACGTGGAGTAGTTGTTACTCGAGTACGTGCAGAGTTTGTTGACGGCTTCGCATAGTAGTTTCGGTACGTGGACTGCATCCGGGAAAGAGGCGTAGTTCTCAAAAGTGTGCTCTTCACGTGCGCTGGCCTTGGACGTGTGTGCGAGGCAACGAAATGGCAGCATCTAATGCAGTGCTACTTGAGATATCTGTAGAGTAGATGTTGCTAGCTCCTCCGGAGCTATTTCGTATACGGGAAGCTGTGATAACTTATGAATCAGGCGTTCACACACAGCTGAAATTGGACCTGTTGACAATTGAGTCTATTAATGACATGGAGCTTAGCGTTGGCTCACTATCTTATGAGAGAGGTGAATTTTGGTTTTTTTTGAAGGAAGAAGCCCGAAGGAAATTCATCGCAAAGTGGTGAAAACATTAGAAAGGAAAGGCTTTACCTTCAGCAAGACGTTTACCACTGGTGTAATCTATTCAGGAGGAATGGGTGCTGCCACGGAAGAGGTGACTTCACCTCAGGACATCTCATTTTTCTAGGGGGGTCTCAGGAAGCCATGATGCAGATGTGTCACTCAGCCAGGATCACAAAACGTGACTAGTATGAGACTCAGAAACCCACTAAATCCGAGTTTCCCCGCCATCACCGCCACCAATGGTCGGAAATTACTCGACATTGTTTCGTTATGAAGGTGCCCATGTTTCAAATGCAACTTCAACGGTATAAGCAGCAACGAGCTCTGCTAATGCACGCCGTTACGAGGCGCAAGTCTCGGGTGGGTTCGTGTCGGCCGCCTGAGAAGAATTAAGCAAGAAAATTACGTCCGGAACGGACGAAAGATCATCCCCAGTGAGGAACAGATTTCGTCACAAAGTTATGATTATACTTGCTATGAACCTTACACGTTGTCATTTGTCGCCATTTTGAGTTACGGAGACCAGAAAAAAAAGGCCGATATTTCCAGTTCTTGACATAGACCCATGGACAGGTGGCATGCACAATTGAAAGTACCCAGCTGAGGCTTCTAGAAGGAGCATGAAAAACCTCGCCCGTCAAAGGCTGCATCAACGAACTCGCCTTCAGGACGGCAGTTTCGTACATTGACGAATTCAATGTACACCTTCCACCAGATTGAGTTGCCCTTGTGGGGCATTCTAGGTGTCTATGAACAATCGTTCATAGACACCTAGAATGTCGAATATCTTGGGGTACATTATACAAATATGAGTTTGCTTCTGGAAGCTATCGATAATGAACGAATTAGCTATGGATTAGTCCAAGAGGAAAATAACTGATGATGGACAGTACAATCTCATTTTGATATATGATGCAAATTATGAAGATATATGACGCGATTAATTTCGACATGAAAGTCACTTTTACAGATATTCTGCAGGCTACTAGCAGTATAGCCATTTAGACAAAACCACTCGATTAAGAGTAACTGTGAACACTAGGATAAATTAATCATGTTAAACACCCTACATAAACATCACACGACTTACTATTATTCTTATTATTATTGTAGGTCAGACCTAAAATGCTATCACTAATTAACTATAGCGCTAAGACCTTCTTTAATTACTAAATATGCCGCCAAATATAGTAGACAAATCGCCTAATATAGCGCGAACCTGCTGCACCGAGTCTGAAGATTTCGAGATGATCACTATCGATCGTAATTACTTCATATTCATCGTTCAGTCTTCCAATTAGCAGGAACCATTCCATAATCACTCGTTAGTAAATGTCATCCGCTCAAACAATCCCCAACACCTATACAACTTTCCAACCCGACGCCAGCTGCGTTTAGCCAAAAATCCATCGCATCCCATTGTTCGTTGGCAGATTCAACAGGGTTGAAGGAAAGAAAAATCTCTCCCACAAAATCTCTCCCACCTCTCATTGTCGTCTGCAGTGACACGAACAACCTGTACAGTTGACACAGCGGACCCATTGCACAGCATCGCGTTCGCTTAAGGAAAGTCCCTCCCAGAAGACTTCGCACGCCTCCCAGCCGCGCCACCCAAACAACACGATACAACGGCCACTTAACGAGACCGCCACAACATGCGGCAGAACAGAGATGCACTCGGGGCTGGCAGTGAAGAAAAAGTGGCCGCAGACGCAGCTGACGTACACCCCTTGCGCTTTTTACGTCGACGGAAGCAACAACGTCGTCTATGGCAAGCTGTGTTCAGCTTTCCTTATAGTTGTCGCTTTGGCGTCTGTTGGGCACGCTCCTCGGTCGGTGTCGCGTCGTCCAGTTATCACGCGGCTGATTAGTGATACTGCCCTCCGGTGTCATCATCGCTCTTAGTTTCCTCTGTATTATATGTATTGCACTATTTTGAGTCCTTTTGCGTATACGACCATGCCAGTATAAAGGGAGAGTGTCCTTGTTGCTGGCACCGATTCGCCTCCGTAGGATAGCTTGCATGGGGGATATTAGGTGTCATTGTTGTGATCTTGGGGGCCCGTCGATGGCTGTGATTTCCGCTGTCGAATCGTGATTCGTACGTGGTCAGCTGTACAGTACGCCAGTAATCGGTCACGTCGCCAAAAAATCACGCGTCCAATTAACCTGATGCGTGTAGCTAATTAACTATTGCAAAAACGTTTTCGCTCGGGTCCACGTTAAGACGGGAGAAACTTTAGGACCACGTTAAGATCTGTCGAAGTACAACGTCCGGTTATATTGTGTAGATATGTTGTACAAATCAAATTTTGCTAAACAAAATTACCACGAATCTTGCTCTTTGAACACACATATACCCGCTTACAGTTGTTGGACATTATAAGCCTTTGATACGATATGCACGAGCTTTATAACTATTTAAATTAGTAATAGTAATTAATCATGGTACGCATAGTAATTAATTCGTTAGATACGCATGAAAACCTAAAGCCCCTGAGCCCAATCGCTGGGTAGACTACATAGATAACCTTTCAACGGCTATCGCTCACATCGACGACCAATGATGCGATCCCTAACGGTCAAGTCCTGTAACAAGAGATCACTTGTCTAATCGAGTTATCGTCAAAGGAGCGACGTTTGACAATCCAATTACGTGGACGTTACAATTATTTGCTAGTTATTCGATTTCTCGTTAATTATTGTGCTAATCTATTTCCGTGTCATCTATATACAATTACGAATGCAAGACCAGAGTGTAATACCACATGGCATTGTCGACGGGTTATATACGTCCCACACGCCCCCCCCCCCCCCTAAGGTGAACGATTCTTTTGAGGATACCGTATCCAGAACTGCGATCGAGAAAAAGTTACCAAGAAACAGTTACATACAAAAGCTTGCTAGATACAACCTCGGAATCAAGTCCGGCGGCGCGAAGTGTACACGTGCGCGTCGTGCAACCGGAGTAGGTGCACGTGGGTGCACGGGTTCGATCCCCAGCCGTTGCACATTTGCAGTTAAGGGATATGTCTTATGAAGCCCTATGCCGAAGGCAGTTGTACCGTAGATGTTAAACGTTGGCTGTGAGTCGGCCCGTGCATAATTTACTTTGCTAGATAAAACATGCTTCGTCTCGCTCGACATATTGCGATTTGAGAGTACATTGAGATGCATTCATTTCAGCTTCTGCTGTTATGATCAGTGTCGACTTGTCGAACTGCTCAGACGCTGCTATCACTCGGGGACCAATAGATGTCTCCGCCTTTATGAGTAAACGCTCGCACGTGCCTTATGTCCGCCTTCGCTTCTATAATAGACTAGGTCCCGGATGGCTAATTGCAATGAATAACCGGACAAGAGTTACAAGGCAGATATGCTCTATAGCGTCCAGTATTTATTTATTTAGGGGTGAGGGAAATATCTAGATAATTACACATTATAAAGCCATGACAGCACTTCGGCTGAGAGATCGCTTATCGTGATCGAAATAATTAGCAAGATTTTAGCTGATTCTAGGCTCCGATTTGCTTGTACTATTGTAATCTGAGGCCGGAGTGGTTTGTCATTAAAAATGTACCTTGGTGTCCGGTTAACACCATCGTGCCCCCGACGACAACCTGTTCTAGAGATCAATAAATACGTTTTTCTCTTGTTTCGTTTAAGTTCACCGATTCGGTGTCGTGAGAAAGACAAGAGAGGTAATATTCAACTACGACCGGCAGTGGGCCGACTGTGTTCGATTGTTATTATCTACAATTGGCAGATTCGCTGCTGACCACTATCGGCTATAACAAACATCCTACAGAGAATTCGTATTTCGTATTATCTATATTTATTCAAACATACAGTAGTTAGGGATTATTATTTCCAGGGATTATGGGGGGGGGGGGGGGTGAGGTCGACAATGTCCCGAGGAAGGCGATGGCATTGCCTCTCTGCACAGCGAGGGACAGGCGCTGAAGAAGGAAAGAGCCTGCGCGCTTGTCCCCGGTAGCGCGGAGGTCAACCTATGGTAGACCCCTTCGAGGAAGTTCGCAGTGAGAGGGCCGTGCCCGCCCAAGGTCTCAAAAGCAAGGGGAGAAACAGAGAATCGTACCACATAATATTATAATGTTAATAAAATTCAACGAAATCTACAATCGTCTGGTCGGGCTATCTCACAGATATGATTGAGAGTGAGAATTAACCCAATGCATACGAGGTTCAATTCATAAGAAAAACAGCAACGTTTATCTACAAGAATGGAGTGGTTTATATTCGACCTTTCCGTTTCCGTCTGCAGAGATTTAAGGAGAACCCATTACAGGTGCGGTTTGCGGTAATCCTCGACAGGCAACTTGCCCAAGTATCATAACGCACTGAGTCAAACGACCCCCCCCCCCCACTTTCGAGGACAGAAATAAACTCACAAGTGCATCTCTACCACCGGCTCCTCCTCTTTGTCGGAAGATTCTCGTCAGGTGTGACGAAGGAAGAGAATAAGCAAAGTTTAGGCCCAGACAGGTCCTCTCATAGTAATACCTAAAGGGTTAAGAGCTGAGGCCTGTCAGATAAAAGGGGAACAGCTGAGGGTCAGCTCGAAAAACAATTATTATTATTATCACCGGCTCCTCGTCGAATGGACGCCGAGATGTCGGTCGGAGCAGGCTCGGCTGGCCGGCCAGCTCGAAATTGACCATGTCAAGTGACTGTAATCATGGAAAGGATCTCGGTTCAATTGTCCTTTTACGAAACGCTCGAGTAACTTTCCGATAAAGTTTGTAAGTCCCACGGGCATATATATATATATATATACTGATTGGGTTGATCTAAATCACTTGCCATAAAATAGAGCAATTATCTTTGCTGTATTCAGAGGTTCTAGAAATACTAACTACCTGATAGGCTTGTTAGAAATGTGAGCTTGTAATTTCACTGTAAGGAGTAGCATAAGACCCGTTAAGGCTTTCGAGGGAGAGCGTCACCAGTAGTATTTTCTAAGTCCTCCACAGCCTTCATTCCCTTATGGACCTCATCCCTTCATCGACTTCACGCCTTGTACTATATTATATTTAGCCGAACACCCCGTAAGAGAAAATACAGCCTGAGGAGTCGACGACACACCATCGACAAGTTGAAAACTTCCAGAGATTTGAAGGAACAGTGCCACTTTCATGAAGTTTCCGATTGGCATGCTTTTCAAGCGTGAAAAAGTACGCTTCGACTAGCATTCCCATCATCAGGGCTGTGGCGAGTCGGTCCATTTGTGTAGCTCGATGAAAGCCAGCTAGCTAGACGTCGACAAATCTCGACGAGACATGCCGAAATGCAAATCCACCCCAACATCATGCGTGTGTGTACAATGTGCAGCCGAACGGGGGTCCAGCAGTTGCAAGCTGTTCGACTTCGTCGTAAGGAACTCACGCGTGGAAACCTGAAGCCATGAGAGAATCTGTCTGTTGGAAAAATCGCTGTTGGCCATGACAACATTAGGTCCTTGCGAGGGAAGAGGACCTAATGTCTTCTTATAAAACGTTACGAAATTGAATATATATATATATAATGTAATGGTCTCCGACTCGCTTCGTGCGAGCTTATCTGAGCTCGGCGAGTCGATTTTCTCCGCAGCGAACGTTTGCTACAAGAACCAGATCCTTGAGCACGACTTAACAGTGCTCTGTGTCGGCAGAACTTTGAAGAACTTTGTTGATGGGAAAGTTCTGTGGTATTTATTAGTGACGAAAGTCAACGCTAGAAATTGGAACGAGCGCTTTTCGTAGTATTTACTTTACCAGAAAATACAGGTGTAAACAAATATATAGTAGAAATATTAACAGTAATTAAATGAATTAATATTTCTATTAATTCTATATATGTTCTATACATATATATATGGAATTAATATAGAAATAATATAATATACTAAATTATAACTATATAATAATATTAATATAGAAATATATTTACCTTTACTGTTTGATACACATTCAACACAATCTGCTCACAGTATTTCATCGTCACGAAAGAAAATTAGCTAGGAGCCTCAGAAAACCCCAGTGTCGACTGCAAATCCTGCAGAATTGTTGATATTCCCACCCCGTCGTGCGTCTGTCACCGCATCGGCAAAGGGTCGCCCTCATCTTGGCCGAATATTCGGTCTTAAGTCGCTTGTTATTAATTAGGTCGTGTAGGCTAATCACGTACGAATGCTCTCGAGCGGAATAGATTAGTCTCACCTGCATCTGAGTACGGGATATCATGCTCTCACCAACATCCCCTACGTGAATTGCAGATGATAGCTTGTCCATGGCAAGGCTTCGCTTCACATACAGCCCTCAACAGGACCGCGTAGGACCGTCAGCTGGCCACGTTAAGGCTCAAGTTGGCCTTAGACCTTGTCCAGTTGGTTGGGTAGCTCGGTGATTTGTGTAACCGGGTAGTTTTTCCGCAAATGCTATAATGTTATGTTGATCTTGAGTATATTAACGAGAACATTGGACACTTCGTCTCCGTTATTAAATGCTGTTCTTGTTTTCAACCATGAGACGGGTAGATAAGGCAAACGTTTATTCATTTATTAACGGAACTACAATTCTTACAATGCTTAAGTTCTTGTTGTATTATACATGTATAAGCTGCAACGGCTAATTGTCAACTTGCTTAAACAGCTTAGTGAAAATTACTTGAACTTACCACATACTATACATCCGTAGTGACTGTATGCACCAGTGGGTGGCTACGTTCTTTGTGCGTCAGAGACAACGCTGGCGGGACCATTGACCTAGCTTTCACACTGTGGCCAACTTCTTGTTCGTTTAATGTGTAAGTTGAAAAATACAACCGATCTCCTTCATCGTAGCTTTGGCCTTGCATATATAACCTTGACATGATGATACCACGCGTCCTCAACTTGGCTCAACGCCTCATGCTTACGCACGTGCATCCTGTTGCGTCCTCGTGGCCATAGAGGAAAGGGTGGTATTTTCAACCGTCAAAAAGCAAAACAACAGGAAATCCGCTGTTTTTCGTCGGTGTCGGGTCCGTCATCTGTGAAGGGATCAATGCTGTGCAACGCAGTCGGACAGCGCGGACTAAGTTAAATCTTCGACGCAGTAAATAGCCAGACCCCGGAAACATTTATTTCTACCTTACCTGTGCATGAATACAGCAGGTATCGTTTAGCCGACAATGTCCCATGGAGAGGACCGCCTTTGAATATTAGTGGAGTCCCAATAAGCGGTCCCCTCCCAAGCTACAATCTCACCTCGAGTTTCCTTATGCTGTGCCGGATATTTCATATGATTATCACGTCTTCAGTTATCTCGCTAATTAGAGAAGTAGTTGAGGAAAGTAGTCGGAGTCTCAGGCGCCTACATCGCCTACGGCAGGGCGGTGCATTCGTACGCAGTACGCCAGGCTCTCCATGTGTACATCATAGTATAAGGGACATGTCGCTGTGGCCAGATATGACATGACCACAACCGGAGCCAGTTCGAACAAACACACACGAAGCATAATTCATACAGATCGTGGGAATCAGATCGTGTCATGGTATTGGTACGCTGACGCCACCTCTCATCTCGGTGTTTGCCGTCTCTAGTGCCCTTCGAGGTGGCCTGTCCCCCGAACTCAGTCGGGAGCGATCGCTTAGCGAATAGGTGATGACAGCTGACCCTCAGCAGTCTCCCGAGGGGCTGGCATGCGAATTACCAGGTCGGATAGCGGCCGATGACGGCTGATTAACCCCAATCGGTACGTAATCGCTACGTTTTTTCGGTAACCCGCATCGGAGTGCAATTCGACATCCCGGACGTTCTGTCCTTTCTAGCTAGAGGGCAGGTTCCCTTATGCAGACCGCTGACGAATCAGAGAACGGTTACAGGTGAAGATTTTTAAGCTCAAACTCGGAGACAGGCTGCGAACTCTACTGCTGACTTGTGTGAGGGCTTTTGGACCATCATGTATCTCAGTTGGGACGATTGAGAGGTGATTCAAAAAATTTCCTGCTGGTAATTTTGACCTCGGGCGACGCTCAGAAGTGGGAAAGACCCACTGAGCTTGACAGTGATAGGGTGGAGTGTGAATTAGTGAAAAATCCGGCAAAGTTTTGTAGGAGTAACGTTGAGAACATGTTTATTTTCTTTCAGAATAGCGACAAAACATATTTCCAATACTAATATTATTATATTATTATGTTTAGTATGTATCTTTTTCTTTATAGAGGTTAAAGGTAAATCCCGCATGGACACCAGGCCTCACAACTAATGTATCTGCTTGGTAGTGTCAGACTCTTACTGACTAAGCTCAGAACCGATTTTGACTTGCGGGCATTGACCGGGACTCTGTCAAAGGTATTACTTCAGTCAGTGCCTTGCAGGGACATATTTAGTATGTATCTATGAACGTGTAAATGACAATATATATATATATATATATATATATACACAACTCGTGTGAATAAAAAGAGATATAATATATATATATATATATATAGTAGTCTTCCTATACTAGTTACAATAATCGTTTTATTCTATATCGATTATTATTGTGCCTCTTAAAATGTACAATAACTAGAGAGCCTATACTAACTAAATACTGAGTGATAGGAGGTTCAAGTAGTTCTACACAGTAGTATCAAAAGCTGCCATGAAACGTCAGCTGAGAGGGTCAGCAGACAACAAAAAAGTATTGTGAAGCTAGCCTACTCATAGGGTCTCTGCAAAGCCCGAAGTCTGGTCAATGAGTTAGGGACCTCAGCAGGGTAAACGATTAAAGTTACTACGTAATCTACGAACGTAGTTTTTCGAATCTCGATATGTACTCTTACACGTATCTGCGAATTTTCGTCTCACGCACCTCCGGAATAGTTAGAGCCGGATGATGGGGGTCCCATCCTTACCTTACCTTTTCGTTCCTCAACCTTAAGCAGTCCTAGCAGAAATCAGGCCTACCAAAAACGCTAGGCACATTAAGGTCTTCAAGGAACAAAAGGCCAGCCACCAGAAGCCATCGGAAGCCAGAGGCCGCAGGTTCGAGCCCTGCCGTGTGACATATAAGAGAGCTTAAGCATTGTAAAATTGCAGCTCCTTCAATAAACCATTAAACCTTTACCTTTACCTTTACCTTTACCATAATGGCGATGTGTCACATCGTTCCGTGCGGCTTTCCAGCGTAATGCCATAAATCAGCTGAGGACTACATCAGCGAACGGTAGCGCTGTATCGTGTATTGTTGTATATCAAGGTCGTAGAGGCATTGTGCATAGCACTGGAGTAAATAGCACTGGATGATACACTGAGGTTTGACGTTTAATAGCTAAATTTCGTATTTATACGGAACCATGATGGCGTATTGTACAAGAATATATAACTATCGGATGTTCCTTAAATATGTTGATATACATGAGTACTTACTTGTCAAGTAAATAGGTCTGTCAAAATTAAGATGATAATATATATATATATACATGATCATCTTTATTATATTGATATTTCTTATGTTTTTCTCTATCTTGAGGGGAAGAAATGCTGGGAGGAGGTGCTGTTGGTGTAGTGGTATCGCGCATGGCTCGCGTTGCAATATTTTGATATATCAATTTACTTATAAGGGAACATCTGAGATACTCATATATATTATATATATAAAGTTAAACGTATTATTGGTTTATTAAACGCGCTGCAATTTTACAATGCTTAAGCTCTCTTATATGCCATCACGCAGCGGGGCTCGAACCTGCGGCCTCTGGCTTCTGACAGCCAGAGGCTTCGCCGCCCAAGCCACCGCGCTGACGGTGGCTTGTATATGTATATATATATATATATATATATACATGGAGAGAAATGGTGAGAGAGAGAGAGAAATAATGATCTTGTGTTATGATGATCCATTAGCAAACGGAACCTATATATGTATATGACTATCTCAAAATAACGACCTTATTCTACGATAATTAGGAATTTTTTTGGGGCGTGGGGGATTAGTTGGGGGACCGGGGCCGAGGCCGACATTATCCCGAGGAAAGCGATGGTATTGGCCTCCTCTGCCACTCTGCACAGCGAGAGACAGGCGTTGCATAAGGAAAGATTCTGCGCGCTTGTCCCCGGTGGCGCAGATCAGCCTATGGTAGACCCCTCTGACTATCTCAAATGTCCCTTCCAGCTTATGATGGCGGGAATGCTTGTTAGCTAAGCCAACTTTGCATCAGATTGATTTTGGAAAATGCGTTCCATGCATGTAGACCATCCGTTAAACCACAGGTGGATAAACCAAGCTTGAAAGGCACACATGTTTATCAGGGCATCTCTACACTGTTCTCGTAGGGGTCCATGCAATAATGTGCAAGTGACCCTAGCAATTGGAATATACTTATTTATTCAAACCGTATTGAGAACGAGAACAGTATCAGTAGAGATGACTTCATTCGCTATATATTCCTTTTTAGTACGGTATCTATCTGTGTCATATCTGTCTATATATCAATATAAAACTACAGCAATCCATGCGAAGGTCACCTTCGAAACAGTCAAGCATTGTTAGTCTGCTTGAAGAGTTAAACTACCCTACGGAACATAGAGCTGCTGGGCTTTCCGTATATATATATATATATATATATATAGATATATATTATTTATGTACGTATGTTGTTGGTGGCTAGATCGATGCGAGCGTGAAACCTCATAGTTGTGAATCGCAAACACAAGGCGTCTTGCCTTGAAACCTGTTCTATGATCACACAACTAAGTAGAACAACAAGGCCACACGATAGAGGCGGCATTAGCCCGTCCCCATCTCTCTCTCTCTCTCTCTCATCTCTCTCATATATATATCCCTCCCCATCTAGGCCTGTATCCTAATGGCACATGTGATGTACCTAATGCGCACTATGTAATGTGTATATGTGCAAGGTATATAATGGAACGTATATATATTTTTTTTTTCACTTCACTATATATATATATATATATATATATATGTATTATTAAGTGGGGCGTGAGTTTAGTGGGTAGGTCTGCCACTCCACCAGGCAGGAGTCCCACAGTACCATGGCAAATACCTTAGTTGTGAGGCCTGGTCTGCATGAGCATTCTCCGTCATAAAAAAAACAAAAAAAAATATATATATATATAATGAAGTAGACACTTATCGCACCGAGCAGGCAAATTTCTTTTTGCCTACTCCCACTATGAACTATGACTAAATCTACTTTGCTAAACGAGTTAACGACTTACTTCAACATGGGTCCAAGGTTGGCGCAAATTATTTAGCAAAAAGAGCGCGTTTAATGACTGGCTAACAAGCACACCTGAGTTGCTGTCCGGCACACAGGACATAGCCGAATGTCCAATGTCGTTTTAAGGCACCCTGAAACACGAGTCGAAACGCGAGCGTTCCCAGCACGGGTTGATCCTCGAAATCCTCTCATCGACCGTCTCGTATGAGTTAGCAGGGTCCGCTTTTGCAATACTATTGACCCGTGCTATGGTGGTGTATAGTGCTCTAAACTTTTTCATAGCTGACACTCAGGAGTCTCAGCCCTTTATAATCGTTTTATAGAATATTTTTTGAAAAATAAACGCTCATCTTTCGTCTATATTATTTGCCTATTTTTTTTGCTATACACTCATTAATTTCATTCATTAATTACCGATATATATATATCGATAATTAATTAATGATAATGTATATATATATATATATATATTAATAATAATGACCGATATATATATATATATATATAGGTCATTAATGAATTATTTGTGTATCTTTAATTCGTTCACTTGATATTTAATAAGGTAAACGTTTATAGGTATATTATCAAAGGCATTTTTACAATGCATTTCAGTTCTCTAGCGGCGGGTGGTACAATCGTCGACCAAGTCTATAATTGAATCAAAAAACAAGCTTTATTTAACTTTTAATTAGTAGTACGTCATGCTCGAATTTCAGAAGACAACGACAAGATTGGACAAAGAGACGTTCGTTCGATGAACGGGTTACAGCTGAACGTTCACACATCTCCACTGAAATGCAAATTGAGATTTGCTGCGGCAGCGCGCTTGATACCGTATAACGTTACCTAATTACTAGATTGATTGCCGACATCCTATTGACCACCGTAGTAATTCACGTACGGGAGGCAGACAGGTGAATCCTATTCCCAGCAGACACAGGCAAGGGAGTTCACGTAATCTGAGGTCTAGGCAGAGAGAGAAGGGAACCAGCCGAGAGTCAGCTAGCCACATCACGTCCCCGTACGGCAAAGGGGGAGGCAAGCCCATGACTGGGCTTGTATACGTATCACCGCCATTACTGAATGAACGCGCTATACGATACCGGGACCCCCGTGCTAGACCCCCGTGGAAGAAATGCCAATTATATATAGAGACCCCCCCCCCGATCCCCCCCACCTCGCACTATGACAGAGTAGAAGGTTCTATTTATGATGAGATGTTGTGTTCTTAACGACTATGGTAATAACAATGGAAAATGAAACACGGGGAAAAAACTGTGCTGTTGTCTTCTACGAAAAAGAACAACAATAAACTATCGAAAGATACATACAGCTAGCGTACGTCGAAGCAGGGCGAATTAATTAAGTGAAGTAGCTTTGGGAGCTCTTCGAAGGCCGGCAGGGAGGCAAGGGAGTTCACGTAATCTGATAGTAATATTGCTTCGGCTGGCGGCACATTAATGGGAGTGCCGGCTCAGTCAGTATCTTTGCGTGTGGAGATGCTGGTGTCTTCCAAGGACAAGCATGAATGCTCAGTAGACAATCGTAGAACATGAGAACGGTATCCGAATGGCAGGAATGACATACAGCCAATACAGGTAATGATAATTAAAATAATAATAATAATAATAATAATAATTAATAGTAATAATAATAATAATAATACACAGAAATGATGATCCACCGAGGATATCGTATGAAAGTATAGGTGGGAATTCAAATGAACTGAAGCCAAACGTAGAAAATTATGGACATTTTTTTGTTTTTTTATGCAAACATGTGTCTCCAACCTGCGCAAGAAATGTTTGTAATTACCAAATATTCAAGCTAGATAGAAATATCCATAGCAATCCCTAGTAGTGATCATGTATCCGATACACAATACTCGACGATGATATTCATTCGCCCTCGGTTAATGATTTCAGGAGTTTGTGAGTAGCTTCGTAGATACGAATGAACTTTCTGTAATGAATCGTATCCTCTTTTTTATATAATGCTATCATCTTATATCCAGCTCGAATTCCGGGTGAACTATAATCGATCGTGTTGCAGTGACTTGACTCCAATATCAGAGGTCTCCGCAAGGATCGTCGTCGTAACGAAGCAGGAGTAAATTCTCTCATATGTGGTGTGTATTGTTGATTTTCAACTCCTATGACAATGAGTCAACTTTGAGTAAATTTTATAGAATGTTTGTTTTTTTTTATAGAATTTTATAGAATAAATATTGAAGCACAAAACGGACGAATTTTGTTTATTGCACACTGGCTTTGAGTTTGAAACAGGTGTCATGTGGTGAAGTTGGTGAAGCATTTGTTGTACCAGTTATATTACTAATTATATTATTTGTATCAATAGTGGTGACTAATTATATATATATTTTATAAATTAGATTACAAAAACTAGTTTGTTTTATACATATCTTCCATCTTAGACATTGACAGGGCGGAGCTTTGATACCTCCAAACACATAATAAAAACAGAATGGGAATAACGCTGTCAACGAAGCCATTCATATATTTAGATTGCTTCTGGTTTTTCCGACAATAGAATATGCCCGCTCGAGGAGTTAGAGAGAATTCTACGACAGTGTCTATGTGCAATAGATACATCCTCAGGTATAAGTACCTTTTTTATGCGAAGTGCTATCCCACAAGCTACATGCATTGCTCTTAACTTTGTAGCTTGAAATTGTCTCATGGGATCGTAAAAATTGCGCTCGCCTTCGCAGCGGGCCCTCGTTCATACATTTCGGAAGCCGAAGGTCACGTGTGGCAATTTGCGATTTGCTGACAAAGCACCTTCTATGACAGGTGTAATCTTGGTGAAACTCACTCTACGTGTGACGCTGATTGTTAACGCGACCACGAACTTCGAGAGGGTATGTATAATTAGAAACATCGCACCGAGTCTTGGCGCCGCTCTGGTTTAATTTCGGCCGAGTTAGCCAGCACGCCCGGTGATGCATCCTGGGTCAGCTTGAAGTGTTGTTTGGCAGAATCTTGCTCGTTCCGAAACACGAAAATATCGCTCCCTTCTCGTGATAGGGAGCCCCATACAGCCCAGTGATCGACTAACTATTGCCAGGAGAGTGAGGGCTGAACAGCCAAGTCAGATATGAGATAATGCAACAAGAGCAATTTAAAATAGACTTCGCCAACGTTCGTGTCGAGAGCCCTCGGCATCGATTGTAGTAACCTAGGTTTTCGGACCTCTCAGCGAGTGTAGTAACCTAAATTAACGTAACCTACTCAATCATCTAAGGGTATCAATGCTGCTGTGTACCAACGTTATGTGATATCTCTTATTGTTCCAGGTATAGATTACGTGTGTACCTTAAGATGCGGTGAGCGTCATTCTGATATTAACAGCTTCCGTATTCGAGCCATAGAAGTTCGCCATATTACGCCATATTATGAATCTTGTGGAACCCTTCAAGATACAGAGGTGTAGCTTGTATCAGGCCGCTGTTGATACTCGATGGCTACGCAACGGTATACACACGCGTGAGCGGCACGTATATGTATATAATTAGCTAATTCACTTAATGAGAAAGCTTTGAAAATTAATTCCTAGTTAATTCGGCCAGTCACACGTAACCAGTCAGTCCGATCGATAGCGTCCGGCGGCCTTGTGGCTCACCTTTGTGTCCCCCCTCCTTGCAACCGGAGGAAAGACGCGTAGCTGGATACACGGGGGCGGGGCTCGAGCCCCACCGTAAATGCATATTAAGAGGGGGTCATTTTTCATGCCTTTTCATTTTGTTCATTGAAACGTCTGTCTTATAGAGGGGTCAATGCTGAAAGCAGTTGTACCGTGAACTGAGTAAGAGGGTTAAGGCTGAGGATCTGCCCGGAGACATTGTCATTTAGTCCGTCCGATCAAAGATTTTTGGATACGCTACAGCATAAATGAAATCCTGTTCGGACGACCTTATCAGACAGACAGCTCGTTCTTAGATCGTATAGTTTCTGATAATTCTCGTGGTTCAGCAATCGGCGTGAACATCCGAATCTTCGTTGATGCATTGCAAACGATTTGCGAAAGCTATAAATAATTTTGCATATTTCTCTACCCGAAGTCGCCTCTCGAGCTAGGTGAATCTAATTCGAGACTGGCCAGTTTTCGTGGAAATACTTAAGGCATGTTGCTATTAAAAGTTTTTCGCCGAGCGGCTGACTCCTGGCCCTACTCTCAGCACACACTTCTCAAGGCCCTCGTTCATATCATGGTAGTTTTTCGACGAGGGTCAGAGAGACGACGAGAGTCGGCCCGAAAACCTAGGTCTAGTATTTCGACGAGAAATACCCGGAGGAAAAATCCACACCTGGCCGAGACTGCGGCAGGGTGCTGCTATTCATTTGGCTGAAATTACCTAACCTAACACGAAGAACTTCACTGTCGGTCAACGTTAGCGAATATCGTAACAGCAAAAATCAGGTTAAACAAACGATGCAAGAGCTCGACGAAATCAGGTCTATGAGTATTTCTTTCCCTATAGAGACAAGCACGACAGGAAGAAACTAGGTGAACTACAGGTCAACCTAACCTAAAGTGGACTGCGTTCGTGTCATCAGGAATTGGTAAATTATATACATATATATATTCTCACGGTATTGTATTACACTGTTTACTGTTTTGACCAATTTACTAGATACCTAGGTATGTGTCGAGCCCCCATCGCCCGGTGGCCTTGTGTCTGCCCTGCATCCGGAGGTAGGCCTGACTTGCATTAAAATTGTTAAGCCTTACGAAGCAATGTAAAAGCAATACCGTGGACTTTAAATGTTTAAGGCTGATAGCTAAATAAGTACCTAATTTTACGCTGTTCATCAAAACACACATTCGATACGGAACTGTGTCAGTAGGTGTCATGATTATATCATGAGCATTTTTTAGCAAATATATATGTATATATATATATATATATATATATAGATCATTAAAGAACATCAGCAATAAAATCCTAATACTTAAATCAATCATGAGTAAACATTGCCCCTATGTACGGGACACATACACATGTTGTCGGCATCGACGCGTATTCCCACCTGTGACAAGCATCTGGACAAAAGAGATTGCAAGCTTACAGTTGAAAGTTCGCTACATCGCTGTCCACACCAGACCGTATACGTATAGGATCTCACGGGAGATGCGCCAGTATACTCTTCCCGTAATGTGTTGCCAGCCTCGTCTCGTTCGATGTACCCACTCGAATTACGGTTCCATTTTGTTGCTTATGTCAGCCGACTGCCGGGGCTGCTCTCTCTAGGGCGTCCCACGAGGTACAATAATAATCGCACAGTCTCTAATGGCTGTCCGTTCTTTTTTTTTTTCTTTTTCGTTTAATGAGGTCTTCTCTGAACGAGCGGTCCTCGAAACGAGATCCTTGTTAACTTCAGGAGCATCCTACCCGCTGGCTGGACAGCACTAATGATAACGAACTAGAGTAATCAACAATGTATGTCATACTTGTACATCTAAAAACAGGAAATCTTCTTCTGGGCTCTGGCTCTTTACAGCCTTTAACATTTAAGTCAGTCCACGGTACGACTGCTTTTAGCATTGCTTCATAAGACGGACCCCCGCCCGCCCACGTAGTAAATGCCCAATGGTGCGGATCGAACCTGTGCGTGCACCTACGTCCGCCACCGCGCGAGGGTGCACCACAACGATATCTGTTACGGGTTTCAACACAATCAATGGACGGAATTCGAATTTTATGCAACAAAGTGTATAGAGTACACCGTTCTCTGTCAGATGCTGCGGTGTTGTCCCGTCGTTTAAGCAAGTTATATATATATATATATATATATATATATATGGACGAACGTCAGTATATGATAGACTGAAATCAATCACCATTTATGAATAGGTCATTACCAGGAAGGCTTCTACGTAGAGGGTTCAACTATTTTTCATCCTTAGAAGTTGCACTGAGCTACAACCAGCCATGGAATCGCTGTCCACTTGGCAAGATCGCCAAAATAGGTTAGACATGATAAGCAATGCTGTTATATATATATATATATACATTAGGGCATTTCATTCGAACTGTCCGCTCGATCGAATGGCGCACAGTCCGCACTACTCGACACGATGCGTTCATACTTGGAGTGCGTGCGCGACAGGAACCTTGCGCACACTTCCTTGCGAACACTGAGTGGTTTCGATATGATCAGAAAGATGAACACTGCAGCAAAAGTGCAAATTCCCCCAAGAATTAACGGGAAATCATCACGTTTTTGTCTCTCCAAGGACATTCTCCAGCTGAAATCCATCGACAATTAGTGAACGCGTACGGCAGGTCTGCCTTATTGCGCCAGCGAACGGTGCGATGTTGGTGCGAGCAATTTACCAGTGGAAATTTCGACACCGATGACCACCGAGGCAGGGACCAGAAATCAGGTGCGACAAGGGACGAACGGATTGACAGAATCAAGGCAGCTTTTGAGCAAACTAGAGCGTGGTCCCTGGAGTCGTTATCGGCTGAAACTGTTTTTTCGAGCTGACCCTCAGCTGTTCCCCTATCTGACAGGCCTCAGCTCTTAACCTTTTCGGTATTACTATGAGGACCTGTCGGGGCCACCTTTGCTTATCGGTTGAAACTGGGATTCTTTAGGTGGCGTGTCATAAAATTATCACCAATATACTGAAGATGAAGAAAATCAATGCAAAATGGGTTAGCCATACACTGAGTGCTGATGGCTTCAACCCGCATATTCTCCTGATTTAAGCCCATGTGATTATGGTTGTTTCTATGCATTAAAAAGGGGCAATAGGTGGGCTTCCATATGCAAACGTCGACTTACTCACAATAGCAATAAATAACGAAATTATAAATGGAAATGCGAATGGTAAATATTTGGCTATCTCAAAACTCTCAGAGCGCTGGAATCAGTATACAATTAAGCTGAGAAGTACTTCTAAGTCATACCAAAAGATCTTTGTTCTAACTCAGTTAGTTCAAAAATTATTGGCATTTAAAGAATAATAATATATATATATATATATATAAAATAAAACATATTTATTTGTTGTCTATTTTAGTAGTTGCATATATCGTTGTATATATGCAACATGCGTACTAGTCATAAGTGTCAGTTATGAGTACATTTCTACAACGGTACACAATAGGAGCATTGACAAAACAACATCCGGTTCCGCCTAATACATCAGTGAATATTGGTGGCGCGAACGTCGTTCATCCAGCGCCTTCGTAGAATAGATTATATTTTTTGCATATTTCGTCGCGTGCTAACGACGAAGCTCCCGCCAGCCTCTCCGCCGTTACGTTTTGCGCTTTGAAAGTGTTGTCGTGCACCCTG
Source organism: Stratiolaelaps scimitus (assembly GCA_019614645.1). Classification (NCBI taxonomy): domain Eukaryota; kingdom Metazoa; phylum Arthropoda; class Arachnida; order Mesostigmata; family Laelapidae; genus Stratiolaelaps; species Stratiolaelaps scimitus. The sequence goes on along the minus strand of JABWDB010000089.1, from coordinate 380,026 downwards.
CGCTTCTGTGCTGGGTGGGAGGGTGATGCCTCCAGACGACGTGTCGAGGGTGCCGCCCTTGAAGAGGGCGAGGCCTGGCACGGCCGATGATGTCGCTGTCGTTGGGAATGACGACGCGAGGGAGAACGCTGCACCGTTCACGGAGCAGCGGACGAAGGACGCCAAGCGTCGCGCGGGCCGTGAGGCGCGCGCACTGGAGGCCCTCCGGGCAGGCCTCAACGCGAGGTCCCACGGATTGTTCAAGGTGACTGTCCGTGGCAGGGCGGTCGGGGCCGGCGGGCCTTCCCCCGCCTTCGAGCAGGGCCAGATGCTCGCCCTTTTTAAGAGCGCCCATGAGGCTCTCCCGGGTTGCACCCCGGCTGGTGGAGCCGACGGGCTCATCATTTGGGCGCCGACCCTTGAGCTCGCCCGCAAGGCGTTGACGCTCACGACTCTCGGAGGCGTCCCGGTGACCGCTCATTGCTCGGCCCTCTCGAGCACCAAGGCCCGCATCACGAACGTCTGCGCGGCTTTTACCGACGCCGAGATCCTGGCTGAACTCTCACCTCTCGGCGTCACTTCCGCCCGCCGCCTACCCGCCGCGCCCGGCCCGGCTCGTCGCTCGCCTCGGCCCGTGCTGCTCACCTTCAGCGGGCCGCCTCCTGCCTCGGTGTTCCTGGGCTACCGGTCCCATCCGGTCGTCCTCGAGCCTGACCGGCCACCACTCTGCTTCAACTGCTGCCGGACGGGCCACATCGCGGCCCGGTGCTCACTGCCTAGGGCCTGCAGCAACTGCGGTGATGCCGGCCACCTCGCCGCCTCTTGCGCCCGTCCTGCCCGCTGCGTCAACTGCAAGGGTGCCCATCGCTCGGGCTCGCCGTCGTGCCCTCGGGCGGCCTACCTCCGCGAGCGTCAGCGGCTCGTGACCGAGGCCAGGGTCCTCGAACAGGTGAAGGACACCTCACCCCTAGCGTCCATTATGCCCATCGAGGCCCCGGTGTCGTCCCAGGCGCCAGCCCGCTCGTACGCTGCGGCGGTTCGGGGTATTGTGGTCCCCTCCGACGGTGCTCAGGTCCCAATGGTCCTGCTGCCGAACCCGAGGCCGATCCCCGCCCAGTCCCGCCGCCCCGCCCCTCGTCGGCCTGCTCCTCGTCGGCCTGCCCCTTGTCGGCTTGCCCCCCGTCGATCTGCCCCCCGTCGACCCGCCCCTCGTCGACCTGCTCGCGCGGAGTCTCGGCGCCCCACGGCCGCGCCAGCGGTGCCAAGCATCGTCGCAGCCTTGAGGTCCCTCGCTGAAGTCTTGGCCCCTCTCCTCCAGCTTCAGCGTCAGCTCGCCCCCCTCCTAGCCGCTCTCAATCCCCCCCGCTCTTCATGAACCCAGGTCCCATCGCCCCAGCCCGAGACGCCACCCCAGCCCGAGACGCCACCCCAGCCCGTCGTGCCGCTTCAGCCCGAGACGCCACAGGCCCCCCGCGTGTTCCGTGCCCGCATTGCGAGGGCAGATTCTCCCGGCGCGGTCTTAACAGGCACATAACGGTGCGGCACCCGGAGGTCCGTTCGGTGCCTCAGCCAAGTCCAGCGCCCCAACCGCTCGAGCTGCGACTACAGGCGGCCATGCGTGAGGCCCGCGTCTTCAGTATTGTCCCGAAGGCTACGCGTTCCCTAGTCGCCGTGGCCCTCACAGACGTGCTCCGGGACGTTCATACCAATAACGACGTCCCCTCCTGGGAAGCGCTCCTGGCTTTCGCCCGAGTGGTCTTGCAGATGCCGGACAAAGGCGACACCTCCCGCTCCCTCCCAGCCGTGATTCGGGGAAACCTAGCGGCCTTCCGCGCCGGGGCGCGCTTGGAGTACCGCTTGCGTCGTCACTTCCCTCGCGGCCCTCGTCCTCCGCCCACGGATACGGGCCAGAGAGCTGCGCGTATAGCCTCCCAAAAACTCTCCGAGGGTGACATCTCTGGTGCCGCCCGGGCCCTGTGCTCTACCGACTCGGCCACGGACTCGGCTGAGGCTCTCAACGCCCTCAGGGCGAAGCACCCCCCTGCCCCTCCTGATTACGCCTTCCCCGCCCGTCCCCCGCAGGTCGACATTGCCCCAACGTCAACTGATGAGGTTTTGGCGGCTGTTTCCTCTTTCCCCCCGAGCTCGTCAGCCGGCCCCGATGGCCTTCGGCCGCGTCATCTCAGGGACCTGCTCTCTCCGGCACTCGGAGCCGTCGCCACTGCCCTCGCCAAGGCCCTCGCTAAGGTGGTCGACTGCATGCGGGCCGGCACGGTTCCATCGGCGCTACGGCCAATACTCTTCGGCGCGCGCCTCATCGCCCTCAAGAAAAAGGATGGGTCGATACGGCCCATCGCCTGCTCCAGCACGATTCGTCGCCTGGCTGCTAAGATCGCCTGGGTCAACGAGAGGGACACGGTCGTAACCCTGCTCGGCCCAACCCAGTTGGGTTGCGGCCAGGCGTCTGGGACGGAGATCGCTGCTCACGCGGCTCGCGCCTTTATCCACGCTCATCCGGACGCGGCCCTGGTCAAGCTTGATTTTCGCAATGCCTTCAACACGGTCCGTCGAGATCTCGTTCTGCGTGAGGTTGCTGAGCACGTCCCTGGCCTCTTCCCTCTGGTCGACCTGGCCTATCGTTGCCCCTCCCATCTGATTATGGACAACGCCGTCATCAGCTCAGAGTGCGGTGTCCAGCAGGGGGACCCGCTGGGCCCAGCCCTCTTCTGCCTGGCCCTCCGGCCCCTCGCTGTGTCCCTCCAGTCGCGTCTGCGGCTGTGGTACATGGACGACGGAACGTTGGCAGGTGATCCGGCGACCGTCGCCTCCGACGTTCAGCGAGTACTCGACTACGAGGGGCGCAGCGGCCTTGCCCTCAACCCCACGAAGTGCGAGATCTTCTCTTTAGACGCGCAGCCCGACCTCCAGCGGTCGCTCCCAGGATGCCGTCTCACTCAGAGGTTGTCCCTTGAGCTCGTCGGCTCCCCTCTCACGGACGAAGCCATCCGGCCGCTATTGGACCGTTGCCTCGAGAGGACGGCCGTGATGCTCGACCGGCTGCCCCTGTTATCGGCTCACCAGGGGCTGTTCCTGCTTCGGTCCTGTTTCTCGGCGGCACGCATGCAGCACTTGCTTAGGACATGCCCGGCCGGCACTGAGGCTTCAGCCCTTCACGAGTATGACGACTTGGTGTTGGAAGCCCTGACGACGATCCTGAACCTCCAGCTCCCTCCGGAAGCGGCGTCGCAGGCTTCCCTTCCAGTCCGCTTCGGTGGCCTCGGCATCCTCAGTGTACGCCGCTTGGCTGACGTTTGCTACGCCGCGTCGCTTACGGCGGTTGCCGACATGGTCGCTACAGTCCTCCCCCCCGAAGCGCTCGCCCACTTCTCCGCTTCCCAGGAAGCTGCCCTTGACCAGACGGGCGTCCGCGCTCGGGTCCCTCCGGACAAACAGAGCAAGCAGCGGGCATGGTCCGATGCCCTGCACCAGGAGCTGCGGGACTCCCTCCTGGCCTCTGCGCCACACGTTGCTGACCAAGCTCGCCTCCGGGCTGTCGACAGGCCTGGTGCGGGGGCGTGGCTCCACGCGCTGCCCTCGTCGTCCCTTGGTACTGCTCTAGACGATCGCTCCCTCCGCTTCTGTGTGGGCCTTCGCCTCGGGGCCCCTGTAGTTGCGGCCCACAGCTGCGAGCGTTGCGGGGACCCCGTCGCAACGAATGGCCATCACGGTCTCTCGTGCGAACGCAGCGCCGGTCGCCATCCGCGACACACGATGCTTAACGACACGCTCGTGGGGGCCCTCCACTCCGCCGGTATTCCTTGCACAAGGGAGCCACAGGGCCTCGACACCTCTGACGGGCGCCGCCCTGACGGCCTCACCCTTATCCCCTTTCATCGAGGCCTGCACCTGGTCTGGGACGGCACTGTGGTTGACACTCTAGCACCTTCTTATGTCAACCACTGTGCAACCATCCCCGGTTACGCAGTAGCGCGTGCGGAACGGGCAAAGCTAAGGAAGTACGCCGCACTCCAAGCAACCCACCTGTTTTCCCCCCTTGCCTTTGAGACCTTGGGCGGGCACGGCCCTCTCACTGCGAACTTCCTCGAGGGGGTCTACCACAGGTTGATCCGCGCCACCGGGGACAAGCGCGCTGGCTCTTTCCTCCTGCAGCGCCTGTCCCTCGCCGTGCAGAGAGGCAATGCCATCGTCTTCCTCGGGACATTGTCGTCCTCACCCCCCCCCCCCCATAATCCCTAGAAATACCGGCCTACTGTATGTTTGAATAAACGATATCAATGTTATATTTTTTGCAATATTTTTTGAAGGCACATCGAGAGATTTAGATACTGCGAGAGCAACCGCTAGTACACGCTTTCAAAGAAGAGCTCGATGGTCCATTCTTGTAGATATCTACCAAACGCACCCCAGACGTTCTTTTCGACACACTACGCACCCTAAAACTTTTCAAATACCGTCTCGAATCCTATAAATATTTAGCGAAAGCTGTCTCGCACTATTTTCCATAGCTGGCTTTGAACAATACGTTTTGTTGTATTTTCTTGTTTCGAACTCCAGCAGCGTTCGTTCTGTTTACGTGAACGTGCAAATATGAGATGTCAGCACAGAAAATTCGATGTGGAAAAAATGATTTTATAGCACTCGCAGCAATAAACGGCGTTCCAGCTTTACAACGAAATTATTTCACTTGCACCTGGACAAATCTCATTGATAAATCAGTTGTCACGTCAGGTGAAATGTTCGCCATTGTGGGCCTCGCAAAGTATCTGTATTTATATGAATATGTGCGAAAGGTCTCGACAAGCGGCTTGATTCTATCGTTATTTGTCTTGTGGCTAGATCTTTCACTCGATTCACAGAACCTTAGAATCGGTCTTACGGCAACAGCACTAACAATATTTCCTATTACCCAACTGGACTGAAGAAAATTACCGTAAACTTAAACCTAACGAATTTCAACAGAAATGCAATATATAATATTGAAATTATACTCAATATCGTTAGTGTAGTCTGACGATTTTATGTTGCTCGCCGCTCGCGAAGTGTAATTAACTAACGGTTGTCTAAATGAATCTTTCCTTGCTGACTACCATCCAACATTTAATTTAGTCGACGACGTTGCTATAATTGCATTGCTTCGTAAGAAGCGCCCCTTTTTAAATGTAAATATGCAGCGGTGGGAATCGAACCTAAGTATTGCAAGACAGACGCCCACGAACACACGAACTGCACCACCGAAGCCAAGGCTGTCGATATTAACAGAGTTATGGGATCCGAGTCCTCAACAAGTAGCGACAAACAAGGAGGCAAACGCAGAATCCTAATAATACTTCTAATAAACAAACTCTTGTTCGTTGCACACCCTCCCATACCTATGACTGGCTCCACAAGTCCACCATATTTAGGACGTCTGTTCGTTCCCGTCCCGATTTATGAGCATAGCTGAAGCAGAAGATATGCACAGAATACAGAAATGCAAGCGCCAGCACCAGTTGTATATGGCTTCATTCACGATAGGCAGTGGCGGGGCACTCAACATACAGCGGTACACTGCACCTGCGTTGGTCCTACCTATAAAATAGGTCTGAATTCGATCACAAAACGCTCTTTGATGTGGCTCTCAGCTGGCCGCCCTCTGTTATGCAACAGATCTGAACCTATTGGGTGTTACTTCGATCAGAGGTCGTGGGGATATGCCGCTCTGGTTTCGATTGCAAAAAGTTTCTGCAACGGGTCCGTGGCCCCCGTCCAGCTTGCTGACTCAGCTACGGTTGTTATCGATGTAGATTCTTCGATTGTCTGCGATTGAGATGCGGTACGATTCAGCCCGGCGAACCGTTCACGTGCCACGGGATGCATGTACGATGCTATCGCTGCCGTTGGGGCAATCTGGACATTTGAACCACGGGAGAGAGAGAGAGAGCCACAACTCGGTGCCCACAGGATCACAGGAGGGATACGGGGAGAGACAGCCACTGATAATAGCACCGAGGCTGATGGCGCACCCCCCGAGGGTGGGATGACGGGAGATTAGAGCTTCAACACCCGTCGGTTTGAAGTATTGCTTACGACGTTCCAAACCAAGTGGGGGGGGAAAGCGGGTTTTAGTGAGTTTAAGAGTCTCACACTAGATGGCAAGAGGTGGCTGTTCTGTCACGCATGTGCATTACACGTTTCCGAAACTCCCCACAAAAAAATAACAAAGGACATTTTAGGATCTCTCAAGCAACTGTCGTCTCCCCGTCAACCTATGGAGAAAGAGTGTAGCACAACACGACGAACGCTACTAGGATCACCCACCAGGGAATAGCCTGTGGATGTTCTTACTATCGTTCCTGGGGGCCCTAGTAACTGGACTGGGGTCTCAGCACTGCGTTGACACACCGACTGTTGACGAACGAGCTGCGCTAATATTTCTAGTTGGAGATGATGATGACGACTGTATTCTGCGTGCAGAAACAGCCAATTCAAGTGGGCCGCTGGAGCTTATGCAAGCATACACACCTAACACAATATGCAGTATACAAAGTGTCTGAGTTATTAACGGAACCGCAGTTTCTTACAAAGATTAGGTTCTTTCTCTCTATAGGTTGCCAGGTCGCGAGTCAGATCCTTGTCTGGTACGAGTAAGGCAGAGAATAAGCAAAGGTGGCCCCGACAGGTCCTCTCATAGTAATATCTAAAAGGTTAAGAGCTGAGGCCTAGGTCAGATAAAAGGGGAACAGCTGAGGGTCAGCTCGAAACAAAAAAAAAAAGGTCGCGAGTCAACATGAGCCTGCGGCCTCCCTACGTTGAATTGCAGCTCCTTCAATAAACCAATAAACCTTTACCTTTACCCTACGACTTTCATCCAGAGCGAGAGACCGAAGAAAGGTTTAATGATATCGAATGGCTGTTGTTAAAACTGTTCATTGCCACGGGCTTTCATCGTAATTAAAAAAAAAATCGCTAAATTTCTCTCCTAGATTCTCCTAGATATATCGTTGTTAGCTATAGAGCCTTATATAAACAACTCTGTATGAAATGAATCACACACAATTATACAGAGATTCTACACATAATAATAATAATAATATGATATATGATGATAAATAAGCATGTAGTAGTGTTATGTTATGAGAAGTCTAATATTGACATTTGTGTTTGCGAGCTCCGCTTGACGACAAGTTGTTATTCTTTACAAAGTGATTGATATATCTGTCCGCCGTTCGCTGAAGATGATTCCCTCTCGGCTGTTTTCATCAATAATCAAACCTACATAGACAACTGGGTTAAAATTGCACCACATACGTGAACAAGATACAATGAAACCGCTCGAAACATAACCATGAACTCTAGATACGATATAATCTCGCTGGTTAACCAACTGGAACTGGGATGATAACCTGATTCAAGGTGTTGGTTAACACGATGCGAAATTCTGTATTAAACATAACTGAAATGCAGCTGAGGATTCATTTGGCTAATGACAAATTTATCTGATAAAGTGAAGTGCATGTAAAATACTCCGTTGATAAACAAAAAAAATGACATCCCTATTTGAAGAATTCTAATATCAATTTAAATGAAGTTTAAATGAATGAATTTATGGTTAATGGTACTCTTAACAAAAAGCTGCTCAGGGCAAACGGGTTCAATTAGATGTGTTCGAGAATGTTAGGTCTAGTTCATTTGCCTGATAGTTCACAAGGACAGTTTTGAGAAAAAATGGTTTATTTCCAAGGGAATGAGATACATTTTAATTCCCTTAAATTAATCGATGTGATCATTTCATTCTACGACGGTGTCCTTCTGGTAGGCTCATTTTTCAGCGTAACTAAATAAGGACACGGACACTAAATGAGATGGATAGGACACATGTTAGCCTACGTCACCTCATCGATGTTTGAAGCAGGAACACTCCGCGCTACTTCGACAGATAAATCGTGTATGTATGCAAACGCTGAAGTCCCAAGTGATCTCCAAGTTCGATTTGAAGTCCCATCTTGAAAGATGGTCCCCATATTTTGTAGATATTTTCTTATTCGACTGCGCGTAGTTTGAGTCGAGTAGTTGCCCCGAGCGATACCGGGAAGGGGGGTGCTGTTGAACATCGTCAACAGTTCCATAAGGGGGGGGCGGCCATGGTGTTGACATGCATTAGTATGCCAACACCTCCCCCCCTTTAGAAAAAAATAAAATAAAAAATAAAAAAGTTGCCCCGAGCGACGAGAGACATATGTATGATACATTCGGAATGGATCAATGCAAATAAATGCCAGCTTTTAATGCCTTACTATTGTAAGAACACTGATTTTCTGAAAGTTTTTCCTGCCAAACCGATATTTATTATATAAACGAACTGGGATATCGACGCCACTACCGTCAACGCGGTGGGTGACTTGGATGGTGGCTAAGTGTCCGGCTGTAATACGCCGGAGACCACAGGTTTGCCTGCCGCGACCTGACGACCTATAAGAGACCTTAAGCATGGTGGAAAAGTGCAACTCCTTTAATAATCAAACTTTAATCGCTATGTCAATGTCACGAATGAAAAGGCCAAAGCGCACAGGATCTTTCATTCTGCAGCGCCTGTCCCTCGCTACGCAGAAAGGCAATGCCATCGCCTTCCTCGGGACAATGTCGACCTCAGCCCCGGTCCCAGCTAATCCCCCCCATAATCTCTAGAAATAATTCCTAATTACTGTATGTTGGAATAAATTTTTTTTGACGCTCAAAAAAATACATTTCAAATGATACAGCCGAGAAAGTGATCGTTGTCTCGTACACTGAGCCTGCCATTTATAGGGGTATCGAAGCAATCCTAAAAGCAGTTGTACCGTGTACTGCGTGTTCACGTCCGAGAGTCATACCCTAATAAAAATTGTTCCTTTACACTGAGCCTGCAACCGCCTCCCCAGCTGTATTCTAGCTCATTAAGTAAAATCATTTGCATTAATTCACCTTTCGGAAGCACATCTCCGTTTTTTGTGACACAATTCACCCATTTCGTCGTATCGCAGAGACGAATGAGCATGTCGTCGCTTTCAAAATATTTCCGAATTAAACACTATTTAAAGATGTACCCTCGTTGAATCTAACAACGCACACTGGCTTGTTCACCTTTCAATGGCGAAACCTCGGATGGCCAGCTACAGCTTGTTAGACCGCTTAGACCCAGCCATTGGTCTTCATGTCACGTTGGATCCTTCGATCCTCCTCGACTCAGCGAAGGCGAACGCTAGATTGCTCTTGATAGTGAGAGGATGGACGAGATCTTGTAACCGTACGCATTGGACACGATTCTCCTGTAGTAAGGCGGACTCGCCGAATTTTCTTGACAAGGAGTCGCCTTTGGGTAGCCGCTGGTTCACTGGTTTTGCTGAATCATCGACCATTCGAAGCATGACGTCAGCGCGGCGGCTTTAGACAGTGGCGCAGTGGTTTCGTACTGTCGGGAGACAGGCTGAGGCCGCAGGTTCGAGTTATCCCGCGCTGTGCGGACATCTCCAGAGACTTAAGCATTGTATAAAGTGTTCAATTCATTTCATAATAAACCAAGAAATACCTAAGCCTCCAGCTGAATTAGCACTGTTACCAGCAAATGTTTGTGCTCAGAGCAGCAAGCTAATTAGCTACTTAACTTATTGCCATCCATTTACTATTAACTGTTTTTCTCAGCTGTTCCCCTATCTGACAGGCCTCAGCCCCATCCATTTACATTTGCCCTTCCTCTCGCGCACGTGTATATACTGATAGTACTCGGCGTGTTACGCATGTGTGAACAGCTTTCGCTGCTGGCTTTCTTTAATTTTTTAGGAAGTGCTACCCTACCTAGCACATCGAACTTAGTAAATTGTTCGTAAATGTTCGCTTTGTAAAGGTAGCAATAACTTTACGGAAGTTTTTCAAGTTCCTATTAGTAACTTATGAGCGCTGCGCGATTGCCAGAAATAACATTTAGCGACTGGATGAACGTTAAACGAACTCAACAAATAGCAGAGGTTGCGTAGTTCTGCAAGTCCTCATCGCGGGTCCCCGCGAGCGCTGGGCTCTTGAACCAAGTTGTGGGTTCACTACTGCATTGTCATTTCCGATGTTCGCTTTTCCCGAATGGCGCCTCTTCGGGAGACACCTTCTGAAGTAAAATGTAAAGGAAATTTTCCGGCCAGATTCTCAACTTTACACATTGTACTCAGTCTACCGTACAACAGCCTTCGGCACTGCCCCCTTTACAAGATCTACCTCACTAACGCTTCAAATGCAAATGTGCTATCGGCGGAGATACGTGGATACACGCTAGGGTTTGCTCCCCACCGTTGCACATGTGCGTGTTCAGGGGGCTGCGTCTTACGAAGCCACGCCGAAAGCAGTTGTACCATGGACGTTTAATGCTGAGAGTCATCCTAAAAAAATTACTTTAGAAAAAAAAATTAAAAAAGTGATGACACATCAAAATTGAGACCTACGATCGCTTACTTTTTTCTAAAGGATCCGTTCCGGCAAAACAACCCGTCTTGCTATCGTCGTCGCCAGCACCTTCCGATTTCTCTAGGAGACCTTCCAAAACGTATTGCGGTCTATGTACAAACGAAAATAGTTCAAACAAAAAATTCATATGATTGTTAAATCTGCACAACTACACAACCATTCTACAAATCGCCTTAGCCCTCGTCATTAGTAACGCTTGGGGAACATAAAGAAAATCCGAGCCTGAAGAACAATGCATGTCTTTTTTGCCTTCTTTCTCTTTGTCGAGGAAATAGCGCGAAGCTCCTAACAGCGATTCACGTCACCATGTCAACGCATGCAGCGGCCCAGTAGAAGTCACTGCTCTAACCCAAATTTATTCCGCGCGGCGGATTTCTTCCAGAGTTCTCGTAGTTCCCTTTACTGCACCGCTCAGTTGTGCTGTTCACTGATGCCTCTGGATGGCCTTTACAAGTACATTCAAATATCCCACAAGCTGAACAATAATTCCGTGCTGAGGAAGAGTTATTACTCTCGGCATGCTATGGCCTACGTTCTACGCGCATCGTGGTAGACAGTATTTGCCTTATCAACGTTTGCCAGCCAGCCAGCCAGCCAGCTCGTTGCTTCTTCTGAACGAGCGACTCAGGCCGAAAACAGGACCATATGATCCTATCTTGATGACGAGTGCTCTGTCTTCACTCTTGGTCCTGCTGTACGTCCGACTCCGTGGAAGTACCAACAGCTTCCCGCTGTGGAGGGAGCCGCTCCCAGCCATACGAACCAAAGCGATTTGCAAGTAATCCCGGAGTGTGTCGTGACAGCTGTCATCTTGACAATAGTCGACAACGGAGAAAAAAAAGGACCAGAACACCGTTTCTCGGAGAAGATGCAAAACGCTCCATGGCCACCCTGATGATACGACCGTTGTTCGCTTGTGCTGCGTGCGCGAATCGAGGGAGCCAATTACGGGAAAGTGAGCCATTATCACTTGGTGACTCTGCGCATGGAATCATTCTAGAAAATTAGCGTGATAACATGCATACGGGAGTTCGTTAGAGGTGATTATATATGCAGTGGAGTTCACCAGCATAGTACAATTATGGTGTGCGACTATGGTGCTTTGTTGTTTTTTGTTGGCAATAATTGTTATGTTTAGTGGCGCGTAGCTCATCATGAATGAGATCAGTTCGAGAGAAGGTGATAGTTCAAAAATCACCACGCGACCATGTTTCTCTTTGTCGATGCCTTAAATGATGGGGAATTTTCACAAAGTCCTTAGCACTCGAGGCCAACGTTTAATGTATAATAGTTACAATGCAATCCAAGGACACGAGTATTCACTGTCTATCAAACTCGGCCTTACACGCACCTTACGATAGGAACTCGTTATTCCTTTTTTCTTTTACATGGACTGCAAATGCTTCAGGACCAGACATAGGAATCTTAATCTTCGCAACGCAAATCTCCCACAGTTCCAATAACAAGTTACGCATTACGGCCTATTGCTAAACCTCTCGATCCGGCTGAACGGGACACGTTCGAGTTGGTGCCATTAACGGAGCTGTTCACAATTTCCGATTCGTCATTAATAAGCTATTCATTAAGTTAACGATCGCGTGTCTATATCTTCAATTCGATGAAGCAGATGACAACTAGTGACGTTCGGAATAACAAATTAATTAACTATAGAAGCATCTGATTACATAAAATCGGACTACGGTCCATAATCCGTGATGCATCTGTAACATGAGATCATCTATTATAGAGGGTGCAGGTTCGAGCCCCGCTGTGTGACATATAAGAGAGCTTAAGCATTGAAAAATTGCAGCTCCTTAAATAAACCAATAAACATTTACCATTTGCCATTATATATAAGCTCACCATGCATCGTGTGGTGGTAACTAAATCAAATAGGAGGATGTCGAATGACGACGTGTTAGCGAAGTGGGACGATGGATTTATAATGTCACTGAGCCGATGGATCGCTGCGAATGTCAACTCTCTTGTATTGTGAAACCTCTCGGCTGAGAACCCCGTCATTTTGAATGGCCTCTTTCGGATGATCTCCTATCGCAAAGAACACAGAGAGCAAGTTGAACAGTGAGAGTCGCGGTGTATATATATATATATATATATGTATATATATATATGGCGCAAATATGGCTCAAAATATGCGATTTATTTTGCACCATCTCGTCCCACAGCGGTCTGATCCTGTCGTGCGCACTCTCGCTTGGTTGCATCTCAGATCTCTGATCTCGGTCCGAGTCTCAGAGCGTTCAGTTCCCTACGCACGCAACTTACGCGGCCCGTCTTCGTAGGACCGTACGTAACATTTTACATAAGGAAACACGTGTTTGCACAACACCAACCGCCCACGAGGGGCAGAGGTCGAATCAAGGTCAGGACTGAGGACCAGACCGGGATAACGGGGTTCGCGTACGACGGCGAGAAACGTCTATCTCAAATCTCCGTTCCGACACGCACGGGGTTAAGCTCCAGGACGCCGGCCCGGGTGTCCGAGCTATTGTCTGCATGACAGCAACGAGCGGATTCCACCCAACGGTAGGAGAATACCAGCCCGCTGACCACGTTACATTAACGCCCTGTACGGTGTCGCCAGCTTACATTAACACCCTGTACGGTGTGGCCAGCTTACATTAACAGCCTGCATGGTAAAGGTAAAGCTTTATTGATTTATTAAAGGAGCTGCATAGAATGCTTAAGTTCTCGTATATGTCATGCAACGGGATTCGAACCTGCGGCCTCTGGCTTGGTATGACAACAACCATAGATATCACCAAGAGACTGATACTATGCCCGACCCTCCGGGGGCAAAATTCTACCACTACTTTTGTCACGATAATCAATGAGAACTCTTTTTTTCTGAGAGAGGAGGACATTTTCTTCAAAGGCACGGACACCACGAGAGACATTTCCAATCTCTAGAAAATTGGAGAGATCCAGGAGATGGGGGGTGACCTGGATGGATATCTTTTTCCATCTGCTAAAACCACCATCCTCTGCTGAGAGTCCATCTCCTTCGTAAGTCAATGAGAACCTATCCAATATTACCAGCTTCCCGGCTGACTATGAAGGAACTATAGTTACTTTGAGCGATTTATGTATTTTATTATTATGCAAGGTAATCGAATTTGATGATAATCTCAGCGATAAAACATTCTTTCTAATGCAACTTGCTTAATTCACACTTCGAAAAATTGTTCGCGAACATGTAACCACGGCCATATAGCTTTGTGCAGAATGTACACTCATGCCTTATCTAGGTTCGTATTTTCTCGTTATCTCCTATAATACATTCTCCCCGTTTATCGTTCCCATTAAAAAGTAATCAAGTGTTTGTTATCCTGTTTGAGCCCCCTCTCTCTATCTCTCTCTGTTTTTGCTTCGTCGAGGTTTACCTCGTAACATTGAAATTGGGGCTTGTTGGCCTCCCTAACGAGTATTTAGACAAATGTCCACTTGAGCCAATTATCTCTCGCCTCGCCCAATTTATAATTTTCGTTAGCATATATAGTAGTGGTAATCTTCTATTCTACTCAATATATGCATTTTACATTATGTCGTCTCTATAACCGTCAGCCATCTCTAGACATCGTAGATTTGCTCCTCGCAAAGAATTACCCAATCAAGCATAATTATTGCAACCCAAAGGCATTTGATGTTCTGGCAAAACTAAACGGTCTACATTTCCGGTGGCGTCAACCGACGAAGCTTTGTACTTCCACAAACCATTGGGAAGCTCCATCTGGTGCCAGCGTTCCCCCTTTTGTCAACAGCTATCTGTTCTCATATCAACTTTTCCGCGTGGAGCCAACCTGTGGCGAGTTCCTCCGCGGACAAGTGTTGTATTTCAGTTGGGAGGCGAGATGCGATGGCGGAAAGTTATTCAGCTGCACGTCCCGATAACAACAGCAGCAGCAGCAGCTTGAAATCTTACGAAAGAGAGCTCTTCACCAAAGGGGCCATCGTCCGTCTTGCTGGGTTAGTCTGACAGCGGACGAGATTACCACTTGAGATTGCCGGTCACATCAGGCCTCTTAGCAAGGCCCATCTGTAACTCTCACATGGATGGTGGCGCTGGGGAACTACGCAAGGAGCTTCTCTCTCGCTGCAGACATCCGGCAGATGTAGCAGCGGAAATATGGCCATGACGACTTCCAAGGTCGACACAATGTGATGGTTAATCGTGACGAAATTGGCTACGATCGTGGGAAATCCATCTGAAAATGACCTGCAATCACGTGCTGGCCGGTCCATAGCCATACAAATGTGGGACTCACAACTACCGCACGAAACCCGCATTGAAGTTTGGAACGTCTACTCGAGACGAACGACTTTCGTATCCAGCTTCATCGTACGGTGACGAATATCAAATCTGAAGTCATCTCTTTTAAACACTTCAGAGTGGATTCTACCGGTAGTAATTTCTGCGCTTCTGCAGAGAGGCGTTTGACAAAGATTAGGAATTTTGCAAAGTTAAAACGAGCTGAGAAAAATATAGTATAATTATTAATATTATTATCATCACTGATAATTATTTTAATTGTTTCACGTTCAGCGGGTGATACAATTGTCGCTAAATAAATAACAATCTCCGACAATGCCTCGCTAGAATAGAATCCACACTAGCCCTAAAATTCCTTCGTATTTAAAGGTTGCTCAATTATTCAGTGCAATCTCTTAGGCAATAACCTCCCATGTCCTTATGTGCGCGTTGCCCTCCGCTGTACGAATAAATTCTAATTTCCCATTACTTGTACTTGCCGACGAAATCGGCGAACATCGACCCCGTTTCGCCATCATGTCTACCTCTCCAATTTCCTCGATAAAGCTGAAGTTCGTCCTGTGGCTCCCGATGTGAGCCTGAGAAAAGCAAGCAGTTTACTCGGGTTGAATATGGTGAACAACCCTGCAAACGGTGGCGTAAACTGGATTATCTCTCGACACCGATGCATCGCCCACGGCGTCAATAGCCTAAGGTGTGGGGAGCTCTTCGGTAAAATTCGAATGCAGCGACCGCGAGCGACCCGTTGAAGGTAGCTTTAGACGTCGCTTGAACTAGTCCCCCATGTCGTGCCTTCGTACGCATGCAGGTGTGCTGGAAGTTAGACTCTGGGCTGAATTGTCCCCTCTTGTCCAAGGCGGTTGGTTTATGCTACCTTAAGATATTAGTGTATGTCTCTGAGATGGAAATCTTTCGACTTTAAGCAGCTTACTATTCCTATGAAAGGTGTCAGGATCAGCTCGGTTTCAACGGTAGGATTGTGTTGGCGTGACGTCTCCTTGTGGACGTGATGCCGACCAATGCGAGGAGCACTTTTCTATTCCATAATAAATCTATCGGATAAAAGTTTCTTCAGGTGCCTTTAAATTCTGTGTACTTCTTACGCAGACAGGTGTAGCACCTTACCTAAACGGCCTTAATTACAAACATTGATTGATTGAATATATCTAGTCATTGAGCGCGAAAGTTGATAACATTCGGAGAGAAAGATCGATAATGAATTGAACAGTATTCCATTTCATTTATAATGGCAATATTTTGTCAATT
The DNA here is from genome assembly GCA_019614645.1 of Stratiolaelaps scimitus. Classification (NCBI taxonomy): domain Eukaryota; kingdom Metazoa; phylum Arthropoda; class Arachnida; order Mesostigmata; family Laelapidae; genus Stratiolaelaps; species Stratiolaelaps scimitus. The sequence goes on along the minus strand of JABWDB010000089.1, from coordinate 364,002 downwards.
CAATAGAAACTCCTATATATATGAGCATTGTCCTCAAACGCCCCTAGCTGCTATTGCTGGCTATTGTTCGCTCTCTGTGAGGAAGGTCAGTCTGATTCAGTCGAATCAGAAATCTGATTGTGTTCCATAGAGATGCTGCAATGCTGACGGTAAGCAGATGTTTCGGCAGGGGTCGGCTCAGCAGATTGCTGAGGTGTTCATTGACAATGTCCATTGACGATCGTATGAAAGGTTCGCGCATTTCGAGCAACACATCAATACACAATGTTGGACAAAGCAAACAACGCAATTTGCCTTCGAAAGATTAAAGGGTATTGTACAAATTATAATCGTACACAACCTAAGGACAGTACACATTTGCGATTGATTTGCTATATTATTTATTGCCTACACGTGAACACACACATCACGCGCATGGGACGTGGAGACGCATTTTCGGTAGAAGAAAAAGAGCAAAGACGAAAATCGTATAGAATCGTGGCTTTGTCTAACCTAAACATTGGCCCAATGCTTTGGTAGTTGCGTACGATGTAACAGGGCGAATTTCTCGGCAACTCGACTACAGAACGATCTCTATGTATATACCGTGGAATCGTCGCGTTCAGCAGAAATGTGTGTTCGGCAATAGTGTTTTTATTCGAAATACACATGCACAAATAAAGCCGCCGCACCAGCGTGTCCATGAGTGAGGCCGGCCCCGAGGGCAAAGTTAATGTTAGTAAATTTATCAATGGCTGTAGCGTACTGGCGCCTTCGCAAAACAGCGATGTTGGGCCACCTCGACTCGTCGATCCATCAAGTGGCGATTATTGCGGGACACTCGTGTCGCCATTCTACGTGTGCCTCTGCTCGGAGATATCGGCAGCGGGTGCTTCGCGAGTGCGTGACGACATATACAGATACGCTTAAAAATCTATTCAGTACACGTTACTAATCTTGTTCAGATTTTGCCGTCGGGTTCGTTGCGGACACGCAGTAAAATATTCTGCCCCTCTATTCATTGTCGAGACAACCTGATACGAAAATTCTAATTTCCTATAATTTATGGCTTAATCTGCACAGTTTCAGGTGGACCACTCCTGACGTTAATTTAAGGAGTGTATGGCAGGACGCAACTTTGCTATAGTGGTTACGCGGTTCTCCTGTTTCTACCTCCTGAATTATAACCGCCGACAGAAGCAACACGTGGAGGATGAGGAGGACACCACATGAGACGTTTTTTTTTTTATGTTTATCTATGAATATGCGGGCTCAAGGGTTTTTGGCCATTTTCGTATTTTATTTGAATTGAGAATCAGAGTTCTTTCGCGAGGAAGGACACATTATATTCATTAGTATATACGTAACACGAAAAGCCTGTCCTGAGCTGTTTTATTCTAGTAATATTTTTTTAAATGGGGCATTTTTTTTAAAAATGAAAAAGACAATTAAAACAATGCCACAATTTCCTTTTATATGGACTTACATAGCTGAACGAACGTATATTGTTAGAAGAATATATATTGTTATATCGCTACTTGTTGCAAGAACCTTGGAGCCCTCACAAGAAAGACTCTTCGTTGTCCACGCCGACTAACTATTATTAGAGCTTACATTTTGTTCAAATCTTATATATAATGTATATAACTCTACTCCAAGACAATATATATATATATATCCAAATAAAAATAGCTACCCCGCCATCCCGTGTACAACCAGGCGGCGAAACGTCATATCTTCATATATGGCATATATAATCATCATATTATGAGATGGCCGAGCTGTCATCCGATGACAAGTGATTCACAAGAAACACTGACGTGTGATCATTATCGCTGATCGACTAAACGCAACGGAAACAAGCCGTGAATGCGTGACTCAAGGCCGCGGGCCTAGATGTCGACTACGGACGCGTAGAAATTGGCCTAATGCTCACCGTTCCCTTGTCTGTGATTTGCATTATTCATGATGCTTGATTGCATCCGGCTTCCGAACGACTCCAATCTCTCTTATCTGTTATCGATGATCGGCAGACGTAATCAAATTCGCAGACAAGCTTCTAGGCTCCAATTTCCATCAGTTTCCAAAAATCGAATCATCTCCGGCCGGTTAATTAACGAAAGTTGAAATCAGCCAACCTGGTGGGTAACACGCTGAGTCTCACAGGCACTCCATAAAGGTAAACGCAATGGTAGCGTAAACGTTATATTTAATCGAGAACTCAGGCATCACCTAGACAGCAGCTCCGTAAATTAACCAAAATACAAATACATTAGATAGAAAATAATCATCTTAATCCATGCTTGCCGATTATGATTTTGCACGCATATGCGGTTAAAGGGGGCTCGTTTCCGGTAGCGGGTAGCGCGCGCGCGCGCGTCACGCGGCGTGTGTCGCGTGTAGTAGCGATCGGAAACACCGAAACACTCGCTGAGACATTAATTGAGAGTTTGTTGTGCACAAATGTTCAACGTAATAACAACAACAGCAAAAATAACAACAACAGTAAAAACAACAAAAATAGCAACAAACAAACAACAACAACAACAAACAACAGAAACGACAATAAACAACAATAACATCCTCAGCAACAACAACAAACAACAATAACAGCAAAAATAACAACAACAGCAACAACAACATCCTCAGCAACAACAAAAATAACAACATCAACGACAAAGGCAACCGCAACAAGCTTCAACGTAGACTTCTCGTCTTGTCTCAGAACTACCACTTTCTTGGTCAGTCTGTGTGTTCTCGGCCTGCTTTTTCGATGGTCGACTAACGGCCGGCGGCCACCGTCAGCGCTTCCGTTAGCCCGCACTCGACATCCACTGTGTCCAATCAGATCAGCTCTTCCAGCTAACCTCTCTCTATGGTGAGAGAGTGGGTCCCGCCAGGCCGCGCATTTTTGTCCTGACAGGTTCAGCAGGCATCTGTCTCTGCCTTGAGCTTTGCATGAATCTGACGTGCATTGAATGGTAGTAGCTTACACAGTGCCACACATGACAGTGATGGCCGCATATGTACATGTTTACAAGAGTGCTTTCGCACTGATGGATTAGTCGATAGTGCAACTCGAACTAATTAGCGTTTCGTGATCGAAATACACGACGATGAACAAATATTAGACCATACGTTATTAATTGAAAATAAATGAGAACAGGAAATAAGGTATGAGTTCAATAAAATCATCAATGAAACTCTGGCGGGCCCATGCTTGTATTGTGTGAAAGTAAGATACGTCGGCTTCACTTTACGCCTTCTGTAACTCGACGTCGCCTTGCGTATTCTAGCGTACGTATAACATTATTGTCTTGCTTAAACATCCATTCACGCTTTTAACCATGTTCGACGTCGATTCTACTCGCAACTTCGCTCTGCTCAGAAAAAAACTAATTAATGGACTTAATTAGTAAAAAATCAAATTTCTGTCTCGGGAGTGGTCAACGTTCGCCGATGTTAATCTTGACCCGCTCGGACCGATGCTCTAAGATGCGCTGTAAAGTGATAATTAATTAAAATGATGATCGTAAAAGTCCAGTTCATCGTTTGCGTGTTTCTGCCTCAGCATCTGTCGATTCGAACGACATTCGGCTAAGCGTCATAAATGGTAATTTATCACGCGAGAAGAACAACATCACAATCGCACTCGTTCAAGTGGTAACGTCTGTCGAAGTTACCAATTCGCGTCTGAACACGCGTAATCTGACATCTCTACAAATAGCGGATTATTTCGTACTACTTAGGCTGATTGGTGGCATCGTCTTAGCTGTCTACACAGATTGTGATGGAGGTATCTTTGTGTATTGTGTGAACAATTATCGTATGTTTCATTAATGGCTCGCCTTTCGGCTGTCAACGGTTGCAAGAGCGGGAACAACTGCTTGCAGCGATCCCTGATCTAATCATCGCGAATTACTTTACGATCTGTCGTCGTTCCAACTCGCTACATAGCCCAACTGGCTAACGTCCTTGCAAAACTCCTTCTTTCAAAAGCAAGAAAAAAATAATTACCGGCGCACGCCTATATTTACAGCCCGACTCTTCTAGACACCCGATAATCGGTGGTGGAGCGACCATGAGCGGCTCCACTTAGAAAAGGGGGCAGCGTGTCTATTACCGGAGGTGTGATTGAGTTAAGGAGGCGCAAGGGCGAACGGTCTAAAAAAGGCAAAAAGTTTAATTTGACAGTGCTGACGCGTATGTGCCAAGCAAGGCAGGTCCTCTTCGCGGCCTACGAGGTTTACGCGAAAGTACGCGAGATCTCTGTAAGGGCTGATCATTCCTTTACTGTGTGAAGGCTTAGGTCAATAGAAATCCTGAGTTGATACCCGATGTTGACAATGTGAGTCGACAGTTTGGAGTCGTCCGTTTGGAGAATCTGCATTGCCATTGCTGACGCACGTGCCACGGGAGAGCCACGACGCGACCTAACCTGGTCAGTTAAGTGCTTAACTGTTCGTACCTAACAATCGTTGAGTGCATTGATTTCGCGAGAGCATGGAGCGTGTCCTCGAACAAATAGGACGATGGCATGTCCCTGTCTTCTTGTTGGCCTTGACGGGGTCGCTTCCATATGGCCTGTTCGTGATGAGCCTTAGCTACATGGCACCAAAGATGGACTATTGGTGTAAGCCTCCAGAAGGGATCAATGTTAGCCAATGGATGGAAATGAATGCCGGCGTCGATCTTCGATGTCGGGTTCGTTCACAAGTTCAAGCGAATGACCGATTCGATAATTCGTCATTCGAAGTCACCAGTGAAAAGTGTCATGAGTGGGAATACGATCATACATTTCATAGAAGAACACTCACGGAAGAGGTGGGTACCGAGAGAAGAACAGTGGACATTACTTAAAATTCATAGGATCGAATTAAGGTTCATTTGGCACAAGTGGACGTATTTGATAAAAGCGAATTGTTGATAATGAGCTCTATTTAATTAGCGGTGCGCACCCTTACTCTCTCATCGCGAGTTCATTCCGTATTGTTTTTCTAACCGAGTGTAAAACCGTCTAGCAACATAAAACTCAATGATTAATATTGTATATGTCCATCATCACCGAAGCGATACCTTGCTGAACCTTGTCAATTAGCAGTGTGGATAAGGGATAATTATCCGGCATGGAATATGATGGGCAGTTTATGTTCGGTTACGTCTACATAATAACAAGGCCCACTTTTAATATCTAACTTTTATCTCACTTTTAATATCTAATAAAAAACACGTGTTTATTACGAGGACAAATCGCCTTCGTGGCAGTTACGTAAGCCTACCTATACCTGTAGAAAGACCTTCGTCGTCTTAGTATTCAGGTCCCTGTGTAGCCTGCTTATCGTAACCTTTTTCGGGTCTATCTTGTTCCAACTTGGGACGATTAGGTCTACTCGCAATCGGATAATAGCTACGAGGAACTGCTGATGTATGTATTCTATTGCAGTCAGCATACGGCGTACATAGAGGGCTCCTTGCAAGAGCCTTGCAGATAAGCCTAACAGTTGGGACCGCCCGGTGGCCTGGTGGTGCATTCGTGCGAGTCTTCCTTGCAACCGGAGGAGGACCAGTGGGTGGACACACAGGTTCGATCCCCCGACATCGTCTCGTAAGCCCATTTCGGGGCCCATTAAATGTTTGAGGCTGAGAGTCAGCCCGGAAATATTAGATAACTCTAGCAAGACCTCATCTGAAGGTCTTTTCAAAGGCTGCACTTGAAGGGCAACTTCGAAAGTCTCGACCCGACGGCCGCAATTTCGATTCTAGCCATTTTGTCAGTGCAGTGAGTAGTCACGCGCGCTTGCGCAACGCGAACGTCTTTAACCGACACGCTCACCTAACACCAGCTAGATGCCCATAGTATTATATGTATATATATATATATATGTTCGAATCACCGACAAGCATTAATTACACTACGGGCAACGCGTTTACAGCAGCTGCTAAGTTCTAAATATATTGCTGAATTAAACAATGTTAAAACCATTACGCTTATAATGAGTGAAGGCGCATGCCCCACTTGAACAAGAGCGTCTTCCTCCATTGTTGATGTTTTTCAATAAACGCTTGCCCGCCGCCACCCAGCTCTCGGTTGACTGCCCGATCGCTCCAGTCAATAATTGAACTCGACAATGCGTTCGTTATCCCCAAGGTCACAGAGTCAAGAACCCGGTGTCGTCTAGAGCAGCCGGCGGCGGAAGGCGGTCGTCCCAATTTTCATCTTGATCATCACGGCCTTATTCATGCAATTGGTATTTCCTTAGCCATACTGCGTTGCGAAGAGATCTGCTCTCATAGTAATACTAATAATGATAATCATTATTATTATTATTATTATTATTATTATGCCTAAATTTAGCCCTGAACTGAATTTGTTGGTAGAACAAACGCACGATAATTAAATGTCATCCAGGCCTCATACTCGCCTCCGAGATCATTAAATTCTTCGAGACTGATCGTTATATATATATATATGTGTGTGTGTATGAGTTGGCCTATATCTAATGGTGCGGTAGCGGGAAACACGTCGGTATACAGTAAATGATAGTGTGCGTTTTGCTTCGTAGACCCCTTTGGACTCCTGACCGAAACAAGAGACTCAGAGATGCTAGGCTGAGTTGATTCGGGTACGTATCGATTATCTCGGCTGTTTTGATCCACGAGATATGAGAGCTGTGTACCAATGAATTAGCTAATGAAGAGCTCACCATTTGCAAATGTTGCTGAAGCGAATCTCGTTTGCTTTGACAGCTTGAAATATTACCACTGTAATTATAGTAAACACTGTTGAAAAGTCTTCGACTGGGAAGACCACAATAGCCGTTTCACATGAGATGCACGACTAGCTCTCTAGTCGCCATGGCGGTTCGAGATTCACTGGGCCATCTAGCGAACGGAGATCTGGCGCTGATAGTGTTGTTGTCATTAGGACTTATTTGTTAGTCGTGTATTCGATGTGAATACAAAATTAGTGTTGGTATCGTATGTATTTCTACTCGTTTACTTATCTATTTTTATCGAAATTTCAAGTTTGCCAGGTTGGCCCACCTCTCTCCATGTGTAAAGGTAAAGGTAAAGCTTTATTTGTTTATTAAAGGAACTGCAGTTTTTACACAGTATTATGGTGTTATTAATAATTAATACAATAAATTGAACAGAGCTCGCTCTATAGAGGTCAGGACGGTCGGGTGGCTTCCTCGGGGTCGACGCACAGACTTCAACTCACCTCGTGTCCGCCACCCAGTCAGTACACATCTCTCGAGAGCTGGTGTGCCATCCTGTGGACACCTGTCTGCCTTGAAAATATCCTCGACCGACCCGACTCTCTCTGCGCTATCCCATCGTCCCAACAAGTCCGAGTGTCTTTCCTTTACTATTCAAGGGTAGTTAGCATAGTAAGGGCCGCGTCATCACAACGAATGATAATAATAATAATAATAATAATAATAATAATAATAATAATTAATAATAATAGTAAGAAATTAATGACAAATCGGCAAAGGAAGAAATCGGCTTTAGCTTATCAGGGCTTCAGTTAATATCTACACAGTAATTGATTTTGTGCTAGCGTAATAGATTAATACGGAGCGTATAATACAAAATGTGTACAGACGAGGTAATTCGGTTATGATGAGGGCTCTAGAGTCGTTCGAGCGAGGTCACCCAAATGATGATTGTGGGATTTACCGGCCAACAAGATAGAGACAAGTATCACACAATTCTGCAATGCGTGCGTTCGCACAACAACAACAACAATTCTGTCGGGCACCGACGGAGATTCGTATACATAGCTGTATCTGTGCTAATGACAATGACTAATGAGAGTCTGGTGCACTTTTTCCGTATGTGCTTACTCAAACCGAACCTTCTTAGCCTGAAACGCAAATGATCAATATATATATATATATATATATATATATTTCTATGCCATCGCCTTCCTCGGCACAAGTCGGCCTCGGCCCCGGTCCCCAACTAATCCCCACCAAATGATCCCTAGAAATAATTCCTAATTATTGTATGTTTGAAAAAGTTTTGTTTAAGTAGTACGATCATATATATGTATATATATATATATATATATATATATATGTATATATACGACACAAGATTTTCGATTACTGACTGAAATACATTTTTGCCTGTAACACCTAAACTATCGATATGTCGCGTCGCGAGACTCGAACCTGCCAGTGGCCTCCGGCTATGTGAACGTATATAGAAATCCCCAAGCTAAAATACCACAGCGAGACGCACACAATTGACTACTGTGATTGGGAGGAAACCCTGAGCAACTGCATTCGAGTGGGGTACACACAGACAACATACGGTGAGCCCTAAGGTCACTCCCCGATGTGAGTTCTGAAGAACCAGTGATCTGAAAACTTTTCGATGGCCTTGCCAGCAGCAACGGCAAATGATTGTCAACTTGACAAGCAACAAAAAAGTAAGGGAAGATTGTCCTTCATTAAAATTTAGCTTACAGAGAAAAAGAGAGAGAGAGAGAGAGCGGGGGGAGCTTACCCCCGAGGGGTAACGGCAGTGATCTATCGTAACTGCGTTATTCGTTGTTTATCGCAACCCACCGTAAGCCCCCTCGGGGTATGACGTTACCAGAGGTCACAACACGGAACGTCAACCTTTACTTTATTGATACCTAGTGCTCTACCTATGGCACAGCCTAGGTCGAACGTTGCCAGTGATATCGCGCACTGGGAAACAGAAGGAGGTCTCTTAGCCGTTGTTATTTCTTTGTCTGTTTATATCTATCGCTGCATCGTCGTTGTTTATTTCAGCCGGGTTTATTTGGTCCTGTCACACAACCGTCGCAATAATTATCGTTGAGCATCGTACAACTGTCAGTTTGTTTGTGGAATCCAAGCGGCACTCAATGGCCCGCTACCGCTTCTTGTGTTCTGGCTCCCAGCTTCAACTGTTGAAATTCGTTCGAGACTTCGCCTTGGGATGTTGCACTCGCAAGGGAGTATTATTAGACCTATTGTCAACTATCTTCGTGTTCTAGTGCCGTCGGGCACGGCTTTGGTTGTCCACTTCTTGAGCAGGCCGCCGAGTCTGTGTACAAACCTCTATTGAGATGAGTCTCTCTCTCTTTCTCTCTCAGCTGCTTCCCCCTTGTAAAGTAAATTTTCCTGGCTTACTCACAGCGAACATTTAACGGTACTGCGTTCTGCCTGCTGTGACAGCTCGGAGCCTTCATGGAGAACTACAAGGATCACTAGACTATCTACAGTGTACAGATATCTTGGATTTGTTGACTATGTCTCCGAGGCAAGATCTTTCTCACTCTCCTCATATAGGATTCGCAGCAAATATTAATGCTACCCTTTGGGATGATCGGTCGAGAACGTTGATGACGTTGCGCCCGACAGCATGCGAGTGATGACGGAGGGGTAACAACATCGCAAGGTCAAATCCGCGATTGTATGAGGCTATTATAGGCTAAGCGATAATAATAATAATTTAATGATAATAATAATAATAATTAATAATAATAATAATAATAATAATAATAATAATAATAATAATAATTAATAATAATAATAATAATAATAATAATAATAATAATAATCATACCCGTCTAACCCAGATGCGCATCTTTTGCTTAAAGCTGGTTGCCGATCGCCACCTAAGATGAACGCACTAACAGAACGAAACGTAATATTGTCGAATTAGTTTAATTGCAATTCCCCCTCGCTCGTGTTGCAGCTAACTCTAATCCCATAAATTAAGTCTTGTGAGCCTTTGTACCCTTACTTCGTTTGGCCAAGTGCTACTCATGTGCGGTGTATCCCGACACCATGTCCTTTTTTTAGGAGGGTAACCTTGTTTTTCATAATATGCATTACTCCGTTCAAATTTCAAGGCTAGCATATTCGTCTGCCACTGTGGGACTGACTATCTGCCAGCAGAATGCTGGATCGCAGGAGCAACTGGTACGACGTCCTTTTCAATGAATCCTCGCTTCATATACAGCTATTCAGCGGGACGAACAGTAGCTCTTGGTTGTTCGAGGAGTCCTTCTAGTTCCTCTGTGTGGTTATGCGTTCTCGACTAAGACAATACAATACATATAAGAGAACTTAAACACTATAAAAATTGCAATGTCCTTTAATAAACCACTAAATCTTGACCTTTAAGATAAATTGTTTTTGGTATAATAACTGAACTGCAGTTTTTTTCAACGCTCAAGTTCTCGCCAAGCCGCCAGTTCGCGGGACTCGAACCTGCGGCCTTCGGCCTTTTACAGCCTACACAGGCTTAGCCTACGTCCAAACCTGCGTAGTTCGTAGCCTAGCCTAGATTTTCGGCCTCATTCCCAGTTTTCCTTTGGTTTGTACATATGTGTCCGAAAAAATATTCCTGATTCCACCATTGCAAAAGGCGTTCCAGGTTAATAAACGCTCCGAAACTGGCCCCAAGCCGCGAACAGCTGCGACGGACGAAGAAGGGTGACCTATTTAGTAATCGCGAGGTAAAGCTAAATGTTTTTTGTTGGTTTATTAAAGGAACTACAGTTTTCATAAATGCTTTTGTTCTCTCGTTGTGCCACCAGATCGCAACACTCGAACCTGCGGCCTTTGGCTATTCGCCCGGCGGAGACCTAGCCACTGTCGAAATCCACTGCGCTGATGGTTAGCCGCTTGTATACTTTTTGATTGTAATATAAATAGAAGTGTTCCGCGCCACCGGGGACAAGCGCGCTGGCTGTTTCCTCCTGCAGCGCCTGTCCCTCGCTGTGAGGCAGAGAGGCAATGCCATCGCCTTCCTCGGGACATTGTCGTCCTCACCCCCCCCCCGCCCCACCCCCATAATCCCTAGAAATTCCGACCTATTGTAACGTTTAATATATTATAATAAATACAATAGCTTCGTTTCTATAAAAAAAAAAATAGAAGTGTCATTCCCGAAAGTTGTGAGCCCTAATGTCGACTTCCATTCGACAACCAGAGATCTACTTCTCCTTTGAGTATTCGAAGTGATGTAATATCAGCCGCTTTCCAGCGAACCCAAATCTAGATGGCCAACAGATTAAACGCTACGTTGACAGTATGGTCTCAGAGATTGCGTTTACGGTGGTGGTGTCGGCAGCCGCGCTGGTGGCGTAGCAGCATTACGGCCAATCCCAGCGTCACCTGCCGGTGGAGAGATGTCTACCGCATCTCAATCCACGTTGCACAGTGGAATGCCACGTGCACGGTGATCGTTGTGTGGCGCTACGTCTGTCTTACCTAACAGTTTTTCGAGCTGACCCTCAGCTGTTCCCCTATCTGTCAGGCCTCAGATCTTAACCTTTAGGTATTACTATGAGGACCTGTCGGGGCCACCTTTACTTATTCTCTGCCTTACTCGTACCTGACAAGAATCTTCAGATAAAGAAAGATAAAGATAAAGAACTCCAAAGATTCTCCGCAGCGTCTGACAGGATTTGAACCCAACACACACGTGTCCCTCCGGTCTAGTAGTTTGTCCCCTGGATGGTCTAGTGGTGAGCGTCTTAGACTACGTCTGTCTTACCTGACTAGCACGTCGCACGGTGATATACCACGGGCATGGTGATCGTTGTGTGACGGTACGTCAGTGTCATTAGCCTCGTTACAATATATATATATATATATATATATATGGACTCAGTATAGGATATCATCTATTACTCATCGACATGAAAGATGGTAGCAAAAAAAGCGCTGGTATCCCCTACGCGATTATTTCCGCTTCTAGATCGTCTCTCATCGTATGAAGAGTCATTCAAATCCGTATCATACGGCCTGCTTACGACAGCTATGAAAGTCAGCCGAGAAATTGCCAATGAATAGCCCCCTGCGGCAAAGCGATATATAAATAGATAGTGGTCTTTCTTTGAAAGATGATTTATACGAACTCCGCGAGTTTCTAATGGCGCCCTTCTGGATCCTGAAAAGATCCTTAGGAATCGATATCAAGAAGTGGTCCCACCTTAAATGAACGTTCAACAACTTGGAACGAAAACTTTTACGGTTCGAATCGATTGAGATTGGGATTCGGTAGCGACAGTAGTACACGGACCCGATTTTTGGCTTCAATATATACATATATATATTATATATAAGTAGTGGTAGTATTTATTATACATCTGTCTGTATATATATATATATATATTTATCATCAATATTCTACCTTGAATCGCTATGTTATGAGACGTTACCCTCTAACCAACATTGCTATCGGCAATACATCCACACCAGCGCTGATGTAACCTTAAATTCAAGCCTTCCGATTGCAACACGAACCTCAATCGCAGCCCTGCGATGTTCAAGCTCAAAGCGATGCCACGTGGCAGTGCCGGCGGGTTCTGTGTTGATTTTGGATTGGCGAAAACTCGGGGTAGTTTGAGAATACTTACAACTACCTTGCGAGGAACTTTGGATACATTCACTTCGAACTTCTGACGAGAGTTACAGTTGCGTACTTACCGAGCAAAGCAACAACAATAACTACCTAAATAGCGATGTGTCAGTTTATCGTCTTGGTTAAGTTTTCGTTGGCATTTGCACAGGTATACCTGGTATGCAAATTGATTTGCGTCAGCACTAACTACATAGGTTAGAAGTCGCTGTCGTATTTTTCTTCCTCAACCCGTAATTAACGGTTACTAATAGCCGAATTAATAATAGACGATTTCGAGCTCCGAATGCCAATCGGATGGGGGTCAGCACCACGAAGGACGCTTTGCTTCGGATGAAACCCTGCTGCCGGACGCGGCGAGGGATCTTTGGATTTCTTTGTCAAATATATATATATATATATATACGTCCCCTGGATGGTCTAGTGGTGAGCGTCTTAGACTACTAGACCGGAGGGACACATGTGTGTTGGTTTCAAATCTTGTCAGACGCTTTGGAGAATCTTGGAAGTTCTTTATCTTTATCTTTCTTTATCTGAGGATTCTTGTCAGGTACGAGTAAGGAAGAGAATAAGCAAAGGTGGCCCCGGCAGGTCCTCATCGCAATACCTAAAGGTATAAGAGCTGAGGCCTGTGAGATAGGGGAACAGCTGAGGATCTGCTCGAAAAAACAATACAATACAATACAAGGTTTGGTTTATTAACGGAACTGCAGTCTTATCACAACGCTTAAGTTCTCGTAAAAATAATAGCGAAAAAGTAGCGTAGAAATAATAGCGAAAACAGTTATATATATATATATATAAAATATATATTAGAGACAGAGAGAGACGGGTGATGCCGCCTCTATCGTGTGGCCTTGTTGTTCTACTTAGTTGTGTAATCATAGAGCAGGTTTCAAGGCAAGACGCCTTGAGCTTGCGATTCTCAACTATGCTATGTGCTATTCAGCCAAAACGGACCCCACGAACAAGTTCCCGTCTCCCCATTCACATTTACTTTGCAAGGCTGCTTAGTCGTACGAGAGGTCTACGGTGCCATTGCCAATCTTGTACGCGCGGTGTACTTCCACGAACCACGACGCGGCGAGGATTCTTTGGATTCTCTGTTTGTCAGATCTCTCTTTACCTGTGGAAATCATTACTGTTTTTTCGAGCTGACCCTCAGCTGAGCCTCCCCTATCTGACAGGCCTCAGCTCTTAACCTTTTAGGTATTACTATGAGGACCTGTGGAAATCTTTAGATACATATATGTATATATGTATATATATATATATATATATTAGAGAGAGAGAGACCTTTGGGGTCACCTTGCTCTAGAGAACTCTTTAAGAATATCTATATACAGGAGGAGAGAGTAGCTCTTAGATGAATTGTATTTCATGTTCAGCAGGTAGCACAATTGTCGTCCACTTTTCTAAATGAATACATTTATCTTACATATATTATTATTATTATTATTACACATTTATCTTATATACAGCCCTGCTGCGTGATGATGACATATAAGAGAGCTTAAGCATTGTAAAATTGCAGCTCCTTTAATAAGCCAATAAAACCTTTACTTTTACATATAACATATTAACTGTGTGGGCGGATCCCGTTAACAGCTAACTGCTCGATAAACTAACTCATCCGTTGCGCGCTTTTTCCGTTTCGACGTCCGCCATACGCATCGACATCATCGTCTCCAGTGGGGTGCGGTTTGCGACAATGACTGGATGTTGGCGACCGCTCAGAGCTGCCTCATGTTCGGAGTTCTCGTTGGCTGCTTCGTGTTTTCGCATGTCTCTGACTGGTACGGCCGAAAGACGGCACTGTCAATGTCGCTGGCGATCTGCATCGTCGCCGGCTTTGGGATCTCGTTCACCAGTAACTACTGGGTGTTCTGCGTTCTTCGCTTCTTGATGGCGTTTGGCCATGGCGGTAAACGAACCTCGAACGTCATAAGTAAGTCGAAAAATAGTATCTAATTACAACACGATCGTGTGTTAGTCGATATCGAATCGAGACACTTGAGTTGATGAGCCGACACAGCGCGGCACAGGTCCCACAATCACGGCCAGATTGAATTAGAACAGATTGCATGTCGAGACCCCGGACGTGGCTTGGTAGCGCATGCGTGTGCGGCCACCAGTGGCAACTGGTGGAGACACGGGTTAAGTTTGTGTGGTCGTGCGTATTTAAAGGTTCGTCGTACGAAGCAATGCACGAGACAACTCCGTCCACTGAGTTAAATGTCAAGGATGAGAGTTAGATCCCGAAGGCATTTTCAGCATATATCGAATATACTAATGACTAATATATGTGTTATAGGGAGACTAATTGATGCCTAAATGATTATCTCTACTAGTATAACAATGGCGCAGTTGTATCTAAATGCACATAGAAATTATCATGAAGGATGCGAATAAAGACCAGAATGAGATAATGACTAAAATTCAATCCAATTAAAATACTTCTCAGTTAACAAAAATTGGAGTGATACACCATCCTCAATATTTTCATACCGTATGTCACCACTGTCATCCCAGATGGTAAATGGTAAATGTTTATTGGTTTATTAAAGGAGCTGCAATTTTTCAATGCTTAAGCTCTATATTATATAATAAAATACTTATTATTATTATTATTACATATTCCACTTGACTAGTATGTATTAACTAGCGCGAGCCCAATCGAGAGCCCAACCCGGATCAGACGAGACACCCAAATATATTGTTAAGTCGCTTATTACGGAGTATGGGCAGCAGCAGCACCACCCAGTAAGAGATTGTACCCAATACCAAACATGCCATTAGTAATACAATTACAATTGAGCTTCTGATACATTCATAGGAATTAAGCAGAATTCATGTATTTCACTAAAGGCGAAGACAGTTTGACACACGCACACGCATTCTACTTCCTCGGGATATTAAATTCGTTCTAATTTACATTCTAATTCTCTCTCCCTAAAATTGCAGCTCCTTTAATAAACCAATAAAACCTTTACCTTTACCTTACCTTACCTTACCCTCATAGTGCAATTTGAGGTACTTAATAATGACGTCGTTGATAAAATAATCATTGTCATATCAACTAGAACACAATACTTAAGAGCTGGCGAATGTTCATGCCACACCTTCTTCCAGATACCCAGACGAACCTCAAATGCACAGAACTGGTGAACTTCTAATATGTATTGCAGAAGTTTCTCATTAGCCGCTAGAAAAAGTTATCGAATGCGATCATATAGCAAACTTTGCACAATAGTGGTACACTTCGAAGTGATACTGCTTGAGTATACGCGGGGATGGTCACCTCCAAATAACTCCATAGGATTTCAGGCAAATTAGGTCAGGACACTGTTTCCCGAAAAGCTCACATCTACCAAGATAAATAAAAGGAACAAAAGTAAAAGATGAAAATAGAGAAAGACTACTGGGTCATTTCATAATGTACTCAGCCTATATCTGTATACGGGGTGTAAAAAAAATACACGTGTATATTGTATACGGGGTGTAAAAAATAACACGGAAGAGATAAGAGCTGATTAGTTGGTGGCCGCTGGATGTGGCTGGGATCTTCCTGCGGGATTCCCGGTGGGGACCGATGCAGGGGAAGGCCTCCTCGCAGGACAGGACGTTGATAATGGTGTTAGATGCAGAGAAGCAGCAGTGTAGTGGCTGTTTGCGGCCGTGATGTCCTGCGGTGGTGACACCGTCGCAACGACGCTTTTCCGGTAGAGTGGTCCCACCGACCAGGACAGGACTCACTCAGCCTTAATGGAGCTCCCCCAGGACACGGGGCTAGTTTCGACTGCACAGCAGCTAGCGGTGTCAACCGTCGCCGGATTGTGTAGTGCCATATACTTGGTCAGACAAACGAAACTAAGCACACAGCTATGCCCCGTTGGTATGGTGGGGGGTCCGCCATCTGCGATGACTGATTGCTGCTCTTTGCGAAGCTGATAGTTTCCGTCTCAAAAGCTAGCTAGGATAGCGGATCTCTGTATGCTTTTGGTTGGCTGCCACCGATTGCTTGTCATGGCTGTGTGGGCAGTCAGCAGGTGACTTGTTCCTTTACCGCGATTGATAATTTCGAAGCGTGGCCACTCTGAGTGAATCCGATGCGGATTGTTCAAATACTGTCGGTGACGTCGAGTTGAAACAACAGCCTGTCTGTATCTGCACTGTTAGGGGTGGTGCAGAGTTTTTCCGGAACATGTGACGTGGTCGCGCGACGTGAAGAAATGACGCTTGGGTTGCACGTCGTGTTTGCCAGTTTCAATTAAGGAATCAGGTAGTCACGCGTTGGGTCCGGCATGCGAGCGCGTCTTGCGATCGGAGGAGTGCAACGCGTAGGTGCACGCAGGGGTTCGATCCCCCACCGTTGGACATTTGCATTTAAAGGGGTTGTCCGCCTTAGGAAGCAATGCTGAAAGCAGTTGTACCGTGGACTGAGTTCAATGTTTAAGGCTGAGAGTCCGCCCGGAAATTTACTTTAGTAGATACATCCCCTAAGATGGACCACGCTGTATTTAAGGGGTCCGTCTTATGAAGCAATGCCGAAAGAAGAGTACCGTGAACTAAGTTCAGTGTTCAAGATTGTAAAGAGTTAGCCCCCAGGAGAATTTACTTTTAGGTGACATATCAAGGCTAGTCGTTGAAGCAAAGTTTTCTGTCAAGGTAAACCGAAATTTCAATGTTTGGTGGATCTGGCCAACTAACGGCTAATTTTTCACAGAGTAGAGTATATGTGAATTGTTTGGAAACAACTTGCTACCCCGATGCAGTGGGGGATGATCAGGGGTAAGGGCTATATAGGGTACCGAGATGGAAAGTTCGGCCAATTATTTATTTATACCCATTAGGTTTTAATTAATGGATGTAGTCTTACAGAACAAATAAATCGGGAACTGCGCTTTCGAGGAGAGAGGAACACATTGATCGGATCGTTTGTTACGTATATTTGTCTGTTATAGACTCAGCATTCGCACTAAGCCCCCGGGAGGCCTGGTGGTGCATCCGTGTGCGTCTGTCTTGCAACCGTATGAGCCACGTGGGTGGACACATGGGGTGCGATCGCTCACCCATAATGCACTTTTACATTAAAGGGGGGGTCCGTCTTACGCAGCAATGCAAATATAGCAATGGACTGAGGTAAATGCTTATGGCCAAGAGTCAGACCCAAAAAAACATTCGACTCAGCGTCCACAGCGTCCGGCGAACGCAAAATTATTAACGCACCTAGCAAGGACGCGTTCGTGTTCAGCGCCACCGTGTACGTGAACGAACGTGTTGGAGGGTCGTTCAATGAGCTGTGCCTTGAAGGAAGTCGTAACATGTGACTCGAGACATCTGACGGGCTATCGTCCCAGTTCAATGTACGGAGTCCCGTTTAAGCGCTCATCCCGAAGGGCGGCCACGTCACCGAGGATTTCAAAAGTTCACAGAGGCAAATCCATGTGCTGTGTAGCTTCTGACAGCAAACGCAAAGGCTAATGCCTCTTGTATGCTAATTCAAGTCATGGTATTTATGACCTGCTCCGGTCATCGGCTGACGCCCACATTGACGCGACAATAAAGAGGAGATCACTGCGTAAGGTCGTCGTTCGAACTCTGCCATTGCCGAGCGTGGGATCCAATCCGACGTCTGTCACGGCCGTAGTGGCCACCCCCGTTTCGAGGCGCTTTCCTGACGACAAAAGATTGGTGAAAACACTGCGTGGTCCGCCTTCAATTTTTTTAGCAACCCACAAAGACGGGCGGGGGGCGGCCATTTGGGAAAGGGCCCAGTCTGTTCTGGCGTGCGCCGTGGCATCGTCGTAGGAACTCTGGTTGCTGCTGCTCCTCAGGATGCTTCCCACGGCCACCACTGTGCTCTCTGAATGTACTTACTCACATTTTCTATTTATAATATGCTATATATTGTATTATATTGTATCTGTTATGTTCAATTCAAATGTGATTCATTAACGGAACTGCCGTTCAACACCGCTCGAGTTCTCGTGAAACTAATAAACAAAGTAAAAGTTTGCGGGTCTTTGAAAGACTTACGGACACCATACTTATGCGAGTCGCGTACACCAAGTATTCAATTAGGATATTCAATTAGGTGCAACAGAGAAACTCACTGCACTCCTTGCAGTCGACTCGCTGCTGCCGCCGTAAGCCGTATATCATAGGTTCCAAGGTCAATTTTTTCACTTAGTGTATAAATGCAAAATTTTGCACATCCAATCTGTTCTTGACTCAACGTAAATGAATAACACTGATACGGAAATCGATTTTTTTTGTACGAAACGGACACTTTTTTTTCTTCAAAATCACGCACCTCCTCTAGGCTACCCGGCATCTACGAGAAAATGACAAATGCATAAAGGCTAAACCAACATAAGTAGAATTGGCAACACCTGATATAATCCAATGAAAATAAAGGGGACTTGTTCCGGAATCGAAGAGACCAATCACAAAACGATGAAAAATATCATAGTTGGTAACATTTCGTAGCTAAGATCACAATTCGAGGGGACAAAATAAATAGTCCTGTTACATTGTGGAGTTGAAATCGTTTGAAATATAGGTACAAATACAAATATCGACGTTGGCTTAAAAAAAACGTAGGTTTTCCGGGCTGACCCACAGCATTGAGCATAGAACTCAGTCAACAAACGTACAACTGCTATCGGCATTGCATCCTTCGTAAGACGAGCCTCTAACCTGCCCCACCCCTCTCCCCTTTTTAAATGCAAATGTGCACCGGTGGGGATCCAACGGCAATTCGCTAATTATTATATATTTGAAGATTGTACGACAGATATCCAATAAAATAAATTGCTAGACAAATGCCGGTTTTAAGTAGATGCTCATAAATATCCAAGCACGCTTCAAAAGCACCCACAATATATATTAAAAAAAAAACCAAAAAAAAATAGATTCGTCTAGGCTTTAAAGTCTTGACGATAAACTGCGCCTATATCGAACATAGTGTTATTGTTACTCGCCCGATATAGGAAGGATCAGTATGCAATACATGGGCCGGGATAGCTCAGGACGTCGCTCCAGGATCCCCGTATAGAGGACACGGTCAAAAAAAAAGGAGATGAGAGTCAATGTTGTTATTTCGTCAGGTCGTCCCAGACATAGCAAACATAAGAAAATAGTGTTTCACACAATGTTGACAATACTGGAATAGAGAATGGACAGGGTGGCTTCCCTTATATATATATATATATATATATATATGTACCGGTAGCTTCTCGCCTGACATAGACATGTGTGAGACAGCGAGTCGCTATTCTATTTTTAGCAGAATTCATTGTTTTCTTTATTTACTTGAGATTTAGTATTATACGATCGTACAGCACAAGACGAAGTGTTTGATTTATTAACGGAAGCGTTTTTTTTTCTTTCTACAATGCAGTGAACTTGTTCCCTCTCTGTCTCGATAGGCGATATAGGTTGTCAGCAGGTTGTCGCGAGTCAACTTGAATCTCTTTGCGCCTGTCTTCGACTATTCACGATAGCCAGGGGACACTTGGTCACCCAGCCACCGTCCAACCGCCACCTCACAGAGCTGACGGCGTGTATTTATGGTCGCGAACATAATGACAATTTCTACGATATATATATATTTAACTTTGCCTTAGTAGGGTTTGGACGGCTGAGTCCCCCGGTGCAAAACGCCGGGGGGGCGCAGATTCGAGTTGTCCTGCGGCCTGGTAAGGACATATCAAGAGAACTTAGCTGCGTTGGAAAAAAAAGCTCCACTTCCGTTAATAAACCAACAAAAACCCTTATCTCTGCCTTTATCTTTATTGAAATTTTGAATGATGAGCCAAACAGCATCAAAATATATTTGGCATAGGCGACAAAATGGATATATTCAAGTACCGTTTACCTCTCTATATTGAACAAAGTAAGGTCGCATATCATTTCATCTACAAATTAGAAATGTATTGGCCTAATCGCTCCGTCATAAAGACGCCCTATCAATATGTAATCGTTTATCGACAATAGACATTTCATCTGTTTAAGGTTTACACGAACACACTTATAGCCGATGAATTGTATAAAAACTACATTATAATTTTTACATTTTTTACTGATTCTTACACATTTTTCCTACATTTACTTATGACGACAGAATACGATGCTTCAATGGCAGTCGTGGTTAGTAGAATTGATGAATTCCTTAATGGTTTCAAAGGTAACCTACCATGAAGGTCCTATTTCCTATTTCTGTAGATAGCGTCTTAGGTGGAAAAGGTGAAATTTAATGCTACCTGAGGTAACTTCGTTGTGATTTCTTTCTTGTCCATCTTTCCTTTAGCATACACGGTACAATCGCAATGTATATTGAAAGGAAAGCGAAAGAAAAAAACGCAGGAAAGGTTACTCTCGGAACCGCCGAATCCTGATTACTTTAAGCCATTATAACGCTAAAACGGTTAAAGGCACAATTTAATTGTGAGACTCCGCCGCCACCTCCCATCTTTTGCCCGTTAAAAATTTCTATTGTAGTCTCCCATAGGGTTGCGCAATGTTAAATACTTTTAACAATCCGTAGATAATAATTGATTGAACAGAGTGGTAGATAACCATTGATAGTGATTATGTCTCCGGAGGCCTGACTCTCCTCGCGAGGCATGTGACGTCCACGGACTAGCTGTTCGCATTTCTTTCTTGCAACCGGTTAACCTTAAACGCAGATCTCGAACAGTGAGGATCGGACCCTTGTGTCCGAACCTACAGAACTAGTAACCTAAGTTTTCGGGCGGTCTCCGGTATAGTACTCTGAGATCGTACTTGCAGTGTATCTAATGGAAACAATTCGCGCAATTCGAAACAAGGTACAAAACTCACATTGGCATCACACGATAATGTCCACATCTCCCCCAGCGGCACCTAACCTTGGGGGTCTACCCAGCTATCGTCGAAGGGGGCGTTCGGAAATACTATCAATAATGTTCTCTCGAAGCACGAGCGGTACAAGCCGTTTGCCGAACGGCACACGTACTGAATTATTCGCCCAGGAAGATCCGTTGTTTTTTTTTGTTCTCTCGTCCACACTACGCCCGTCTTGTTACCGCTAACAGCGGTGTTATGCATAGGCGGATAATGGTATTCGCCTAGGCATGAAGCAGTACCTATTGCGGAACCTGTAGAATGCTGTCGAGAGATATCCAGAATATAACGCGCTACGTAAAGTCTTTCGGAGAAAATAATCAATCAATGTCGAATGCACCCAGCCAGTGTTGGTACGGGTGAAATCGACACCGTTTGTGTAACAGCGACGTCGAACTCGACAACGAAACTCGCGACACGCCTTAACATGGCCTATTTCACGCCAATCTCCTGTGAGCCTGCTCCCGAATTCTAAACGTGTATAACATGACGCGTACATGCATACGTAGGTAGGGTGAGTAAATTGTATATGGACCCTTTATCCGGATAGCCAGCTATACGAAAGCGTTATTGCCACCTTTAACCGGCTACGCCGTAAATATTGCATTACTCACACACGTTCCTTTCGTGAGAGCATTCTGTTCCTATTTTTTGAGCTGTTTGAGTATATATATATATATATATATATATATATATATATATATAAGAGAAGAACTTAAGCATTGCAGAAATTGCAGTTCCTTCAATAAACCTCTAATCCTTTCCCTTACCCTACCTTACCTCATTTGACCTTGACGGCAATGCCTGCTTTGGTAAGCATCCTCAGCAAAACGCTGTCTAGAAGCGCTGTGCAATGCGTCGTCCGAGTAAGTATTATGCACAGCGTATTTTGCGCGAGAATTCACCCACGCCTACTTTTGGTGAACGGCAAATGCAAATGTGTGTACACTGAGATATACCCGATGACGGTTGATAACGAAATCAAATAGCCAGACGTGTGGCGTGACATTGCTATCCATTGTAGTTATGTGCGGTTCATTGCGGAACCTAACCTTATTTTAGGAGTGCGACCTAAACCTTTGTACCTGACCGCTGATTTGTTTGATTTGTGGAAGGACAATGACGAAACATGTCACTTTGACACCCCTGATCATTTTATCCCTAATATTTACTTGATACGATGATATACGTGGGTTCGAGTCCTGCGACGTATGAGACATAAGAGAGAAGAACTTGTGAAGGCTCGTAAAAATTGTCGTGCTCCTTTAATAAGCCCTTAATAATTTGTACCTTGTCATCCTTTTCGTTTGTAGCGACAGAGTCCGTCGGAGCAAAGCACCGTGCGATCGTAACTGTTGGCCAGGACGTTGGCTGGTGCCTCGGCCTACTCCTAACGCCACTTCTAACGTATCACGTCCGCGACTGGGTTTGGATTCAGAGGGCCATCATCATACCGGAATTCGGCTTTGTCCTTTTAGTTTGGTAAGCCGCTTTTGTCACAGTAGAGTCTTATCTCAGTCTTGTTTCTCTTGTGACGTTTTCGCTAGGCTGGTCGACTTGCGCTCGTAAATCGACGGCGTGGGGGGGCGGGGGGGGGGGTAAGAATCCTTTCGTTTACCTAAATCCACGTCGCTCAGCCGTTTCTCCAGTGAGTTCTGAGGCTGTGACGGCAACATCTGAATCAAGGACATTCTCACACAATTTTCTAGGTTCATGGACGAGTCACCCAAGTGGCTGGTAAGTGCCGGCCACGAAGCGAAGGCGCGCGAACTTCTCAGGAAGATCGTTCGGGTGAACAAGCTAGCTGATCGGGAAGACATTGACGTTGACTCGATTGTAAGGGACACGACCGCTGCTCTCATGAAGGTATAACAATCATTCGCTTGGTTAATAGGAAATTTCATAGGAGAAATAGGACGGCATTTTCACAACGGTATAAGAAATGGCCGAAACTTATACTGGCGTATGATTTTGAAAGAAAATCCCAACAGAAACACATTAGGACTCCCTTCGACGAATTTCGGTGTTGTTAAGTAAACATTTCAGAATACCCAGAATAATATGTGACATATAAGAGAGTTAAGCATTGTAAAATTGCAGCTCCTTCAATAATCCTTTACCTTACCTTAATCCAGTCGCGTTATGTTGCAGTCGTTGTCAGACGAACAAGTCATACTGAGCTAGGCAAAATGACATAGTCTATCCATAGAGAGTAGGGGGGGGTGTTAAAGCTTCAGGTTTTATGCTTCTTGCGACACTGAAATCAATATTGGATTTAATACAAAACATCTGATGTAGGAGTTTGGCGACTTCAAACTTCAAAATGTCATCGCAGAAGAGACGTTTTTCAGCATTATTTCTTACGCTTGTCCGTTGGAAAACGTTCTACAACAAATAAAAAAGCCTATTTTAACAACTCGGTGTTCTAGTTGCAATCGTCTCAGCTTTCCCTGCAGAGGAACAGAACGAATTGCAGCTCCTTTAATAAACCAATATACCTTTACCTCTACCCGCTCACCGTTCAGTTGTGTGAAACGATACAAAAAGATGCTAAAGCGCTGAGGGTGGCGGTTGGACGCTGGCTTGGAAGTGGTCTCTGGCTGTAAACAGCCGAAGACCGCCGGCTCGAGACGTCCCACGACCTGGTGACATATTCCTATCGAGGGAACTTAAGCAATATAAAACTGCAGTTCCTTTAATGAACCAACAATACCTTTAGCTTACATATTAGTAATGCAACATGCCACAACCTGGCAGCTATGGTACTGTAGTGCGGGCAGAGAATAAACTCTTCCTCGGCCTTGGTTCAGCGGCAGGAAAATAACTGGTCTAAATAAAAACATGCTTAGAGATCATTTTTAAATAATCAAAATCACACCCTGAAAGTGTTAATATTTGTGGTGATTTCTTCCATGATTTCTATGTGAACTTACGCTTATTAATGCTTAATAAACGGCCTGCACCGAGATGGCGTAGAGGGACGCGACTCATCGAACCTATTGCTGAATATTACATTTATTTTACTCTCAGACGCTTTGTGTAACATACACAGAATTGTAATGCGAATAGAAATTGCTGACTATTCAGATATTGAAAGATCTAAAATTAACCAGAAATTCGAGGAGCAGTAGGAGATAGTTAGGGGTGTCAGTCCTCCTCCTCCTGGAAAAATGACCTCCTCCCAAAAAAAGAAGGGGTGTCAGTCCAAGGCCTGAGGTCATGGTTACGGTCCCAAGGGCATTGCCTCTCTGCCTCACAGCGAGGGAAGGGTGCCACTGAAGGTCAAAGGTTTTATTGGTTTATTACACAACTAAGTTTTACAGTGCTCAAGTTCTCTCGATATGTCATCACGTCGCCCGACTCGGAATCAGTAGCCTCAGGCTTTTTACAGCCCCGCACTGTCGAGGACAAGGAAGAATCACAGGAGACTATCCCTGTCTCCGGTGGCGTGAATCGGCGCCACCCGTACTGAAAGTTGTTTATTACCGATATCACTTTTACCCAACAAACGGCGCTGATAAAAATAAAAAGGATTGATAAATAAAATCGCTAAAGAAAAGGCATCTATAAATATAGTCAGACTATATATCTATAGATCAGCGTGGTTGTCCATGGTTATGGTTATGCCTTCAAAGAGAACACTTGGCCTGTCCTGTTGCAGGAAAAAAGGACACAGCGGGGCACCTTGATAGATCTTCTACGAGGATGGACCGTTTTTAGACTTTCAATATCGTGCTGGGGCCAATAGTAAGTACAATAATATTTCATGGTTAGCTCATTATCTAATGGTACTGGGATTGCAGTGATCATAAAACAATGGTTCTGAGAAAAAAAAAACAATGTCGGATTATGATTGTGCATCTTAAAATATACTCTACGGTGTTGTTATCGAATGAATGCCTCATGCAAAAATGTTGGGATTGTTTTTGTGTCCAATTTCGGATAGAAATATTCCGTTTTAACTTACGAATATCATAAGTAATACCAGTCTCAATTGCCGTGATCGATTGCGAGACGCAAGAGTGTGGCGTCCCTATTTGAAAACAGGCACTATTTATTTTGACGTTTGATTTGCTCTTTGTAGATGACGATAATTTCGATGTTGTTAGTGCCACCCTTTGAGTCTTGCACGCAGAGCTAGAAGATGAATGATTAGGTTGACGACCTGCACGCTTGTCCGTGGTTCGCGTAGGTTAAACCGGTTAAACCGGCAGAATCTGTAGGTTAAACCGGCAGAATCTATTTGCATGCATCGTGTGCCTTTCGAATCGACGACCCCGAGGCGACGCCATAAGGTCACCGCCACACGTGCGTCAGCCAGGTGTATCGTCTCAGGGTTGCTTGAGCGAAACTTCGAGATGCATACCCTTTTATGCATACCGGACTGTCTTTCAATAATGCATAGCATAATGGGTTGTATACTACGTGCCTGCGGCTGTTTCCCAGTTCCCCATTGTTCGGTGAACAAAGGCTCGAAAGTGTAGGGCAAATCGTCGGTGTTGCCTTGAACTTCTCGTTTGAAGGTTAAGCCTATTGTACGGGAATCCTCTGAAGATGGATGTTCCTTGGGGTCAAAAAGGCTGCATTTCTGACACGTGTTTTGTAGAGGTTTCCGTCCAGATCCGAAGGCGTTGAAGCGGCTCGGGGACATTGCGCTGTGATAGTTTACTTCATGTTCGAAATCGGCGAATATATATATACATGCATATATCGTACTTCAACAACCTTGTATGGCATAACGCTATACAATTAGTTACACAAAATGTAAATATTCAATAATGTTGGGACAGAGTGTCAGGCCGAGGCCTGAGGTCATATTCACCCCCGAGAGAGGCCATGGCAAGGATTGCCTCTCTGCCTCACAACGAGACAAAGGCTCTACAGAAGGAAGGATTGGACTCCTGCGCGCTTGTCCCCGGTGGCGCGGATCGGACCCCTTCGAGGAGATTAGCAGTTTTTTTTGACGGGGTGTTGCCATGCTAATACCAACTCCGCGATCCCCCCCTCTGGAACTTCTTGGTATCGCTTAGTTTATTCCTTCAGTTAGGCGGCGGTGAGGTGTGTACAAGCCCAGGGACGAGCACCACAGATCCTCCTTGCCGTACGGGGACATGACGTGGTTAGCTGACTCTCAGCTGCTTCTATTCATTGCTCAGTCTTCCTCTCTAGGACCTCTGCCCGCCTCAAGTCTGTAAACGACTACTGTGGTCAATAGGGCCTCTGCAGAAAGCCCCGTGTATGTAAACATGCAGTATTTACGACACATATACAGATCGTGTACGGTGCCTTCCTTTCCAAAGGAAATTAGCAGTAAAGGGGCGGTGCCCATCTAGGGTTTCGAAGGCGAGAGGTATATCGTCTTTATAACCGTGGTCATATGTACACACAGGAGATCCATAGTTATTTCAATATTTTCTTTGACGTTTGATCCGCCCTGTATTTCAACACAGAACGGTGCCATTTGGCGGCCGCCAGTATCCAAGCAGATTCAGCGGATATGTCGCTTCATAAGCGTACGGCAATGCACGCGCTGGTGATGCGGATCGCATATACCGGCGAAATATACATACAAATTGAAATCTCACTCACTTGATACAGGTGAAATTTACACATGAATGATATATGCTGCGATACATCTCGACGATTGGAACAGGCACTCTCAACCAGTCTGCGCATATCAACAGCAGACGTTGCTTGTCAAAACGGCGAGGTCAACGATCGTCGAGATGAAATTGAAGTGGGCTTGGACTGCTAACAGCTTGTCAGTCGCAATGCAACAACCTGGCGGTGGCCGACTTAATGAAGGTCATTTGAACCTTTCTATTAACTGTACAAGCGTGATTAACAGTTTGTAGCGAAGCAGCTTGATTGAGACGACGTCTACGATTATGACGAAGCTTACAAAGCTGCACAAATCCGTTTTTGAGAGTTAAAGGCTGTTTAAGGCGGTTTACATTTGAAATCTTGTGGCAGAGTGCGGCCACAGTGGATTTGTTTGCACAGAAGTTGATGTCGTTGTCTTAACTGACTCGGTCGTTATTTTGGTACGCCCTGTCGACGCCGGCCTATCAACAGCCTATTCGGGGACCTTAGAACAGCTCATTCGGAGACCTCACAGCCTATTTGGCGACAAAATTAGCGCACCGGACAAGAAGGACTAGCCAATGATCGCGAAACGCTCGAATTCGCTCGTTCGATTCGAGTGTGGTCCTCGTGTTAGAATTCTATCTATGCAACTTGATCCAATGCGTTCGATAACAATAATAATTATAATACACGTACGATTAGGTTCTACACGATAAGTAAGAACTAGATTAATTAACTAGAATACTATATTAAGTATCTATACTATGCACCATAAAAGAATCATGATCGTAAAGAATAAAAAAGGCCACGACCCGTACTGCTAGCTATCTGGGGAATATATTTATATAAGTGTGACTATCTGAAATTTTGTCAATTTTGAAACGATTCTGTCTATGCACATGACGTAAATGTTAAGCTACCGCACGGTAGCGACGCTATATACACCCCGAACCGAGGTAGCAATTGAACTGTTTCATTTGGTTGAAGGCTCCGGCTTGAGTAGTCGAAGTTTCGATTTGAGGCATAGAAATATTTCAGCATTATATATTGTATAATAGAAATAGAAATAAATCTCTTCCGTAAAGAAAGCCGAACGATGAGTGTCGTATAGCGTGTTCGTAGCAGAGCGCGATTTATCTAGCGTTGACTAGCATATAATGAACACCAGATAATAAAATGAAATCCCCTCATCACTGCCTTATTATCGTATCGCATCCGAAAATCGAAGCAGAATGTAGGTACACAATAGTATAAATGAAATTTACATATTACTAATTAATCTGCGATACCCTCAATCATCATAGGTATATAAGGCTTGTCGAGCAAAATCCTCGCCGAGCGAATCGTTTTCCATTTCTACACAGCCCGTTTCAGCTGGTACGCCAACCAATGGCTAGCGCGTACGTATTATATATTAGTGAGTTTCGTGTTTTTATAATTTTTCATCATTTTTCCCTCTTTTCTTTACAATGTCCTCTCCCCGCCTCTGTTCGTGTGCTCACCCTCGACGGGTTTCCATCACCCGGTTTCGTTGGTTGATTCGCTGGCTGGCTGCCTTCGTCGGCTCGAACTACACCCTGTTCAGTGCAGTGATCATCTTGCTATACTATCATATGCTGTACTTCATCGTTGACATCGGGAATGAGCCGTATATGGGTGTCGTCTATATGGGTCTGCTGGAGGTGCCGATCACAGCCCTCGCCTGGTGGGTGGTCAACAACTTCCGTCGGCGTCCGGTCTATTTCTGGTCGTATCTGCTCTCACTCTTCTCGGTGATCGCTCTACTATTTCCCGGTGACGGTAGGTTTCTGGTGAGAGGCTGCAGGAACGCTTGTTGTTTGTCCTAGTTGTTGCAGGTGACACTGATGTCGGCGGGGTGGCGTTTGACGGCGGCAGAATGGTCTCTGACTGTGAAAGAAAAACTAGAGACCGGTGGAGACAGGGGTTCGAGTCGTATCGCGGCTGGACGTATAGATTTATCGAGAACTTAGGCGATGTAAAAGCGCTCCAGCTCCACTAATAGATCAATGAAGTCTTTACCTTTATTAGTGAGCTAGCTATGAGCTAGTTTTGAGGTTTGTCAATGAGTCAGCCGATTATGGACGGGTCCACCTCAATCAAATACTCGATCGTTCCGTCAGCCAAGTTAGACGATA
Source organism: Stratiolaelaps scimitus (assembly GCA_019614645.1). NCBI lineage: Eukaryota > Metazoa > Arthropoda > Arachnida > Mesostigmata > Laelapidae > Stratiolaelaps > Stratiolaelaps scimitus. The sequence continues at coordinate 334,996 of JABWDB010000089.1, read as the reverse complement.
TCCATGATATGATTAAGCTGTGTGGGTGCATGAAAATTTGTTTGAACATACAACAATTAGGAATTATTTCTAGGGATTATTTGAGAGGGGATTAGTTGGCGACCGGGGCCGAGGTGGGTGTATTGAATGCCTTCCTATGGCTCAAATAGAGATTTACCTAACCGAGTATATCCAATCAATGAGGTAACCTCTTAGATCGGATGGAAACGCCGTGCAATACAAGATTTACTATTTGGTATTGATGATGAATAATAATCATAATCACAACTTGCGAGTATATCACATTGCTTTCGAAATGAATTGACCTAATTTATAATAGAGTAGATCGCCCTTAGCAACGAATCCTTTTTCGCCTAACCTAAGGTAAGTACCTTTTTATCTTCTACTGGCAGATTCTTTCTATACGCCCGCCGTTTTTATTACACATTAGCTCATTTACATATGACATGGCACACACACACACACACACACACATTCAACGAAGGTTTTTTTCAATTGCCGAAATAGTACTCCACTGGGTAATGTAGTGATAAGGTTCGTCTTCATTCGAAATTGGGCTTATCCCAAGATGACTCGGATACATTCCACTTCCAATGTAAATTTGATTCTCAACTATCGTGTACGGCCAGGCCGAGCCTAGAAAAACATGTCTCCATCGTACCGAGGTAGTGGCGCTTGACGGTAGCAGCAATGGCTGGCCAAGTCTGCCAAGTAACGCCCGCGGTTTTAGGCGCACTTCCGTCCTTGCGGAAATCTCCTAAGCGGATCCGACCGGACGCTGATGATCTCCTCAGAGATTTAGCCCAGAACACGGGGGCGAACGAACGAATTTGATTCATATACGTCGCCGAAGCGGAGTTAAGCCTTCGCATGGCATTGAACCAAGCGGAACTTATATAAACGTAGCTCTCGACAGCTGAAAAGGAAAAACTAGTTAACGTATATTGCTGGAAAGAGGGTATCGATATATACATATATATATATATATATATATATATAAGGAAAGATAGTACTGTACTATTGGAAACGTAGTGGGGCCAGATGTCTGCACGGCGTTTGGCAGCACAGGCGCGTTACCGATATAAATATAATATATTATAGCCTATGTTATATAAAAAAACAGTTTTTTTTTAGAGCTGACCCTCAGCTGTTCCTCTATCTGACAGGCCTCAGCTCAGCGTAGGTTACATAGGGCAGCTCGTCCAACTCTCGGGCTCTCGTGACATCTTTATCTTAGCGGTATAGGGACCGGAGACGCATTTACCTCGAATGGAAATCGTTCATATTCAGTCACTCTGTGGACACGAATCTAGCAATACACGTGTTCCACTGGATGTCAACCTTGCGAACCCGATAATCAATGACTGAATCAAACCGAAGCTGCGTTCTATTTCTAGTGATTCTCGATCTAGAACGATATGTGTGTAAATGTGTATGTGGCATGATTTGATCTCGTCAAGGAGAAGGAATATCGATTGCCAGATAGATGCGATATTAGGAACAGAGACACAAAGCAGATAATGAAATATCCCCTCAGCTAAAAGGTGAAGGATTCCTAGCTCCCCGTTTCACTTTGGCTAATTACCATTGCCGTGACGAGTGGGTCTGCAGAACAGTCGCCACAGGCTGTCGATGAAATTTGCCACGAACGACTTCCAGATATTCATAGCGTGCTCTTCAAGCAGCCAGTGACTTGGACGGCTAAGTGGTCTCTGGCTATCGGAAGCCAGAGGACGCAGGTTCGAGACCCGCTGTGTGACACAAAAAAGAGAGCTTAAGCATTGTAAAATTGCAGCTCCTTCAATAAACCAATAAACACCTTTACCTTTTACCATTTATTTTGGGTCACATTCATCTCAGGTGTATTTATTAAAATTGCCCACATCGAAATCACCATTTCATTATTACTCACGCTTTTCCACTCTTATTCCTATGCTGCAGATGATGTTACCGTCCGTATGATCTTGGCAAACCTGGGCAAGATGGCCTCCATGTTCCTGTACAACTGTCTACTCGTGCATATATCTGAATGCTTCCCAACGAAGGTGCGATCCGTGGCTCTTGGGACGTCGGCGATGGCGTCTCGAGTCGGTGCTATGGCGGCGCCGTTTCTCAAGCAAATCGTACGTAGGACAAAATGCACAAAACACGTGTCTGGTTCATTGGCGGAAAACTGCGATCGCTTAAGTTCTCCCTCGGTACAGCTAAGCTAGTGACTTATTGAGGGTCGATTAATGATGATTGGTTATCATCTTATTATATTTCATGTTGTTGTGTGTCGTAAGGTAACGGCAATAATTGTTACGAGCTAACGCCTATGGGAGAATAACTAAACGGATATCAACCCCCTAACTACAGAGATAGCTGAGTTGCCTTCTGACTGGTTGTTGTTTAAGAAAGGCATCGCTCGTAGGTACGAATAGACATTAGTTAACTCTTGAGTTCGTGAGATTAACGATTATTCGAGGGCCATTAGCGTTGCTGTTAGGAAGTATTTCCCAGCGAGTATCATTAACATATCGGACGCCTTCTACTAGCCCGCGTCTGGACATCTGAGCGCGCGAGAGAGAGAGAGACCATTGGGTGGATCATTTCTCAACGCTTACTCCTGAGTTCATTATCCTGAGCCGATAATGACCTCGGTAGTGTTGTCTAGACAAATTCTTTTAGAGTACGCCTAGCCATGAAACAGATATTCGAAGTTGTTAGTTGCTAGGAGACAAAACTATGATATTTCACCGTGTGCGAGAGTCAGCTGCAGAAATCACAATAATAATGTAACAGCTTGCTGTAAAAACCTGCCAATCGACGACCTTCACTAGTCCCCTTTGTTAATATCCAGTGCCGACAAAGTGTTGTCCATTGAAGATGGAACGCAGAAGCACACACCTAGGATAGGTTTTTGCATTTCCGAGGTGATGATAAACCAGGCTGGCAGAGACCTAACAGGAAAACGGCCAGAGAGACGATTAGCCTGCAGGGGGTGTAGGCCCCCTCATGGCAGTGACCCCAGCAGAGAAGGCCGATGAAGGTCAAGCGTTTACAGTTGGCCGGCTATAAAAAAAAGTTGCTATTTATTTAATGCTTCTCCACCCCGTATCGATGGGGAGGTCACCCTTTCTATACTATGAGCTCTTTACGCAACCTCATCCCCGCCTGCGTGACCTGTTAATTAGAAGTTGGCAAGCACTTCGAGTGAGCAGAGAGCCAGACGTACGCGAAGAGGGATAATCGTTATTTGAATAGCGCCCTAAATGTATACCGCTTACTGATGACATCGCATAGCTTGCTGACAACATTGCAACGAGATGCGGAAAGCACAATATTGGTTGCTTGAAGCAACCAGCGCAATGGGTGCCTCAGACAAGTTACGTCGATTTATGAAAGACTCGCGAAAGTGGTGGGTATACAGGTGTCGTTCCTTTAAATGATTTGTCTAGATTTTGTTCATTGCTATTGCTATATAGTCCGAGAAGTATACAATGCCGAGTCCCCGGTGTACTTTGCAACCTTGAAGAGGTGCAATAGGAGGTGTGCCCACATGCCCTCGATCAACCCCACCCGGTACTCCGGTGTATTGAAGCCTTATACCGAAAGCAGTTGCTGTGCCGTGGACCACGTTCAATGTTTGCGGCTGTGGGTCAGCCCGAAAACATTTAGGTTATTATATAATACATCATGGAATATGTACAGTCAATTACAATTGTGTGTGTGTGTATGCATATACACACACTTACATTAAGCTCAATACACATACTTTACGGTGTATATATTCTAACAATGTATCGAATACGATTCACTCGAAAGGAAAGACCCACTTCTGTCTCTCATTGCTTAATTGTTCCCTGCAAGACATATATTGCATACAGCACGCGGTGATTCGTCCGTTTTCGCGCTCTGACGATCAGCCGTAAACATTTAACGTTCACGGTACAACTTCTCTCGGCATCGCTTCGTTAGACAGATCCCTCCTTTAAATGCAAATGCGCATTGAGGTGAGGATTGAACCCATGTGTGCACCTATGTGTTACAGCTCCTCAAGGTTGCCAGCCAGACGCACACGAAGGCCTGCACCACCAGACCGCCTCCGGGGGCCTTGACACGAAGTGGTCCTGCAAAACCTTTACCTGCAAAACCTTTAAAGTATCTACAAATTATAGTAATCGCTTGGAGTCGCCATGCTGTCGAGTTGTCATTAACGACGAAACATCAAATTTGCTATACAATTTCAGGGGTTAAGAACTGCCGCATGGGTACCTATATGTGTGACAATCGCAATGTGCGCGGTAGCCATGTCCTTATCATTCCTGCTACCAGAGACGTTCGGCCAGAAATTGCCGGATACATTCAATGAAACGAAACAAAGGACCCGGTCAGTATCAGCAGCTATAATTAGACTTAGTAGTAGTCTTGTACCTAATATAATCTTATGGTAGTCTTATGCCTAATACAGTCTTATGGTAGTCTTATACCGAATATAGTCTTATGGTAGTCTTGTACCTAATATAGTCTTATGATAGTCTTGTACCTAATATAGTCTTTTGGTAGTCTTATACCTGATATAGTCTTATAGTAGTCTTATACCTAATATAGTCTTATGGTAGTCTTGTACCTAATATAGTCTTATGGTAGTCTTATACCTGATATAGTCTTATGGTGGTCTTATACTTAATATAGTCTTATGGTAGTCTTATACCTAACATAGTCTTATGGTAGTCTTATACCAATAGACTCTTCTGGTAGTCTTATACCAATAGACTCTTCTGGTAGTCTTATACGAATAGACTCTTCTGGTAGTCTTATACCTAATATAGTCTTATGGTAGTCTTATACCTAATATAGTCTTATGGTAGTCTTATACTTAATATTCTCAATGAATATTCTCGTGAATGTCACAAACCTATGATATTTTATTCAAGGGCTCGATCATCTTTCAGGAAACCGTCGAAAACCAGCAAGACCGCTCCGCTCATGCCATCAACTCCTTGATGACTGAGTGTCACCGTCTAGATTTTTCCCTGGGCCTGAAAACCCCTCACGCTAGTGCTTCCCGTTGCAAAACCTATTCTCTTCCGTAAAACAATTACACCGAACGCGAGACAATGGTCGACATCCTTCCGGCGAAGCGTGAGAAGATGACATTTCATACTGGGATCTCTATGATATTTCTCTTGGCTCGCGCTATCGGATTGTTGATCTCTCATTGTCCTCTATAGATATTGTGAAATAGTCAAATTGTCAAACATCACTGGACCCCACTAAATCCTACGAAGGAGCAGGTGACGCGCACAAAACTAAGGTCTTCTCATGGCACTTGAAGCTGCTGCTGCTGCTGCTGTCGTTTTTGCTGGCCCTCGCTGTCTCGCCCTGTTCGCTGATTCCCTGTTCGGTGATCGGCCTTAGAGCCATCTGTGGGTGTTGTGACTTTAAGTGCCCAAAGCTGAGTTGTGACTAAATACTGTACCACTTGACGAATAATTGTTATGATTGCTAATAAACCACATGTAACTGCCACGAGTTACGAAGCACTCGGAACAGCATAAGGGATGTCATTTCGAGTATCTTCAGATGTATCTGCTATTTTAGGTACCGGTGAGTAGGGCAGCTGAACATCTTAATTTAATTAGTTATGAGAAATCACTGTTCACTCACTAGCGGAGGACTAAGGAATTAATGAAGTAGATATTAAAAGGACTCCGAACTGCTGAGAGGTCGTAACTCGCAGACCACGGAGATTCGAGGCGAAATAGCCAGTCATAGTCTGAATTTCTCGTTCTACGACCTCATGAGGTACATTCGATGAAGAGAGACATCTTATCAGAAAAAGAGAGAGACAGAGAGAGAGGAGAGAGAGAGATTTCATCAAATGGCCGACATATGTTGGTGACAGGGCGCTAGCTAATCGTGGCCTCTCCGTACGCGGAACGGCAGGCCCACGGATGTCGCCTGAAAGATTCCCGTCAAATTCAATGTTTGAAGCTTCGTATCCACAACTTTCTCCAGCTTTTATCTGGATAGCGGTTTTTCTCACCCATCTATCACGATCCTGCAGAAGGCTACGCTATTCCGCTACACAACTTTTAAGCATCACTGAGGAGAGGCGCCTGACTGAGATCAGTGAGCTCACGGCGAGCGCCGTAACGCTCGCCGCCTGCCGGTTATTAGACAGTCATGCTAAATCTGTAATTAACTAGCCTACTAGAAATACGCGAGTACCTGGAGTTTGAACCTGCTACCAGCGAGCTGGGCGTGAGGTAAGCGTCGAAAATGACGGGTCCCACCAACCCGTCAGTCCTATACTGCCCGGCATAAAAATATATGCCGGCGTTTCCGCTATAGATCAGTAAATGTGATGGCGCCAAAGTGTCCAATAGGAATCGCGTGTCAATCTGAACACTTATATAAATAAAAGTGATCGCCTCGGCCGGTTGAAGTTCACATCAAATCGGGTTTATTAAAGGAACGGCAGTTTTGCAATGAATATCACATGCCTGTAATTTGTATGCAATCGCATGGAAGGATAACTCTCACCGGTATTCTATTTAGTCTCTCCTACACATGTTTATTATGTATACATGTTCATCACAGCAGTGGTAATTATAAATGTGTATTTATATATGTATATGTATATATATATTTTTTTTTCATAAAAAGTATGTAGGCATACTATCTAAATGTACAAATCAGAATCCGAAACTCGCACTAATGCTAATATCCCTCAAAAAATGTTCGCAAAAGGAACGAAAAAAAGGTCACACGTAAATGGCGTCGATATCAGCTCGGTTTTTTTTTTGTTGCTGAAAATAGCCAGCATTTTCAGAACTTGATTCGTTTAGTGAACGGCCTCGTCACCGCATCGATTTTCACTGTACGATCCTTCATCGGATCCTGCTCACAGATCCTGCTCTGATGTGTTCGGTTCCACTGGAGCTCGTGGAAAGAAACAGAAAAATCGGTCATGAGAAGAAAAGTAGGAGAAAAAAAAACATCACTCGAAAGTCGTCTGAGAAAGGTCATCCTTCGTGGTGACACTTACGAGCTAGCAGAAAGCTAGCATCGTTGTCGATTGAGACGTTAAGTAGATAAAAGCTGTCCTCACCAAGGTTGCTAGACATATCCATCATTTGAAATAATACGAGTCGGGAGAAACGAATCATGGCATTCAGCCCTCATAAGTTGGTGCTAGCCTAAGTTGTCCGACGACAGGAAGCCATATCATAATGAATAGCTAACTATTCAATTTGTGTTATAGACGAAATCAGTGCTAATAAAGCGTTCGTTCGTCCGTCGTCATCGTGGTTACAATGTTTTTAGAAAACCGAGTCTGTGCTGTCATTTGAATGGACCTAAATGGCATTCAAAATCGATCCGTCATACACGTCTCACACTAGACCGTGTCTCTTGATTAGTAGCCCTATGCTTGATATCAAGTCAAGTATCCGCAGTATTATTCCATTGTCATGACATCTCTGACAGCTTGAGCTCATCCAGCTCGGTAGTCCTGCAAAGGTGGCCCCGACAGGTCCTCTCATAGTAATACCTAAAAGGTTAAGAGCTGAGGCCTGTCAGATGGAAGGGGAGCAGCTGAGGGTCAGCTCGAAAAAACAGTTAACAGCTCGGTAGTCCTCAACATGACCAAGCATTTGAATATATATGTGTATATATATATATATATATATATATCAGAGAGAGAGAGAGAGAGAGCGGAGAGAACGCTAACCGTGAGAGGAAAGAAGAGAGATATTGATCACGTCAATTACGTCGCTATCCCCTGCATGGAACAGTGGGCAAAAACATTTGAAGAACCTCTGCGCAACGGAACCTCTGCTGCTTCCGGACCGTGCTCTCCATCCTACGAGATCTTGGCGGTGAGTTCCTGGTGCTCTTTGACAAGCTTCTCAAGCCACTGCCGCGAGTGCTCGAGTGACGTTGGCAGACTGGGCAGCGGCTTCTTAAACACAAGGACCCCAATGAGGTAGTGGCCCACCCCCGACAGCAGAAGGACGGTAACGGCGATCCATCCAGAGTAGCGAAGCATGATGCCCAGCACGAGGAAGCCGAGGCCGACTTGCAGCAGATGCAGAAACGTCTGCAATAGATGAAACCTCACCCTGCAACAATGCAGCAGGCGTGATATCGCAATCGTGATGAATGTCCAATGTTATATATATATATATATATATATATTGGTTATGTTCGTTATGTTATTCAACCATCTTCGGCAATTATCATAGAACGTGTCTCTGCTAGAAGTCACCTATATTTTTGCTAGTTTGAAGTGATTAGCAGTGAGTATTTATAGTATAATTAAATTCTCTTTCCCCCGGAACCGCTGAAGCGCGATCTCGTTCAAGAAATGTATTATAATATTTTCGCCTCAGATGATTGTCGTGGCGGAGTACACATGTTTTCTATAGGCACATTAAATGATAAACTTGTAAGGTTTACAGATCACAATTTCGAGCATATAGCTAGCACCTTAAATTAGGTTAAGCAACACGTACGAGAAGATAACGCGCTAGAATTTAAGGTGCTAATTAAAATAATACAGAAACATGAACGGGGAGTTAATTAGACATCAGAGGCTAGAAAATAATGGCCTCGTTGTTATATTTCTCTATAAATCTACACAATGGAGGAAATGAATGCTTTGGCTATCTCATAATATAGCATATTAATTGCACGAGGCAATTATCTGAATAATTCCAACGAGAGGAATCTTCATCCATGTTACTGGTTGCTCAATTTGCACTTAGGACCTTGCAAAAAGAAAAAAAATATATATATAAATTTTCCAGGCTGACCCACAGACAGCATTTAACGTCCACAGTACTGGTTGATGATATAATATATATCTACACATATATATATATATATATATCTTTTATATATATATATATATATCTTTTATATATATATATATATATATATATATATATATATGTATATAGGTTATCGGTTAAAGGTTTTCGGGCTGACTCTCAGCCAATATATATATATATATATAACATATAACTAAACCATGTTTATTCTTAGATGTGTTCGCAGAACGCAGTATGTATCTTGTCTAGCCACAGATTGACAGGTTCGAGTTAAAGGAAATAGGTTCGCAGCCTAGGTGAGGAGACATGCAGGCGCACAGGCGGGTTAGGTCGCCAACCCATCTGTGCATACACATTTTTGCATTTAAAGATGGTTACAAAATGGACAAGCGCACTTTGTTGACAAAGCTGTATGCAACGGTTAGGGATCGAGTTCGTTTTAGCGTTTATAGGCGAACCTTAAAAATGTTCGGTGTATCTGACCATTTACCTGTACCAGATTTTGTCCACGTTAATCCTATGTCTCCCCGATAGAAGGACGAGGTTTGCGCGCTGATTATTCTCCGGAGCAGCATTGCAGGTTTCAAGTTGACAACGCCGGGTGCGGACGTAGACGCTCTCGGCAGCGCGCTGACGAACCTCTCGATGGTACTGTCGTGAAGCTATGATACTTTCGTAGATAGCACTAAACGCGGCGACGCCGAGACACAAGCAGCTCATACCTGCATTGTTGAGATTGATATGAAATTCATCAAGGGGAATACATTGTAAGGTGATATCGTTTAGGGCAGGACAAAATCCCGAAAACAAAAACACACAATGATGAAAGGACAAATGCTCATTCAATCGGATGACTCGCTTGGATCGTAAATAAATAGCTGTGAACGAGATCAGTGACCTCATCGTACTCTTTGGGGATCTTTGAAGTAGCAGATATGGTTAGAGAGCATTGGGTGAAGCTATTTTTGCTGGTTATGCAACTCAAAATCATGTTTCTTCCTCTCTCGTGCCCGCAGAGCATTCCGTGTGATCATCGGACAGAGCGCCTCAGGTAAAGATGTTAGTGGTTTAATTCACGGAACTGCACCTTTCTACAACGCCTAAGTTCGCTATACGTCAGTACGTCGCGGAACTCGAACTTGTGGCCCCTAGCTTTCTACAGCCAGAGACTTAGCCACCGTCCAACAGCCCCCCCCGCGCGCTGAGAGCAGATCATCTCGAGCAGAGGCATCGCAGAGAGATTTTCCATAGTCAACGGGCCTTACCAATAACAGATGAGAGGGTTATGCCCTTCGACAGTTGCTGGAAATGGTTGGCAAGATGCTGTTGAACGTCGAGCTGTAATCGCCATAGCGGCCATTCGCCCACCGAGGGATCCACCGACCCTGGCGGCTCACCAGCGTCGGTGTCGACACCTTCCGCTAGATTCGTTGCAACGCCCAGCCAACAGGCAGCCAAAGGCAGCATCTGCAATAAGCACAAATATAAAGAGACAACAATCAGCTGTGAATGACAACGAGTCACCTTTCAGCTATATATGTGAAGGTGGCGTACGTTACTAAGGTCCGTTAGCGTTAGTGGTAAAGGGGAGTCACTTTAGAGACCCGCACCCTGCCTAGTTCCTCGTGATTTGATCAAGATTATAGGTCATAATGGCGAATTATCGAGATTACATAGCTATAAGCATGACTCGGGCAAAAAAATACACACGTCGATTGCTTTGTAAGCCTGTCAGAATGGGGAGGATGAATAGCTATCTGTGAATAAGTCAAGCGTCGAGTGATACTGGCATCGGAAATTCCGTCCTGGACTGCTAGACCGGAGGGACGCGGGTTCGAATCCTGTCAGACGCTTTGGAGAATCTTTGGGGTTCTTTATCATCTTTCTTTATCTGAAGATTCTCGGCAGGTACGAGGAAGGAAGGGAATAAGCAAAGGTGGCCCCGACAGGTCCTCATAGTAATACCTAAAAGGTTAAGAGCTGAGGCCTAGGTCACATAGGGGATGGTCAGCTGAGGATCAGCTGACTCTAAACCACTTGATTATCTACGACAGATTTTGACAAAGATACCACTCGTCTAAATTACATCGTGAACTGATTGAGTCAAACATTCTCGATGAAACATTAAGCATTTAGAGTGAAGGAATAATAATAATAATAATTTTCTTTCTGCAGGTATTAGGAGAAAGATGATCGTTCGCCAGAGGAGGACACTAGATCCAACCGAATTTTTAAAGCAAAGATTTTCCTTCGATATCCAAAGTGGCAACGCAATTTCTATTTTGGAGAATCACGCTTAGGCATTGGGGTAGTGGGCCCTCCTTGTTTTAAGGACTATTCTATTAAGGATACCTATAGGGGAAGATAATCTCAAATGTATCTCACATTCAGCGGGTATGGTTGTCACCCACTTTTGTAATTAAAGAAATGCTAGTGTTTGTACAGTAGTACCGTGGACGTTAAATGTTAGCCGTGGGTCAGTCCGGAAAAATGTATTATTATAGAGTATTTACATACAGTTAAATAATAATACCAACTATTATTACTATTATTATTATAACCATAGCTAGAGAACACACACTGTAACGAAACTAACAGACTATTCTTTATTCTAATCTTTGCTAAGTGCATGACATTGACGAACTCATCCAATCTCTGAACTGCTGAACTAAACAGATGGTTCGACTTCTTCTGCCTCAATTTCTCGTTCACGGCAACGCTGAATTTCACCTGCTAATTGTTCTCAAGCAGAAAGGCCTTATTTTTACGACATTCACAGGATGACCAATGGCCAGCAAGGCACTACTTTGAGCGGGGATGATTTCGCACGCGCGTAACGTTGGCCACCGCTTTGTTTCTTCATAGATTTGTAATCTTGGCCGATTGCTGGGCGAGTCGACCATCTCTGCGCCGACAGTCCCTTGCTACAACATAACTAACACAAACTAGATATGGGCACAGTCGAACGGGATCGCATGCCGTCTGATTCTATGTAGAGACTCGGTTTGTGTGTGTATGGGTAAGCTGTTCGGCTCCGTAGGTCATCATTGACTGTTCAATGACAAATCTGTTTTAAATCTCCCCTCATGATCGTTCCTCTCTCTCTCTCACGTCAATGCGCCTTCACGCAAACCCACATGACGATCAGATTTATCAGAACGTCAAACCGATCCGATTGATGAATGAGATGAAATAGATCACCGTATTCATCCGGCAAAAGGGGGGGGGGCAGGCTCATGCCCAAGTCTCGGAGCGACTCCCGCTACGAATGGCGCACAATGACCGATTCGCCGAACTGCGATGACGACTACCGAAACGACAGATCAGAGCAGCAAAATCAATGCTAATTGAGCCCCGGCGGCCAGCCTTGCGCAAAACATCAGCTCTTGCATTATCACTGCCGGCGCCGAAGCGCAATCGCTGATCAAGAAGTCATTTAGCTTTTGCACGCCTTCTGTATCCTGAGCCGATCGAGCGTGACACGGAAACGCGATCGACGTAGCAGAACCTGTCAGTTCACGTTGGCCGTGCCTTGATTGCGTTGCCGAGAGCTATGGTAATATATAAGGGAACTTATTATACAAATGACATGAACGTCGAGATGGGACAATCGCTATATTGATATCAGAATAGACGTGTTCTGGCGGGCGATTTCTCCCGAAACACAATTGTATCGATATTGTTGTTTATTTTTGCTTAATCTTCGAATATATGTCATCCCGGAAAATTTACTTGGCAGGGGCGAGATAATCGCAAAAACGCTGAGATTAAATTTTGCCGCAAAAATAAGCACGAGTCACGTCTCAATCCAATCCCATACATATATATATATATATATACGTATTCATTCACCCGGCGTAGCGTTAACCATGAAGAATCCGACAAAAATTGTTCATCTTCGATGAAAAGCACCAGCATCGTACGCCACCGGAAGAGATTCATTACCTAGCACATATCGGCAAGACGCTATCTGACAAATCCGCCTAATCAGCCCGGAGGAGAATCACGACGAAGATAACAGAATAGCAGGCAACGCTTGCAAGCGTGTATTTATGTACCATTGTCGTGCGCCCGCCTGAGGCAAATCTGCCTGACCTTGAGTAGTTGGTGTACAATACGTCTATCTGACTCGTGGATACAGGGGCAATGTCAGTTGTAGCAGCAGGAATATCATTTGGAACAGAAGAAGAAATCAAAGTCCTCAGTATTCGGCGTAGTGATGAAGATTCACAGAGGCGGCGTATCACCGCTTCTTGATAAGAGGAGTGGCGGAGAGAATTATATGAATTGTAATAACTATAATAATATTAATAATAATCATTATTATTATGATTATTATTATTAGTATCACTCGGTCGTCTATGCATGTATGAGAATCATGCGGAAGGGTAATGCTGTGGCAGTACGTAAATTACGTCTGACAAACGTAAAGCTCGATCGTAATACATATACATTGTATATATATATATATATATATATATATATATATATATATATAATGTTCTGCATGTGGGAACCTGGACACAATACGCAAACAGTCGAGAGTATTCCCAGGGAGGATAGATAGGTTGGTTACCTCGCCGAATGTCATCGATCCATCTCGTACACACACACACACACACATATGTATATATATATATATATTTTTTTTTTTTATGACGGAGAATGCTCATGCAGACTAGGCCTGACAACTAAGGTATTTGCCATGGTACTGTTGGACTCCTACCTGGTGGAGCGGCAGACCAACCCACTAAACTCACGCCCCACTTATACATCTATATATATATATATATATAGCACGAGTTATTATAGTAAAAAACACATCTGATACCTTGATTCCTCTCCCCAGACAATGAATTGCCGTCACGCTTGCTCATTGATTTGCCATGCGAAATACCCTCGTTCAGATCACACACACACACTCTCAAATGCTCTGATAACGTCGTGAGCAGTCTCCACGATGCCAATAACAGCGCAGAAGTCAAATTACGAATAACAGCTGGACATTCAATGCATGCTTCACTTAGTTAAGCCTATGTGTTCCCTTCGTACGCATGTTTTTCCGGCGAAAGATAAAGGCGTACAAACGCCACCACCGATCACGTCTGCAGCATAATGAGTACACGCAGCAAGAACCACGAGACAAAGGTTCGCCCGCAAGGATGCTTCGTTCACGGCGTGGCCCAGCCGCCGAGTGTTGGGCCGGCCGGAAAACCCACTTCTTGAAAGAGACGCTGGGGACGTTTATAACGGTGAAATTAAATAATTGCGCCGCAGCATCGTCATTGTCTGCGTGGGTCGGGATTAGTGTTTAGTGTTTGTTTGTTTAGATTAGTTTCGGCATAATGCGACAAATCCACTTACTTATTCAACTGGGCTCACACAGTGGAAACTCCAGGTATAATACGTGCGTGGCAACAGAATATGAAGAGGCGGCTGATATGGCTGGTTTAACGATTAATTAGTAACAAACAAACAAGCGAATTAATGAAATTAAGCTAGAACGTAGATAGTTATGCGTGTTTCGTTTCGTCCTACTTCCAACCAATAACTTACATTATTAGCGTGGCTCAAGTTTAACTTAGTGTCGTCAATAAGTTAGATGAACAGCATCGAAAATTGTATTGGTTGTCAGCGACGCGTTCTAGCGTTTTGTCAAATATGACGAGTCGATAACTGAGCATAATCAGGGTATACAGTTGTTTGAGGCTAGGGCAAGTTTTGCGACCTAAAACAAAACCAATTTATCGAACAATCGCTGAGGTCGGTGTCGACTGTTTGAATTCGAGAGGAATGATGCAGCTTACTGTCAATTACATTGTTCCTTCTATTATGAGCAATTCCCACAATAATAAAGCTGTGACCCTAGCTGTCTGGCAAAATCTAGACGTTTATTTCCTATGCTTATGTGTCTTTAGACATATATATATATATATATATATTTTATGACGGAGAATGCTCATGCAGACCTGGCCTCCCAAGCAAGGTGTTTGCCATGGTACTGTGGGACTCCTACCTGATGTAGTGCCAGACCTACCCATTAAACTCACGCCCCACTTAAACTTCACTCTAGACTGGTCCGGGTCTTCAGAACTAACAGTACTACGGACCAACGGAGAGTGGCAGGCGCCTATATATATGTACCATAATTAGTGGTTCCATTCTAATAGCTATCTCTCGTTCCTGTGTGCGCTTGCTTTTAGACGATCTCCGCTGGCAGTAATTAAATTTCGCATTGCTCGCACACTATGAAAAAAAAACGTATATTCAAGCTGACTCTCCCCAACCTCGAGCATTCGACGTCCACGGAATCGCCGTCTACATTGCACCGTACACGTACCCCATTGTATGCGAACGCCCAACGGCGAACTTGTACAACCCTTCATCTAATTGCCACCCTATACTGCCATATATCTAATTGTTATTTATATAACGAGAGGCGAAATTCACACGGTATTATGTTACCATATACATGTACCCGAGTATCTACAGAGTGACACGAAACAACAATAAACAATCGAAATGTTCAAATCGAGCAATAACACATAATGATATCTGTTGACTCTACCCCGTGTTGACGGCGAACCTTCCAGAACGATTTCAACAGGGCACAGTGAGCCCTCTACGAGAGGTTCCGCAAGCAGCCTAAACCAATTGATGGTCACATGCCGTTTATATATAGAATAAGCCACAAGCAGGCTTCTGGCAATCTTTTGCTGTCATATAGTAACGCTATGGTGAACGGTTGGGTCGTTACTGGAACTTCCATACAATGCTGGATATATCGGCAGCGACGAAGCTTGGAGGAGGCTGTGAATAGAGACAGCTTCCGGACTACTGCTGGATCTGCTGGGCCCCCGTCCCCTCGAGTCGGGAACAGCCCACCGCCGCGTGTATAGGGAGACTGTATCGTCCGCCAACGTCCGCTTCGGCGCCGAAAATCAACAGGGCGCGCCATCTTCTGACGAAAAGCAGATCCGACGTGGTGTTTCTGAGCAATATTCTCTCGCAATATTCTTCGCCTATTGACAAGGAGCAAACGAATGTCGAAAACAATACCCTTGTCTGATAGGCGCGAAGACTTCCCTCGGGCGGACAGCAAAACCAGCTGAGCTCGTTGTTGGCACTGTTTGTCCGTCATTAGAAGTTCGGGAAGTGTTCGTGTATTGAGCGAGAGGCTGAAAGGGAGATGTTTTTTTTCGAAGGGATCGCCCATGTATCCGAGATAGGTAGTTTGCTAACGGTGGACGTGGACGATTGTAGCCACAGTGAGGGCGTTTGGGTGGGTGGGTGGTTGGTTGGGAAAGATGTTGAAAAATGCATATCTTCCCTTGGAAAGAATCGACGCCAGGTTTTTCCAGCATAAAGTAGTCACTTGGGTTCATTTTCTCCTTAAATGAGAGTTGGTGCTTAGGCCCGGCGGCAGAACATTGAGACGCCATGCCATCCGTTACAACAATGACCTAGTCTATGACAATAGATTCACACACACACACACAAACCCATGTATATATTATATATAAATATCACCGCGGCTGGACATTTTTAGGCTACTGTACTATATATATATATATATAATTTATATCGGATCTTGCTCGTAATAACAATAACAGATAACGATATCTGTTGACTGTCTTAATTATTAATCATATACACCCTACACTGTTCAACCATCCAGTAAAGTTAACAGAGCAACTGATGCTTTGTATATTGATTCTGAGCTTGATCAGCAGATCCGACTGATGAAAGCGCGTATCCCAAAGCCGCCCCTCGACGTGATCTGTCTAAGACAGCGATTTGTGTCAAAGAACACTTACAATATATGTACAATACTGTATGTTGGATATTGGCATTATGATTGTGTGCAAAGCTTAGGCCCCGACAGGCCCTCATAGTAATACCCGAAAGGTTAAGAGACCTGAGGCCTGTCAGATAGGGGAACAGCTGAGGGTCAGCTTGAAAAAACAGTTGTTTTATGATTGTGCATTTAAAAAAGGACAATAATTACACCTACGAGTGTAGCCTTATCAGGGACAACTTTTACGGCTGCTTCTTATATGTTTCTATTGTTTATAATGATAGCGGTATCAGTGGTAAAGCGTGTGGCGGGCGCAAAGCTCGTCACTAGATTTGGTAGACGTGATGATATTTATATGTATAATAATATTATCAAATAACCTGTCACTTCCAATCAATGTTAATTATGATTAATAATTAGTAGACTTAATTTCAATAATAATAATAACAACAGTAATAATAGTGAAACCAGTGAGAATTTCAAGTCTACTCAATCAAAAACTTTTGATCGTATAGCTTAGAAAAATGTCCATCAAAAATGGTGTTTCCCAACGAACGAGAAGACGCGACTCTAGCGTCCGTAAACGTCCAGCGAAGATGCCCATTAAAATTTTCCACTAATATTTTACAGCCATCCATTAATTATTGACATTCGAGATAGTTGATTACTCATAGACGGTAAGACGGCGAAGAGTCTCACCACACTCCTCCCAATAGGACTCAGTTGAAGCTGAGAGACCACGATTGTCTGGGCGCCCTCCCCGCCGACGCAGATCCCCGCACGGTGGGAATCTCGTCCAATGACACCTGCATGAGCTTTAGTTCATCGTGGGTTAAATAGCTTTGCCAGGCCCGTCCCGCATGTCCTCTTCGGCCAAACGGTTGGTGAAAATTGCCAACCTGTTGGCATACCCTCTAGCCATTGCAGCTACTATATTTGACGTTCCGGGATCAGCTGTATCGCGTTCGCTAGCGTGCTCACGATCGGCGACCCAGTTTAATTATCATTAATAGCGCTTTGCGTGCTCCACACGTCAATTGTTTGTCGCAGCTCTCATTATGCTAATTTAGGGCATTTACATTGCGCTAGGTACATGTAATCCTCCTTTCCTCCTCTAAAAAAAAAAAAAAGGTACATGTGAAACAGCGTGGTTTTTTTCACAAAAAGAAGAGACACAACTTTTAAGCATTGCTCGTAACACAGGATTGCCACTCCTCGACAGCACGCGAGGCCTCAATTAGCAAACGTCATCGTAAATAAGCATGGGGTATAACGCTCGGCTCAGTTTCCTCCGCATGAGGAGGGTGGTGGCTGAGTATATCGTTTATGTCTAGGGTTCCGCCTTGAGTCCGACGTCTCCAATATATTCACCGAGGTCAGGCAGGCATATGCATTCGTTCACGCATTTCGTTTAAGGATCGGTGCCAGCTGACCAGCTGCCGTGTAGCAAGGGTGTTACTGTGATAGGTTCCATGTCCCCGGACGAATTAGGAACCCTACCTAAGGAATGAGGCAATACAGAGGTAGCAATGACGGCAAACGAACCTCGACCTTCATCTTGACAACGTCTACGTTTGGATAGAACACTCAAACATTTACACGTGCGTTGCTATTGAGGTGTAGTTGGTTTAGACGTATTAGAAGGTGATCGAAGATCTGTAGGGTGTTTACCAATGTCAATGGTGCACTGTTGGGGTACGCGAGTCCTTGTCTGACTATATATATCTATATAAATCTATATATATATATATGTATAACATATATGTGTACATTGTTGCTGGGTATATATATTTGTATATATATATATATATATGTCAAAAAGACAAATATGAGAAAGGTGCCACGTATCGAACGATACTTTGATTGACACAACAAATGAACGAACGAACAATTGCCGAGTAATGGTGGTATCATCAATGGATATTAGCGTGAAATGCAAATTACTACCAAAGTACATTAGCAGGTATATACGGGAAAACCAGCCATACATGACATTGATTGGATACCCATACATGGAGGGACCATCGGGACTCCTACACGAGCAGTGATCACGATCAGATCGCATATGAATCCACTTGTGGCAGCGGTACTCATCGAGCCTCCGGGAAGACCTTGTAGTGCGCCCTCCTCTGAGCCTCCCTCAAAGGAGCGACACGCAGGTGGATCCACAGGAGTTCAACCCCCAAGGGGAATCCCCAAATGCCCATTTGGCTCTAACGGCGCGGGGGTGTCCATTTGGTGGAGCGAGCAATGCCGCAAACAGCAGTTGTTGTTCCCTGGACCGAGTTCAATGTTAAATGTCTTCTTGGCGGAGAATCTGCCCGGAAAGTGTTTATTAGAACACACAAATGCATTGCTTGTCTATGCACCTGTCTTAAGATTTTGTTTTTTGACGGGTTTTGTGGAGAACGCCTGTCTTTATCTATTTTTTCTCATTTTGTTTGCCAAACTACAGAGCGCATGTTTTGTATTGGGGACGGGATATGCTAGATTTGTCGTATCGCATTCGAGTGCTCGCTGGTACACAATCATTTATAGGTATATTTACGAATACAGATTGACCATTACTAAAAACGCGGTGACAGGCTTTTGCGGCTCTACACACATGTTTATCACAGCAGTGGATGAGGTACCAGCACAAACGCTACATCCGTACAGGTGTTAATTACTACCGGTGTATATTACTGTTAATTACTATTATATGATTAGTGTCACGCTCATTTAGTGAGCGGTCTGGTGGAAATATCCATCTCAATCGTCACTTGCTTCCATGGCATAATCGACTCTGCTGAGCAGCAAGACTCACTGCTACATAAGAATGAATAAGTAGAATTAAGTCTATCTGGTTGACAGTTAGTCTGGAGGATTCACTTGAGCACTAATAAATTGAGTACTTTATTTCTTTCTGTTTTTTACGGGCTGACCCACAGCCAACATTTAACTTAGTCCACGGTACAACTGCTTTCGGCGTAAGGCTTCATAAGAAGGACAACCCCTCTAAATGAAAATGTGCAACGGCTGGGGTTCGAACCCGAAACGTCCGTCCCCTCCGATTGCAAGGCGCACACCTAACGGTGCACGCCACCAGTCTCGACTAAATTGATCATTAATAGATTACTAAGCAATTTGTATGTCTTCACCGACATCGTCGTTGTTAATTGTGCCAATAACGAGAATGCCAGCTGCAATTGTAACGATTTACAGTGACCCCCCCTACAGATACAGGAAGAGATCGAAACTCAGGAAGACAAAGAAGACAGCGAAACTACGCGAACGAGAACAAGGGTTCATTGTTCCCGACGAGCAAGGGAGCCGCCCACAGCAGACGTGTATACGCTAATGAACTGTATAGTATATATATATATATATAATTACTTTTTCTTTGTTTGTTTATTGTACGAGCAAATTCTGATTCTTATTTGTGGACGCCAAACCATTTGTGCGTTGGGTATTCGCGTTCGTTCGATGGAAGAACGCGCGCCGGTTTGAGGCTGTACCGTTCAAAACTGCCATTTCCACTAACTAGAATCAACTGTTATGATTCGTCGAGAATCGCCATTCATTATAGTCCAAGATGAAACGCAAAAGCGAGGCACCAACTCGTAACATACAAAGTAAATCTACGAGCCCAAAATGGAAAGCTCAATAACAAAGAAAAAAAAGGTGCTCTGACTCTAGCTAAGTCGCACAAGTCCAGAGCACAGTGTCATGGGAATGAGCTGACGTTGAACCACCGTGGTGGCTGTGTGGAGCGAGGTTGGGTTAAACACAATATCGAAGTGTGTGTTTTGGCTGAGCTCGATGAAGGAAACACTCACAGAAGATCTCGGAATTTTTTATGATAATGATATGGTGCCCTTTTGATCAGCTCGAAGTGTGTATTATATGATATGTCCATAAAAACAGCCCTGGGAACGAGCACGAACCAGTTTAACCTGCAGATTAGTTAATAACCTTTTGATTACTGCTATTATTATTTATTATTATAATTATTATTATTTGTTATTATTGTTATAATTATTATTATTTGTTATTATTATTATTATTATTATTATAATTATTATTATTATTATATTAACCGCCGTAGAGTGGTGAACCGATTGAGCAATTCTCCTCATCGTATTTATACCTACCTTAGCACGATCTCGATTTCCTCATCAACTTAACAATGCTAGTTCCGCGTTGTCTTGACACGCGACGATGGGATACGATTTCTGGGCAGCAGCAGCGGTAGCAGCACTGCACCCCAAACCCCTCACCTCTGAACGCTCTCAGAGCCCCCGACGGCTGAGATTCTGCCACCCCTTGACTAAGCACCACTCGCAGTATTTGGTGGCACGATCAGTCCCGGGGGTAGCTACTCCTACACGCGATCGATTGTAGGTGGAACCGTTACTGGGCTAGCTCAGCGGATGTAGGTTATTCACAGCGTTGTTCCCTTCCACAGTTCATTTCTGTGGGATTGCCGTAGCCGCAAATCACAGTTAATTATCGAGTATTTCATCCGTGATTCGTATCACACTAATGGCTAGCTCTCTGACTTCAGCTTCTGATAGCATGGTACGCACTAATTCAACATGTATATATATATTGGATATATGTATGCATATATATATAATATATATATATATATCTATATATGCCGGCGACGATGAGATGGTTACACAGATCGAATCTGCACCTGATGTCTTGGTCCCGTAAACACTCCTGTTTATCCTTCGTGTCAACTACCACGTCACTTGTAGCGCGACACCCTTAGGTCGGCTTATGTAGCGTCTATCCTGCGCCTGCACAGAGGTTGACGACGCACTGTGACACTCTTATTATTGGCGAAACGAATTCACAACGGCAAGAGGTAAGGACGCTGACGTCCTTTAGGGCCTAACTCCCTTCGTCGATGTTGATGCTCGCTCGCCTGAACAGGCCTACTGCCTGCGTCGAGTCAGACGAATAGCCTGATGATGAATCACCAAACACCGACCATCAGAACTATTTCGTCTACCAGGCACAGTCGCACAGTCGCCAGCACCGTGAACACTATGGCGGGCGCACCAGCTGACGATAGTTAACCCGTTACACGCAGGTAAGCAATGGCAATTCGATCACAGCACAGCTCCGGCCTCATTGAGAACAGCCGACCAAAGTCGAACGGTGCTACGGCGCGGCACCGTCTACAGACCCTACACGCAAACGACAAAGACGCACACAGAGAGATGCAAGCGGCGGCCACACATCGGCAACAGTAGGAAGATCTGCTACGGGCCACAACCACCACCACCACAACCACCGCCACTACCACCACGACTACAATGCGCCGCAACAAAACGTTCCCTGCGCAGTCAGTGAGCGGTGACGCTGCTGGGAGCTGAGCGAACTATCTGTCTATATCTTTCAGCAAGGCAAGCGTCTCTGTGCGTGGTCCGTCCGTCTGTCCGCTGCTTCTAACGGCATCCGACGGTGCTCCAGTCACTTGCCAGCTAGTGCCACTGACCCAGTCGAGATTCTCCGATCCGGCTCTCGCTTCGCGACTTCTCATCGGGGGCGCTGTTGCTGGCCAGAGATACAACAACAGCAACAACGACAACAACAACCACAACAGCAACAACAACGACAACAGCAGCAACAACAACGACAACGGCAACAACACCTGATTTTACTACCACTGGTGCTGTTGCTGTTGCCACGACTTCCGTGGACTTCAATCCAATGAGATTTCAGCACAGCCAACTAGCAATGCAGCAATAAGGCCACCGGCAGCAGAAGAAGCGGATCCCGTGAGATCGTCAGCTTCGCCAGCGAGCCACCGCCGCCGCCGCCGCCAGTGCAGTTCACTGTCAGATCGTCATCATTCTCTTTCTCGTCGCTGGCCTCCTCTGTCGTTGCTCCTGTGGCCGCTGCCGCCTATGGCTCCTCCTTTAGCGGGCTGACGATCAGCTGCTGCTGCTTGTTCTTTTCGTGGCGTCAGCGCCGGGAGCGTTTGCGACGAGAGGTTGTTGTTGTTGTTGCGGAGACCTCGTCGACAGTTGTCGTCGTCTTGGCGAGAAGAAGCCACGAACAGAAGATGCAGTGAACGGCCGGAGTGATTCTGGCTTTTGGGCTGTGCACTCGTCGTTCGCGCTAGCCAGCGTGCTTCGGCAGTGGACGTCGACGCTGTTGGCAGCAGCGGCGGACGGCGGTTGACGGCGGCGGCCGCGTCGCGTCGATCGCGAGCGGCCGACCAGCGATCGGCAGCAGGCGCAGACCGGCGATGAGCGTTCGCCATTTTGATTTTCTGCATCACCCTGAGATGGGAGAGATGTGGCTCGACGCCGGGAAAGGAAGCCAGCTAGATTTCTGCCTATAGAAGAAATGCACACGAATCTGAAAGCTCCCTTTGTGTGTCAGACGTCGATCGGCCGAGGTCCCCAAAACGACGAACGTCAGCCGTGGCCGAAATCCAGCCGAGCAACAACGGGCGAAACTGACAGGCGCACCACGAACGCTATGGCGCCGCTTCGCTTTGTCGATCCCGCGCCCGGCACCAACTCGTCCTGACGTCACTTCTCTGCGGTGAAAACGGGAAATAGCGGTTGCAGGACCATCCAGGATGTCCAGCCTACTCTGGGTCAATCACGCTGTACCAACGCGGTCGTGGCGCCAATATGTCGGGCTTAAACAAACTTAATCAAAGCATAATGAGAACTGACGAATCACGCATATATATATAGATGATGATGCCATCCAGGGGAATGACACGGGAGGTTCGAGAGTGACCCCCCCCCCGGGGGGTGATGCTGAGCTTGGTACATTATTGACGATGACAATATTACATAGAGCTCTATAACATAGAGCTCGAGTAAAACTGTTGATTGTATTCCGTTTATTGTCGATAGTGTCGATGAACAAGTGTAGTACTGGTTCATGTACACTTCGCATTCACTAACGATATGTTATTTTAACAATGAGGTTGCACCCATTGTGGAGAGACTTCGATAATTTTTGCACTGTGTCAGGTAAACAGCAGATGAAATAGTGGCTCATGATAATAACATTAACGAGACCCCTTATACCTCAGGGTGAAGTAAAAAGGTAACTCTGAAGGGAGAATTGTGAGAGCTCTTAACGAATGTACGAGTTGGGCTGTGATAGAAATGGTAGGGAGTGTATATCTTCCGTATTATGTAGCACGTCACTGCGTTGTCACACATTCATTTGAGGCCTGGTACCTGTTTGTGCGCTGTGGGCGGCGGCGGCGGCTGGACAATGGGCGGCTAAGTGATCTCTGCCTGTTGAAGAAGGCTGGAGAGCGAAGACAGGTTTGAGTTGTCCGGCGACATAAAAACATATATCTGAAAAGTTGTTTTTCGAGCTGACCCTCAGCTGTTCCCCTTTTCTGCCAGGCGTCAACTCTTAACCTTTTAGGAGACTGTTAGGGCCTAAGCTTTCCTTATTTTCAACTCACCACCTCCCTCCGGTACAGCAGTCCAAAGACACTCACCACTCGAGGACCAAGGAGACATATATAATAAATAGATACATACAGAGGGAACTTAAGCATTGTAAACAACTACGCTTTTTCTATAAGAGGCCAACAAACTTTTAACTTTATCGTACCTGTAATTATATATCAAATAGAATAATAAATAATAATAATAATAATGACTGCAGTTTCAGTTCAGTATACGCCGTATTTATTCATATGAACCGACAGTCATAATTCAACCCCTGTGACATTTTCATAGAATGTATATTTACAACAACTACAACAATTACCATTTTGCCAAATGACGTTCTGCAGGAACGGGCGAAACAAAACCAACCAAATGCGAATCATTACGACATCACCACGTGTGATACTTAAACAATAATTAAGCGTCAAGGTCACTTTAGCGTGTATTTTTGAACATTGCGCAATAACATCAATCCTTGTGTATATGATATAATCGATTATTAGCGACCAGCTAATTGCAATTCATACGCGGCAAATTGACATATGTATGATTTGACGACGAGCGGAGCATCCAATCCAATCGTGAAATCGACCGTCGCAATAACAGTGACTAGTAGATAATGTCATACTGGTTATGAACGACCAGTTGTTTTGTTTGTTTGTTTGTGTTTTTTTTTCGATTTTCCATAAGGAGAATATCAGCACACTCTCCCATAGGTTGTTTTTTGCTGTGTGATTTAATGATTCGTGGATCGTTCGTGCTTGGAGAAAGCATCAGATCGCCTCGGTGTGCGGGATCCGTCTTTCTCTGTGGCATTTCATTCACAGAGGAAATGCCGGCCGTCGCCTCCCCCCGGGGGTAAATGACCATGTGACCTTAGGTCTCGGCACCCCTGACACCCCCGACGGTGATCCCAACTGCGTCTCTAATTATTACGTATATTTAAAGATATACGGGAATCATGATGAATTTCGATTTCGTAAACACGACATTGGTCGTGTTAATAGAGGACTGCGGTACATCGCTGTGCGCTGTATCGTAACTATAGTATTAGTGATCATTATTTTTATTGTACGTGTTGGATAGCGATGAAGGTATGTATCGGTTCCGCGCTCACTCTCATAACCTTATATTTTTCTCGGGTCACTAATTAGCGATATTCGAGTCACAGCTCTATACTATTCCTGCTCGAGCGAATCATACTCGACGGTTCGGGGCTCCGGGGAATTTTACGTGCATGTATAGCACACGTATAGCGCACGTTGACTCTGCGTATGTTGGTGATTGACGTGAACGGAAATTGCTGTAGGCGAAGCCCGCGATATACATTGTCGTCACTGTGGATAGATGCAATCCTTGCACATAGATCCAGATGACACTAGACAATAGATTGTATCTCGCCGTAGTTCCTTCCACTTGTAGCTTCGTTGTTCGAGGTTGGCTCAGCTTAATATTAATCGTGTTCACGGCGGGATGCGACGTTGGCATCACAGCCACCACGACCTTTCGAGCGTGTTTCACCTTAGAGGTGGACGGATCGGAAGTTCGAGTGACCTTTGGGGGCGCCGAATCCGAAGCCGCGAGGGGCCGCGTTGAAGTTCTGGCACTGGAATATGAACATCGGACGAGAAACAGTCTCAGTGTTCTCATTCGGACGCATTTCGCAATGCAAACAGTCTTATCTAAACATATATCACATGGGGGGGAATATTGGCAACATATTGTCAAGGAGAAAGGTCATTGGAAAATCCAGCTGGAACAGATACAATGTACGTAATCGATTGTACTGCTTCGCCTACTAAACCATGATGTATGGCTCTCAGCATAATTTAAAAATAATATATATGTATTTTTTTTCTTATATTATAATTTATTTGTATAACTATACTTTAATTTGTAATGATTCACTCTACAGCCCCGGTAGCTTGCTGTGCATTTGTCGAAAAGCAAGCACGTTTTAACCTAGCGATACCCCATCGGTCGATCGATCGATCGATCAAAAGGTTAGGTTTTTGTTTTCTTTTTTTTCCAAAGGTTAGGTTTTCTGGCTTGCACTTACGTCAAAGGGAGAGAACGCCCTAGAAGCTGAACTGAGACACGGTGGTCGCCCAGATGCACCACCACCTCCCAGCAACTGTGGTGGGTTTTCGACTGGCCTCGGTGCCTGGGCGAACTCCTCGAACGAGCTGAAGAATTGCGCCGGTGGTCCTGTTTCGATTTCGAATCGCAGGTCACCCTGAGGCCCTCCGCAGGCCACAACGACCGGTGATGGAGCTGCTCCTGGGGCCGCCGTGGGTTGATATCGCGGAGGACGAATCTTATCGGGTCTCGGGGGAGGTGGCGCTGCATTACCAACATAAGTGTAAAATGATTTTTAAACATGTCTTATAGGTTTTATGTATCTGTGTGTGTGTATGTATATGTGTTTGACTACTTACAAATGTATAACCACTGCCTGAGGCTGCTGAAAATTCGACAGAATCCTAGGACATTGAACTGCCAAAGCATCTTATTGCGATATATGCGAAAGAGGCTGAGAGAGAGAGATAGACGGCTTGGCCTCCAGATGAATTTGTAACTATATATGTATGTACGTGTATTCATGCGATGTACAGCCATCACACGTGGGACAGTCTATGAACGTGGCATGAGTCGTAGGCTGCGTACGCAGTGTCCATATCATAAATATTAACTAGGCTTGATTAGTCATGTATTCCATGACTGGTCACTTGAGTCTTAGTTGCTCTAACTGTCAATGCAACGAAATGGACAATCGTCTACAACGAGGACGAAGACGTCTACCTAAACTACGCTGACTCCCAAAGTTCCTGGTACCATTTAAAGGTCGTTAATGTTTCGGCAAGTTGAACACTGACGGTTCGCCGAAACTCCGCCGAGTCTTAGAACATCATTCGCCTACCTCAGTAGGCGAATGACGCTTTACGACTACCATGAATATGTGGGCGCGGTTGAAGAACAAGCATGTTACATCTCCATAAAACACAGCAGAAGACAATGGCCGAGAGCCGTTGTACCGTGGACGTTAAATGTTGGCTGTGGGTCAGCCGGGAAAATTTGCCTTACACACATACATTTAATTGAAATAGTATATTTTAATTTGAATTTTTGTCTGGTTGAAACTCTAACTTGAAATTTGCCCTTCTCGGGGCTTACCGCAGTATCGCTCAACTAATCTCGTACTAAGTGAGATTATATCTACATTGAATTTACATTAACAAGTAAAATTTTAATTGTAAAGGCATAATTAAGCATTATATAAGTGAAATGAGGCACGTTACTAATGGGGGGAGTATAATTATAAATTGTAGCATGAATTTGGATACAGTAATACATAGTAGGCAATAGTAAAATGCATAGGTCTCTAAAACGCCTAATTGGCCTAAGAATGACGATCATTTAACAAATTTACTTCAACCTTACGTATCACCTAATGAGAATTTACTATAGCGTAGACAATAGTTGCAGATAAAGTGTCGGACTGTGTCGAATCAATTTGACATTGATATTGTGTAATTATGATTTAAGAAGTGGTTAGCGCATATATAGATATATATTATATATATATATATATATATATATATATATATATATATATATACATTGTGCTGTGTTCGAATGTATACGTCAATAATGGTGGTAGACAAGTGTATCCAACTCTAGAGACCATACGCAGACCACCAGTCAATGGAAGATCGACGGAAGTCGCAAACCAACGGGAATAATCTCTCGAGAATGGCTTCTTCGATACTTTGAATAATCAGTTATATACAGCTGACAAGCGATTTGATTATATTCGTATATCTGTATATAGAGGCGTGCTCGTAGTTCATATTATTGCATCTTAATATCAGACGCAATAAAATTAGCGATGCAGTTGCCTCTGACAGTTGGGGGTGTGTCAGGGAGCCGAGGGGCCTGGGGTCATGGTCATTTACCCCCGAGAGAGGCGATGGCTGACATTACCTCTCAGCCTCTGAACTGTCCGAGAAAGTTTGCTGCAGATTGAAACAGGGACCCTGCGCCCTAAGCGACGATAGACGATTATTGGTCAGCTTGAAGAACGCTAAAAAGGAGACTATTTGGAGTTGTTTATCAATCTTTCTTTATCTGAAGATTCTTGCCAGGTACGAGTAAGGAAGGGAATAAGCAAAGATCGCCCCGACAGGTCCTCTCATAGTAATACCTAAAAGGTTAAGAGCTGAGGCCTAGGTCAGATAGGGGAGGCTCAGCTGAGGGTCAGCTCGAAAAAAAAACAAGGAGACTATCGATAGATTGTTTCCGTATTACAATATGTACATATCTTTCATATCTAGCACCCACCCACTATGGTACAATCGTGTGCGTCCCTGTTGTGTCGATGATAACCAGACGTGAATTAGTTAATTAGCAAGATAGTGTAGCGTGGCGTAAATGTACATACGTGGCTTTTTCTTATTGACGGTGACGCAGACGTTTTGCGTAGCGGCACTTGGCCTTTGATCCCAGCCGCGAGGGGAGCGTGTTTTGAGCGGGTCGAATGGCGCGCCGATAACTTCTGGGCCCGACGGAACGGATATGGGCGCTAGCTGGGTCTGGATCAACTGGTTGCCCCAGGACACTGTTGCAGATTGCAAACGGAGTTGGAAAGATTAGAGAGGGAGAGAGAGAGAGATTGAGACATACATGAGACTTCCGAAGGACTTGGATGTGATGGGTGGCACCCGATTATCTCAACATATGTAAAGTCTTCGAGGGTACGAGGACTTTCTCGAGAGAGGGGTTGTTGTTTTAGACCGCCAAGTGTCTCTCACTCTAGCGAGATGCCAAACAGTAGCGTCAAAGACTCGCCCCATTCGATCGAAGTTATGGGGTGCAATCCACTAAATCATAATTCGTATGGGGGTTCTCGACGAGACGGCTTATGCTACCCAATGAATTTGTACAAGAACGCGCTCCGAGAGTATATCGTTTGGGTACATTGTAGGATTACTTTCAAATGTGGGGGCTAAGATAAGGGCAAAGGCTTTGGACAGGAAACGAGTCAGGGATTATTCTACACCTTTAAGTTCTAGGACACGGAATGATTCGAAAAAAAAGAGGAATTAGTAAAGATAAGACAGCGGCGGCGACCGGGAAAGGCTTCTTCGGCCATTGGACCGGTTGGAGAGGATCTAGCTTAACTAAAGGCATCCCTCCTCCCCTTGGAGGACTCTGAAGACATACTGACTAAGTGGTTCCACGCCTTTGGGGGGAAGTTAAATATACAATATAATAGTCGTATCGAAAAAAATGGTGGTTCTAGGCAGTTTACAGCATAGCTGTCACGATTAGTGTCGTTGAGTGACGAGATGAGTTCAACGATAGTTAACGACACACCCAGCTTCGTATAGATCAAAATAATTACTGGCACTGTGGCATTTTGGTTGTGCCTGATAGAGACGGAGTTAGCTGAGGCACAATTCGTAACGAAAATTGAGAGTCTCCCAAGAGAAGCAATGCATACTGTATCTCTTGTACTTATTTCAGCCCTCGGCAGACCCGGAACCGCGGAAAAATCCACTATGGTTAAACACTGATAGAGGCTTTTTTTCGTTTGAAGCTCATCTGACCGGACTAATTAGGAAATGAGTATACAGCAATTAGTAAAAATAGCATGATGATTAATGGCGTGATATAGCTATTTAGCGTGTACGATCCAAGCAGAGGTGGGAGAGCAATTGTATAATTGTTTCTGTTTGAACTGAACGAAGGCTGTACCCAGCTACGCAGTGATTACCTGAGCCGGGCGCTGTGATCGTCTGGAACGCCGAATCAACGGCCCCAATGGGACTTTCCATTGCCGCTTCCCAGGGACTCTTCACCAGGCGTAGACGCGAGGCACTGGTCTGCTGACTAATCTGTTCAAGGTATCTGCATAACACACGATACAGTACAACACGCTTTAATCTCACGTTGTTAGTGTATAAAGGCTGGCGTAATGCATTATTGTGCGTCTGTCCTCGGCAGGAGATACGTAGGGGGACACGGGGGCGTCAGATCCCCACACCCTAAATGCACAGTTGCATTAAAGGGGGGTGTCCGCCTTCCGAGACAATGCAACTATACGAGTTGCACCGTTGTGGACTGGGTTAAATGTTGAAGGCTGAGAGTCAGATCCCGTAAAACATCTGATATTATATCATTGCTTTAAGCGGGACATAACTAGGACCATTTTTAGCTTAACAGAGGTACAATGTTTCTCTCTTCCAACTTCGATACAGAAGTAACTAGAAACAATGTTGTACAATACTAAGTTTACTTGGTATATCTAATAAACCAATACAACGTTCAGCATTAACTAAGTTTGCAGTGGAAAAAAAATCAGTAATCAGTACAACCCGCTGTGGTAAACTCAGAAGGAGAAATTAAATAAATTACCTATCAGCGGGGGAGGACGCTTCCTTAATACGCGGCGCCTGAATCGTCGGCCGAGCAGGTGGCACAGGTGGTGGTGGCGGAGGAGGTGCTACAGCAGAGACGTCATCTTCAATTTTGTCCTTTTCAGGCCATCGATCGCCAAGTTGTGCCTTCAGCTTGTCCACGTCGACAACCCAATCTTCAGACTACAGAAACAAATTGATCATTCGTTGCCTTCTGAACCGATATCCCCGCAGGGTATCGAAGTCACTATTTCGAAGATGTTTTACCAAAAGGTTCCGTTATACGGCCTGTGTCTGTGTGTGTGTGTGTATTAATAGGCGCAGTGTCGACCTTGGGCATCAACTCATTCGAAGGGTTGAGACCTGCTGTTCCAGGTTGTCATCGACAGCTCTGATTGAACAGCGGCTGAAGGTTCGCGCAGGTAGATATACTAGATCGGTAGACTATGATATTTAGGGGTACACAATGAAATTTGATAAGTTCGGTTATTTTTTTTCTAAGCTTTAATAAAAATAATAAATAAATAGACATAAGAAATATTTTCATTAACTTGAATTAAGTACTACAATCTGGGTCGTTGCACCCACTGTATAACTGTTGAATCTACTGTATAACCTATACTATTATATAATAGCGACACACGCGATCGTGTATGCCATATGTGAATGTATATATCGGTTGATAGAATAATCTATGATAATTGTGAAATTGTAATTGCATGACCAATTTGGTGATACTACACTGTTACTTTTACTCTATTTTTTTTAAATCGAGAACTTAAGCATTGTCAAAAAATTGCAGTTCCGGAAATCAACCGCACATGTTGTTATGTTAACTAAAATCGAACAGGTGGGTGGGGCTAATTTCATCTCGGAAAATGAAACCAACGTATCCTATGCGCGAGGTTTCAGCCCTTGTAAAAGCAGTGGGTACGAATTGAGCTGGATATCTTTGTTGTGTCACTCATGCTAGCATGCACTATGAGCATACAAGACCGAGGAGGAGGAGGAGGGTTGGTTTTTGCTATACCGTTGCGTTATTCATAAAGACCCCGTACCAGGCCCACCTGCCTGGAGGCTGACTCACTCACAAAATGGGAATGTACGAGAACGTACATGTTGTGGGAGAGGGGAGGATCGTGCACACAGACGGTCGAGGGTAATATCAGGCAGGAAGAAAGGTGGCATCACCGACCAGAGCTCGTCGGTGATAGAGCGGAAGTGGCTATCACCGAAAGGCTACTCGAGTGTGTTCATGTCAGTACAATAAGAAACCCTCCCTTCTTGTGTCATGAATCTCGCTCATACGCGTGAATCCCACTGTTTTCGATGAGTTGCCTCACCCTGGGCTATCTCGCCATTTCTTATATATATCTATATATATATATATTATATATACATATAATATAATTTGTGTGGGCGTTGCCCCTTGTATACTGTTACCTTTATGATAATCAAAACATTGATGTAAATAATGCCGTTTCCAGAAATCGGTAGCATTTGAAATAATCCATGAGACGACACTTTTTCGCTATTATTTTTACGAGAACTTAAGCGTTGTGATAAGACTGCAGTTCCGTTAATAAACCAAACCTTGTATTGTATTGTATATACCTGCTGTTCGTAATTTCATGCAACTATTATGTAACGCAGGCACACGATAGTCTGTCCTTCATCGCTATTGTCCAATTGTTTTGTTTATTGTGGCGCGACATCTAAGCCAATCCGGGTTACCCCAAGTATTTCGTAGTCGTTCTAGCTAACGCAGAGGGGGCGAAATGGCTGGAGTGTACTCACCTTCTTCTTGCGCTTGGCAAACATTTGCGAGCCCTTACCACTGGGCGAATTCAACCCCTTGACAATGTCAAGGCACACCTCAGGGCTCACGGTCACGTCCTGACGTCAGCAAGGTATGAGAACAAGAGAACAATTGAATAATTATAATCGGAAATTAATAATGTATCCTTTTTTCTTTTGAGAGGAGGAAATTTTCTTCAAACTCACGGACCTCCACCAGAGACACATCAGATACACCAATAATGTATCTGTACGGATGCATCTGTACGACTCGATAGAAATTCTCCTCTATTGAGCAAATAATTAGGGGGGTTATTATATATCGATGTGCACGAATTTTTTTTTAGGGTAGCTATGTGAATTTATACACATCTTTATAAATGTTTTATGAGAGGGGGATATCTGGACAGAATCTGTTCTCCTGCGGACAAGACGTGGCCCCCCGGGTGCATACGCGCGTTTATACTGTTTATTTATGCATTTGTCTGGTGCGAGCCACCATAATTGGATGGGAGGTTTGTTTGACCTCAATGTAGAGTATTTATACGAATGTCTACGAAAATAATCTACATAACCGATGCATTTATTAATAGCTAGGTGATATATCTCCGGTAGGCTTACAGGGGCACATTTATCAAATTTTAGTATCACGGTTGTACACATTTTGAAAGTAAAGACTTCCATTTCTCATCACTATGGAAGACGGCGGATCTGAGTTCTGACGTCTGAGGAGAAAGAAACTGCTCGCCCACCGTCAGAGCGAGTAGGTGGCGGTTGGACAGTGGGTACGTGGTCAGGTCTCGGGCTGTAAGCCGGAGTCCGCAGGTTTAAGAACCATGGTGACATCTAAGAGAACTTAGGCATTGTAAAAACACTGCAGTTCCTTCAATAAAGCGATAAACCTTACCTGTAGAGTGTTGGATTGATCCCATTTCGAGGCGCTGGGGGCCATGAGAAGCTTCAATTTCGGCGGGTCCTAAAACTCAAAGAAGCGGTGGCGAGGTCATTAGGCGAATATTGCACTCGGACCAGGTTCATCCGATGCAGCAAGATTCGAATTCGCTAAATCACTCCCTACTGGAGGTGTGATTTAGCGTATTCCAATCACGTCTCTACAATTCATTGTCGTTCATTGGCCACGGTATCAAAAACGTGCGCTTACGTATCATCTGATTTCCTCTGTCCTTCAAAATAGGGGGAAATGTCACCGAGGGTAAGGTAAAATATATGCAATTAATGGTGAAAGCAGTTCTTAAATGTCTAAGGCTGTGAGTGCAACATTTTTCTGGGTAGAATATATGGGTCGAGCCTGGTGGTGTGGCACATTCGTGTATGCGTGCCTGCTTTGCATACGGAGGAGATGGTGGTAGGTGAACACACGGGTTCAATCCCCAGCGTTGTACATTTGCATTGAAGGGGTCCGTCCTTATGGAGCGAAGCTGAACGCAGTTTCGTCCACGTTTTGTGTTGCCTGGAAGCAACTAATTGAGTCCCGTCGGGCCAGCTACCTGCAGTATCTAAAGCTAGGAAATACCAGTTCCATAATTCGTCTGGCTCGTCCTTTTGTGAGAGCCATTGGTCAATAAAGAACTAGCCAGGTACATCCTGAAATTGTTTTACGGTCGCAGTTCCACTAAGGAAACCTGACGGTCGCATCCGACCCATTTACCGCAGGCGAACAAGAAGGTGTCTGACCTTTAAACAGGTCTAGGCGCACCTTACGAAACGTCTCGAATCGGATGGGATAAGAGAGAGTGTCTGCCGGGCTTGTCAACGGTCCCAAGTGACGTGTGTTACAAGGGGCTGAAGCGAAACCGTAGTCCAAGCAGAGCGAACTTATGTCAACCAGCCTACCAAGCGAAGGTTGTCGAGTTCTGGTGGAAGTAGACTTCCTCGCATAGCCTTCCATACGGTGGTGTGTCGGCATTGGATGCTCGATGCTGGATGCAACCGAAGTTTCATCCCGAGGATGAGGTAAGCCAAGACCTCGTGCCTGTCTTCTGACTCGTTATAGAGAAGCTTAGGGACTTTTTTACATCTGAGAGGCTTTCGCCTGACATATATGCACTGGGGGGAGTTCCGGTCCGACGTCTGTGCCGATATGTGCAAGGTGGTAACGTTTGAGAATGACCTGTAGGCTGTAGGCAACAAAGCAAAACCTTGAATCATTCTAATCATTGCTCAACAAGGTGGCTGAAAACGAAGGGTAAACATACTTGAAGCTTTGCCCCCTATTTACCTAGGTTCTGACCTAGGAACGATCGCTGCAGCATAGTGTCGAGGACTTCGTTTGCTCAACTACGACCCAAGGACTTACTTTCTCTAGCTGAAAAAGGATGAAGAGGCCGCTCGGATACAAGCCGCGTAACATTCCCTCAGCTATCGCTTGCTTGAGAGCTCCCCCGTCCGCTAACCCTCGGCGAACCTCTGCCAGTTTTCAGTTTGTGCCACCTTGCGCCACTCGGAAGGCTCCTTCTGTCAACCAAGTCGCCACCTGGATAAATGCCGTGATCTGGTAGACCTGTCTAAACGGTACGATTTGGGTTGCAGTCAGAGTGTGTCGGAGGCCACTCGCCATACGCGAAGAGGGAAATCTCGACAAGCTTGAGGGCTGCTGGCAGTCCGTGGCTCGTCTGTCATATGATGGTGACGACGACGACCGATCTGACGCGGTGCCTGTATGGGACGTCACCCTTGTATACACACGTGCTTTACGTGCAACGAGGTGCTCGTCAGGCAAAAAGTGCCGTGTCGCAAGCGGACATCAAGAGGAGAGGGCTCACTAGGCTGGCCTGGAAGGTGAATTTACAGTTAGGCCATAAAACCCTCGTAGCCTTAGGGGCCTTCGGCAGGACAGCCGTTACGCATGAATTCTGAGGCTCGCTGACGTGTAAATGGCTGATAGTAATTGTTGTTTGAGAGGATAAACACTATGGAGTAAATATATATAATCATCTAAAATAAACATTCAACTTTATAAGCAGATGTTTGTTGCTAAATTTAAAGCAATACTTCTTGCAGGCGCGCAAATTTCAAATACGAGAGAGACAGAGTGCGCAAGCAGGAAAAAACTGAACGGACAGTAAGCAAGGTAATAAAAAATGCAACCGAATTTTTAAGGCAATCGTTTTTCCTTTGATGTCGAAAGGGGCATCACAATTTCTATTTGGGGTACAGGATCAGGGGCTGGACACGTGAGGCCTCCTTGTTCTAGATATATACATATATATATGGAGAAGAGGGCTGTTCTGAGATGTTGCATTGCACGTTCAGCGGTAGTACAATTGTTCGCTTTTTTTATCCTTGAACTGTATCGTTATCAGCGCAACTTTTATGATCGAATAAAAACAAACAAGCTAATGACAGGGAAAAGTATTCAAATTATCGGTGAGAGCCGTCGTTCCTAACTAGTACTCCCCTCCCAGTCATCCTGTATTTGCTCAGTTGTCAAATCAAGAGAGATCAACCCTTGGAGGTTGAACGAGGAGGGCGATATCTAACTCCTACTCCACTAATTCCACTCAGGGATAACCCAGGCTCAGGCTGCCCACAAGGTCAACCTATCCACCTGAAGGTTTTCGGGCTGACTCCAGCCAACATTTAACGTCCACGGTACAACTGCTTTTAGCATTGCTTCGTAAGACGGACAATCCCTTTAAATCCAAATGTGCGACGGTGGGGATTGTACCCATGCACCTACGTGTCTCTCCTCCGATTGCGAGGCGCACACGAACCTTGCACCACCACGCCACCGGGTTCGACCAACCTATCCACCTATCGAAAGAACGAAGGTCGCCCGAAGGTCGTAACGAATGACCTAATTGCCTAAATGCTCTTCCCCGTGATGAGCAGTCTTTGCAGAAATGAAGTCCCCCAGCGAACTCAACAGGATCAACCACAGGAAAACTTGAGCACCCGGCATGATCCGCGTACAGAGAAACATCGCTTGTGGCCAAGTGGCTGGATAAGCACTGCTCAGATAAATTATTTGTACACATCGGCGCAAATAATTAATTCCCCTAATTCGAACAGGGTCTGATAATTGCCTTTCGTATGTATCTACCCACTGGCTTACGTAACTCTAGCTGTGGTTAATGATTGCGATACTGCAGGAACGCTCAAGACGTCTAGCTTCTCCATACGTTTAACTCAGAGGCTAACTAACTAGGCTTGTTTATCTCTCACAAAGCGTGTACGTAATTCACTCGGCGCGTGCCTAAAACGTAAATTTCCGTGCAGATTCCCAGCATCAAGGCTGAAAGGTAGGCCTCACACACAAATGCACACGAACGGTACCAGGGGGCACCGACATTCGAAGCGTTCCTAATTCTCTGGACAAGTATATACGAGTGGTCAAGTAGCGATATCTGTTGCTGAGAAGGGAACCGGCACTAGGTTACGTCGTGGTTAGTCAGGATACGCTCGAATGTTACCTTGGAAATCTTGACCCCCGGAAACTTATCGGGATCCGGCATCGTCGAACAGTCTTCACTCTCAGTGTACTCTGACTCGGAGATTCCCGGCGCTGAAAAGGACAGTTTCACATACGAGGTATTGTCTCGGGGGTAAGTGTTCCGAGAGAAACTAGCTAACTTGTCTTTGGTCAGCGTGCATTGGATAGGGAGAGATCATCGATTCTGATGTGGCTTGCTTACCTTCACGGGCCTGATGATAATTTTGTACATGACTATTTTGCTAACTAGGAATAATGATAAAAAAATAATCACAGACAATGCCAATGATGTTCTCGGCAAGTGTATTCACCGGTAACAACGTGGATAACAACGACATAAGTTGGGTGCGCTTAGAGACCCGGAGAGATGGATGGGATGACGTGTATAGATCAAATATAACAATAATTAGCAATTATCTGGAGGGGGATTAATTGGGGACCGGGGCCGAGGCCGACATTGTCCGGAGGAAGTCGATGGCGAGTGTCGAGTATGATGAGTGTTCAATTTTCGTGAATGTGATACCCTTCTTAATAATTAACACAGGTTCAACGGGGTACAATTGCTGGCCAAATTATATGAATAAATAAACACAAATATGAACGTTTTCTCTTCAACGACATAGAAGAGCGGATAATGAATAATCATATTTCTATACTAGTCTAACCACTCACTGTATTGTATACGACATAGACACAGTGGATGTATGGTGTGTCCTTGATGTAGGTGTTAATGATTCGAAAATCCATAAAGCGTTGAACGACCTACCTTGGTGAACCCATTTGTGACTTCGCTTAACTCGGCGGAAGAACATATTGGCACCTTTCGACTGGGCGTTAGAATCACTGGAGAGGCTTTCGGCAATCTTACGCGCCATGCCAACCTGCAATGAGGCGCGAAGTCAACGGCAGTGGGGGAGGTCTCAGCTTAGATACTAATCTCATTCGACTTTAGCACACTACTCATATATGGGCGATATTTGCCTTAAACATAACGTCACTTAAATCCGCGAACATTTGCCGGTAACCGGACTCGTTGCCGTGTACGTCAATAAAGGATTGTACGATATTGCATAGGATATAGCTTCGCACTAAAAGACACCTCGGGGCATGTGACCACGCCCTGAAAACGTCGGGTACGTTTGAAGAGCGTGATTACATTGTTATGTGTTTATCAGCATTGTTTCGCATTATGACTAATTTAGCTCTTTTTTTTATTTACAATCCGGCGGGTTCTCCATATAAATAGGTGTTCCACACGTTCTGTTTCGGTCGCGGCTTTTCGACGGGACACAAAACCCCACCTTGGGGTGGTCGCCTCGATGTAAAAACTGAGTCGGGGGTCTGTCTCCCCCCCCTCTGAAGGTAACTTTCGAAGATGTTTTACGTTAACCCTCTTGAGTCGTGCGTGATACTAT
This sequence comes from Stratiolaelaps scimitus, assembly GCA_019614645.1. Classification (NCBI taxonomy): domain Eukaryota; kingdom Metazoa; phylum Arthropoda; class Arachnida; order Mesostigmata; family Laelapidae; genus Stratiolaelaps; species Stratiolaelaps scimitus. The sequence continues at coordinate 296,862 of JABWDB010000089.1, read as the reverse complement.
AAGGGCGAGCAGCGAGGACGAACCGACACCTTATAACTTCTTTTGCAATACACGCTCTTCATCACCATGTTCAATGTGTGTCTGAACAAAGACGACCTCACGAGCCCAAGTTGAAGCACTACGATGTGTGAATTAATGAAGAATTTCATAATCATTTTGACATCACTATATAAACACTATAAACAAACTACATTAGTTCGTCAGTGGGCATGCTTTATCTTTGTGCACTTACTTATAGCAAGTGGCTTATATTGACTCGCGCATCAGTCAAGTGTACATGTACATGGCAGCTGGCTATTCCTAGACAGTTTTTCCTTGTGGAAAAAACAACAACAATAATTCTGACTAAACAGGTGCATGCAGCTCCACGCATGTCTGCGTGTATAGCTTTTACATAAAGCTGTTTAAGTGCAACCCACGAGTTCGATAATCTGCCAATAGTGATTCGATCTGAGTTTGTCTAGCCAGCTCCTCCTATGAGGCTAGCTGTACCCCTAAGCGGATTATGGCACCGAAAGGGTATGTGCACTTGCGTAAAGCGAGCAAGATTGGAAACGTACACCGGTGTGAATCGAAAGCTTTGCAGACATCAAAGAAATTGTGTTCTCAAATGGTTAGCATATGCAAACGATATTATGACGGTCTTCTCTTTAGCCGATATTCTCTCAGATGTGTTAGATCCATTAAGACGTGTGTGTGTGTGTATGAGAGCGAGGGGATTTAATTTAAATAAAGCAGAAAAGGCATCGGAAAGGGTGTCTTGGAGAAGGAAATCTCGAACAATCACCAAGACCGCGAAGTAATACTGGGAAATTAATCTTAATGAGGGACAATTATCCGCTGTTCATAAAATACTACACTTTGGACGAGACTCCTGCTCGGATCGAGCATATTTGACTAATTCGACTGAACCAGCTAAATCACAATCTTGTGAGATAACCCAATGTTCGCGATTTAGCCTCGAAGGTAGGCTCAGGAACATCAGGTTAACGAAGGTTACAGAGCATCTTGCTGTCATTCGCCGTTTAGTGCTCGTTCGAAGCCAAGGTCAGCTCCTTCGATAAGCTTTTCTATATCTTCTATCTAGGTTAAAGGTTAGAGGCTTTCGGGCAGACTGTCAGCGAACATTTAACGTCCACGGGAAGTTTATATCTCTTGTCTAATGTGTATACATTTAATGATCATTTTTTTCTTACAACAATCGTTGTTTTTCTCGCTTTTTTTTTATCAACTGCGGATAATTTTGTTTATATTTAAAAATGAATCTGATTAACTTTGAAATAGTACATACCTGCTCCTCGACGGTGGGATACGTCGAGTTGGCGTCTTCATAAAACGCCGAGGATGTGAACACTTTCTCTGCAAAAGTCCAAATCAACACGAGAACATGGAAAAGGTCGTTATGTCTAGGAAACTCCAGTCATAATTACATATATATATATATATATTATATAAATGTATATATATATATATGTTCAACGCGACGCCTCATTCTTTTTCTACATCTTCGAAGGCCTCTGTTTCTCACATTAGCGCTGTATTCCACACTAGAAATCTAGATGCGAGAATCGGCATCACGTAACAAATTGACGTGAAATCGTTTGCTTTGCCCTTTTAAAGGCTCCGGAGCTACAGTATCTGATACATAATCGCTGTATTTGTATTCGTCGGAAGTTGTCCCGCCCAGATCACGCATACGATTAATGACTGTGCTCGACTCTGGTCAGTGTGGCACTTAATGAACGGGTCGACGTATCCGCATTGGGGCATATTTATCCGTTGAACAATATTATCTATTAGGTCTACAGACTCCCGTTATGGGTACTGGGCTAAATTCGATTCAGTCCACTGTGTTTGCGTCGAAGGCCGCACTACTGTCGTTCTCCATACGTTACGGAAGATCGCTGTAAGTGGTATTTTTTTCAACAAATGCTCACTGAGATCTTGAAGCGATCGATACATTAAAGCTGCCTTCGTAAGTCGTTGTCGTTCGTCTCTGAATATGTCATCCGCATGTACCAGCTCCCTTGGGAAATATTGTCGTGTCCTTCTTCAAACGGGCCACGGCCCAGCCCCATATTTACATTGTGTTATATATATATATATATATATATATCCCAAGGAACAACGCAATTTCTATTTGGGGAACACGCTTAGGGATTAAGAAGGAAGTTGAACGTCCTTGTTTGAAGGATATTCTATTAGGTCTCTATATATATATATATATATATATATATAGAGAGAGAGAGAGAGAGAGAGAGAGGGGCCTATTCTTAGATGTATTCCACGTTCAGTGGGTACAAATGTCACCCACGTGTAAAATTAAATAAAAATCGTAACAACAACAATGGTCAAACCCAAAATCATATGCAGTGTGCAATTTTCACAGGAACACATGTTGATTTCTCCGAGTTCATTCATACTTTTGTTTAGAATGGGAGCCATAATGTCGTCGATCTCCTTCAGTTGATCCTCCGGTAGCGGTCTGTAATACCGTTCCTTGATTGGCCGCCCAGTGGGGCTGATCAGAAGAATATCGTCGTCGTAGAGGGACCCACCGGTTCCCGCCTTTACCGAGACACTGAGGGGCGATGTGGATGACGTGCTCGACACCTGTTGACGCACACAGACAGAGTAAACAGACACTAATTTACGAATACAGTAAATGGACAATAATTTTAGACACTGATCGCTAGCTTTGTTGGTGGAGTATATTTCGCATCAATCACTGGCATCAAATCGATTTTGGGTTGTTGTTGTTGTTGTTGTTGCTGTTGTTGCTGTTTATTGTTGAAGGGGTCTTGCGTCCTGCGCCGTGGGCGAAACGTGTTTATTCGAATGCGTACGGGATTTTGGCTTCTACAAGTGAACACAAAACAGGATTTGTCAAACACCTGTCTCCTTGCCGAGTGGCTCAAACTAGTAATTAATAATTAATAGTAATTAGTTGTAATTTTAACAAAAGTGTTCAGTTTAAATTTAGCTCGCATCAATATCAAGCTGAAATCATAGGTTGGTCAGGCCGGAGTGAGGAATATTCGAAAATTAGAAATAAAGACAATTAATAAGTTTTGTCCTGTAAACTGTACAGCCTCTCATTATTCCAAGCAAATTCATATGACGTGTATGACGCACAAGATTGAACTCCGCTTTGGGATCTCTCGTCAGAAAAATGGGGCGCTCATATTGTTTCATATTTAGAAATCGGGGCGTTGTAGACAAAATACTGCTTCGTCCTGCTGAGGTTGAGTATGCTTTTTAACGCATGACCTATAGATGAAAAGTAAAACTTTTGATAGAATCGACAGTATCGAATATAGCTACATCCTGAAAAGCTCAATACGCTTATGCGTACGTCCGTATAACGATGCTCAAGCACGAATTTCAGATTCAGTCAGGAACCAACATATATATATATATACATATATATATTATTACACAATCTAATTTCACAATTTAACCCTTATAACAAAATGCCAACATACGCTGCACCAGCAAAGAGGGAGTTCAACATGAAGACGCGCTTCTATAAACGAAGACAAGTCTATCACTGTCACCGCGCCCGAAGAACAGTCGTTGTAAGCAATATGCAACACTATTGCTCAGTCTCGGATGTACATATATTAGGCTGACCCAAAAAAACGAGACTCCTATCGTCTTGCGCCGTATTCTTATAATTGGCCGGTTTGAATTCAAATTTGGCGAGTAGTGAGACACGACAATTAGCAAGCAGGTCGCGCAAAAGCCGCGTAGCATTCGGCTTTCGCTGGGCCTTTGAAATGGCAACCGGCCTTAGACGTGGCGGACAAGGTCCCTCAGACTTGCGTTCTCAGAAGGAAAGTGTCAGGTTTATGTTTGAAGAGAAGAAATGTCCAGCTGAAATCCATCGAAGGTTGGTTAGTGTGCACGGCCATAATGCCCCACCTGTCGAGCACAGGTGTACCGTTGTTGTGAGCAGTTAAGTCAAGGCTACTGGGACATTAAGGGCATCGAGGGCGCCCACCCCTTCCCGAATCTCGATTCGACGAACGGATCGAGATAATCGAAAAAGCTTTTAAGCAAACTAGAGCTTGGTCATTGACGGCTTTGTCGGCTAAAATCGGCGTGCCTCGTGAAACATGTCGTCGAATTATTAAAAAGAATCTGAGGATGGCTCAACATGGTTCCCTCATGAATTCGGTCCTGGCCAACGGAAAATGCTTGAGGAGTGTTCGCGAGGCAATTTGAAGATATATAGGCAGCACCGGAGTCGCTTAGAGCATACCGTTGTAATGGACGAAACACGGGTCAGCCTGCATAGGAGACCGGAAAAGATCAAGTGGCTACGATCAAGTGAACAGGCAATGGCGGTAGCAGCACAAATCGATTCGAGCCTAAGGTAGTGGTAGCACTTGACATGGATTTCAACGGAATTTGCTACTACGAGATTTTAGGCCCCAAAGAAAAAATGAGCTCTGCTCGATATCTCGAGTTCTTCAAGGGACTCACAGAGAATTGACATGGCGATAGTGAACACTGAGTGTGGCTGCTCGATGACAATGCTAGGGCACATCGTAGCAGTGCAATTACGACTTAAGCCCGTGTGATTAAGGTCGCTTCCATCAGTTAACGAGGGCTATAGGTGGCCAAAGGTATGCAAACATCGATTTACTCCGAGAGGCCTCAAATAACGAAGCTATAAATGGTAATAGAAATTGCGCATACCTATCCGTCAGAAGGCTGCCAGAATTCTGGGGGCCAGTATATAAATAAAAGAGGTGCATACCTCAAACTCAGACTAAAAAAAATCTTTGTTCTAACACACTTAGTTTAACCGATATTTGAAATTTGTATGTGTGCTGTTTTTTTGGGTCAGCCTAATCTATAAAAAAAAACATATATCTATATATATATATATATATAGGAACCGTAGTTTTACAACGTTTTAGTTCTCGATATGTCTCGTCGCGGAACTTCAACCTCTGCGACCGCCCATATATGTAGTGAAATATGCAACAGTTACCATCGTGCAATCGAGACCCCCACTGGGCAGCAGAGACAACATCCACAGGACGACACGGGGGGGGGGTCAAATATAGGCGACTACAATAGAGAGTGACGAAGTTTAAGGTCGAAGTAGCCTCAATCGCAGCAGTAGGCCAGTTTTTTTTCCATTGCATATTATCGCCACAACACGGCGAGCAAAGCGTCTCCGAGCGGTGTTTCAAGACAGTATTTCTCATGTCTGCCCAGCAAAACTGAGAAAGGCGCCCACGACGAGTGACCCGGTAGCTTAAAGCGCATGTTGAAATCTAACAACATGTGTAACCACCATTGTGCATAAGGCGCATATTTCAACTAGCAATGTAATCTAATTATTCAGCACATAATGTCTTTCTTTTATGCTATTTATTTTTGTTGACGATTAGACAAGAATACATTATTTTCACTCAAGAATAAATGTTGGATATATATATATATGTATATAGGAATATAACCATTTTGGACCATGTTTCTTTGTGTATGAAGTGCGAAGCGACTCCTCAACGAATACTAACGGAAACGATATATATAACAGACAAGAAAGAACGTGTTGAAGTTCGTTACTTGAACGAATTCAAGACACTAGTTGGCTTTGTAGTAGATTGATTTTTCAGTGTAATTAATTTTAGGGAACAGTGGCTTTTGTTAATTGTATTCTATTCCGATATTTTGTTAGTTACCCACTCGCACCCGATCGATATATATATATATGTGTGTGAGGAACCCAGCGGGCGACCCCGGCCAATTGATCCGGTAGGCTCCTGCCACTCGCCGTTAGTTCGTAGTATTGTTAATTCTGAAGATCACCGGACCAACTCAGAGTGAAGATTAAGTGGGACGTAAATTTAGTGGGGCAGGTCTGCCACTCCACCAGGCAGGAGTCCCACAGTACCATGGCAAACACCTAAGTTGTCAGGCCTGGTCTGCATGAGCATTCTCCGTCATAAACAAAAAAAAATATATATATATACATGCATAGATTCATTCAGGTACTACATAACCAACATTATACATTATTCCAACCACGGCTGTAGGGATAGCCGGAGAGCACTGGTTTATCTATTCGAAATATCTCTCCTATGTTTCAGTAAGTTCGAACTTTCAAAAGGACTTGGTAGTTTGAGTATTCGCTTAATGACGCAAATGACCTATAAATCGGAGCCCACCGTCGATATCGATCGCATTGATCTCTCAGGTGGGGTCCCAGGTTCGTTTGAAGGAAATAAGTCGTCCTCAACAAAAATAAGTTCGTATTACACCGTTGCTAAGGCTGAGCAGTCATTAGTGCAAGCACAGGATGGGTGAACAGGTGTGGCAGCCAGCGCATAATGAAAACACAAGGCGCGATTTATGTACAGTATACAGTTGCATTTAAATCGTTTGAATTTCGGGACTTATGTTCGAGTACATTTTGAATATGGATTTCTTTCTGCTCAGCATGACGACTCGTGGGTATCGCTTAATGACCGACGTCATCAGCATATCAAATCATCTGTTTGCTGAAGAAACACACACGAACAGCTATTGTCGTATATGTTGCCCATCTCTAGGCAAGAGAGAGACTCTCGGCAGAGGATGGTGGTTTTTACAGGTAGAGGAGGCGTTTTGTCGTCCACGTCGATTCAACTGCACTGGATCGGCCCACTTGAATGGAGACTGGTCATATTTCTTGTGGTGTCCGTGTCCGCGTTTGAAGGAAATTTCCACCCTCAAATAGAAAATGTTGTCCATTAATTGCTCGACCCGCAACGATCAACGAAACACCGATTTGTAGTGCCGTAGCGTCGAGCCCCCGGGGGTGGCCTTGGGGGGATGCCCCTTCGTGTGCACCTGACTCGCAACCGGGGGAGTCATGTGGGTTCGATCCCGACGGTTGCAAATTTGAATTCAGAAGGGGTTGTCCTTCTTACGAATTGCAATTCCAGAAGGTATGACCGGTGGTGGACATTGCACGTTTAAGGCTGGAGAGGGTCCCCGAAAACATGATTAGCATTACCAGTTAATTATCGTGTCCCATCTCTGTTTCGAATCGACGAATCGTCTGTTGGGACTCTGCCGATTTAGTTAAAGCGGCCACCACAGGTCGTCTCATGATCAACCCGTCACAACCTCCAACCGGAGCGACGAGCTCCGACGACTCAAGTCAGAAATAATACCCGTTCGCGACTGTTCAAACGATTTGTTTATTCATAACAGCATCCTGAACATATATGATAGAGAGGGAGAGAGAAAAATACGCCCGTATATTTGTCAATGAAACACGTCCTTATATATTCGCCGATGTCACATGTGTCCTGCAGCAAGATGCAACACAGTGTCAACACCGCCGAGGACATGGCCTGCTGACGTTGTCCAATTCGCCCGAATCGAAATGTCAAAATAAAAGCCCGCGCCTCTCCTCGACATCCACTGATCTATTTCTAGTAGAGCCTTCGGCGGGTTGACGAACTGTCGTGCACATATTTACTCTCCAATTCGGTCTTCTGAAAACAAAACAGCAATTTCCGTGAAATGCTTCCCATCGAACGGTCGGTTCCCTCGACAATTTCCCATCTATTTCATATACGTATACACCATATAGATATGCTGTGTGTCAGCAAAGGTTTATTATTATTATTATTATTTTCATTATTATTATCATTATTATTTGAAAATAATATATATATATATATAGATATACACCTTTGACAGGGCGTGGTGGCTGGTCGAACTCGCGCTGTGCGCGGTGCTCAACGAATGATGCGGGTACGAAGAAACATAACTGGCTCCGGCAGGACGCGAGTCAAATCTGGGCGAAATCACTGCAGCCGTGATGTCCTTATCCATTTGGCGTCGGGCTCGAGCGAAGTCGCGCTCAACCTCAAGTCGGAAGTCATCGTGACTGCTGACCAGCGGATCAATATGGGCACGCCGGGACAGCTGCGTGTGAGGAATTAGCGGCATCTGTAATGTTATGTATCATGCGTCCCTGGCGTGAGAGGCAGGGACGCATTGAGATATCGTTAGTGAACTGCTCGTCGATGACATCGGGTCTCCGAGTGAATCGCACTGCTGATGGAAGATATTTACGGAAGTTGGCGTCGACTTCACAGAAGCATGAACGTTTGCCTCGTCATTGTGAACAAGACGTCTATGACTGATCATCGTGATCAGGAACAAAGTCAAAGACAGTGGGTGAAACGAGCGAGATCAGTATGATGTCATGATATGCGTGTAATTGGGATATGTGCGCCGGAGACGTCGTAGCACATACGGTACGATCTTTCGGGGGTGATATGATCTCAAATCTATGATCTCGATAAAGGTTCAGTGGGAGACCATCGACCGATCTGACTCATATATATATACTATTATAGCCTGCCCTTATACTACCTAAAACTACCTACAATAGCCTGCCCCCCGCGCCACACGCAACCCATGAATAGCCATTTTTTCGACACTTGATATGAATGGGTGTAGAGAAGTAATAATCAATTTCAATGACGCCAAGTATCTACCGCGTCGAACATCTACCGTGTCATACGTAGTCAGCAGCACTATTGCATGTATGTAGAACAACAATATTGTGCAATACTTTGTATCGGTAGAAGTATCAGTTTTAAGATCAAATTGCCAACATGCGGCGTCCTCTCAAAATATATTTTCTCAAAGTAGACGTCCTGTAGCTGCTTGTCATGGCTTGACAAAGCCAACGGTGAATAGAGAGGGAACAGAGGTCCCCTAAGAAAGGTGGTCGACTGTAAGCTACAGGTATGGCAGATACCAATGGTATCATCGGTAACCGGCTATAGACCTATACATTGGCTAATACATTGGACTATGTTACGGTGCAATGGCTCATAGATAAGAGCTGTATTCAAACCCGATTCAGTGCAAGGAGAGAAATCCGTCTCAGGATCTATTTCGCTAAGTCCATTCGTTGCAATAAAATTATTATTATTTTTATTATTAGCATCAGTTCACTATATTCAAATATATACTGCAAGAATAATAACATTTATATAAATTCGAGTTTACTTTAAGACATTTCGCACCCAAGTGACGCAACGACGTCAAAAGCCTTAAATCGTAAAAATAGAAGAAATTCAGCATGAACAGATATCCCAAGACGGATTCCTCCCACTGTTGCATTGACTACGGCAGCACAGCGTTGCAGCACGGCTAAGCACTTTTTCAACTCTGCGAATATCATATTCACCCTGTCCCAATTGTTAATATCCACATCTGCCACCATCCTACATAAGTTCAAGAAGAGGCCTACTCCTACCACCCCTAGCCGTAGTCCCTAATCCGACTCGCCATCTCTCTGCCTGGCTGACTACTCTAACCATCTTTGCTATCGAGTACGAATGGTCTTGGATAGTAAGATACTCACGTTGACACAGGACGATGAAACGGGTGCTTCACGAATGCTTCACGGGTGATGTGAGCTCGGCTACAAACGCTGCCCGAGCTGGCTACGGCGGCTATGACTGCTGGCGGCCTCGCTGTTCAGCGTACCCAGCAGAAGCTCAGGAGATCGGTGCGGCTGCTGCTGCTGCTATGCCGGCAGCCGCTACGCCTGTTACTTCTACTGCGGTTGCGAGATCTTTCCGAGGCTAGGCGAGGTCATATATGACCACACGGGCCAGCAGAACACAAGCTTACTCAGTCACTCATAGAAAATAAGTTGCCCACAAGGCAGCTTTCCTGGTGTGAAAGGCTCTGCCTCCCGACGTCTCCGCGTCTTCTACCGCTGCGACTGTATGTCTCTTTCGCGCGGTGTGTCCACGGCGGTGGTGCCCGGTGGTCGGACAATCGCTCGGCTGTTACAACCGTAGGCTGTTACCACCCTCAAAAGCACACGCTCATAGCAGAGGCTGCACAAGCGACAGTGGTTCGTTCGAGACGACTGGCTGTGGTACATTCCTCTCGTCAGAGGGCAGGCGGATGCCTCGAGATGAAACTTTTCAATCGGCGAGTCACGGAAAGAATGGAGAGAGGAGGCATATATACGTATACATATATATATATACATATATATATATATACATATACATAGAGAGAGAGAGAGCGACCAACACAAATCAGAAGGCCTCTGCATTTGAAGGCGCCGATTGAACACATCGATGACGGAATCGCCACGGTTGCGACTAAATCATCTCATTCTTAAAAAGCAAACACAGTAATTAGCGCTACTGATGCTGCTGCTGCTGCTGGTCGTCGATGATGACCAGGATCTTCTTGGTGACATCTGGCTGAATGCGGGACCCCGAGTGTTGACCTGGCTTCGGGAGGGCGAAACGATGTGTACACTTTTTGCACAGAGGAATCATGAACTCTTGAGGTTCTTGAGGCTGAATCGATTATCATTGAGGTTGTCGGCCCTCAATGTCGCCCGCTTGGGATTGTGCCAACGAGGCTCGTGGACAATGAGGAGAGTGCGCACAATTTCGTGTAGGAAGACCAAGAAGACACTCTTGGCTCTCTCATCTCTAATGGCTCTATAATTTGACGTCATGCAACGACGCACAAGCGCGCGCGACACATATCTGTTCTTCACGAAGGTCTTCGTTGTTCAGAGGTAAACGTCGACTGCCAATATCGACTGGTGATAAGATGAGGAAGATTTGTATACGATGTCCTAGCAAATGCTGGCAGGGTGGTGGGGGGTGGCGACCGCATAAGGCAAAAGCATTGTTTCTCTACGGTTGGAGCAATTATGGGTTGACTAGAGGCACTGCAGTTTTACAATGCAGTAGGTAGTTAAGTAATTAGCAGTTGAATAAACTTTGACACTTCATCGAAGTTTGCTTACGAAAGCCAAAATGTCTAGAGGGCGAGAAATGTCTTGTGAGCAAAAGGCTGGGAGCCAGCCGAGGACGGAAACCTAAAGCAAACAATTATTTTCAGGTTAATTATTTCTGGTAAGTAAGTATATATATATATATTTTGGAAAGTGAGTTTAAACTCAATACAGCGTTCCTTGCGTACAGTATGCTATTCCAAGCGTAAGAACTGCAAAAGGTAAAGGTTTTATCGCTTTATTACGGGAAGTGCAGGTTTTTACAATGTTGCTTAAGTGTGTCTCTGTACCCGTCACTATTTCGCGGCACAACTCGAACCTAACTTCGACCTCGGGTTGTTTACAGCCTGAAAGGCACTTCCAGGCCACCGTCTAACCGTCACTGCGTTGACGTGTAAGAGGTCTGCTCACAGATCGTCAAATCTAGTGCACCTCTCTTTATACCCAAAGGGGGATACCATACGCGGATCGTCTCGGATCGACTTGTGGAGTGCTTCTTTGAGACTCATGTTGAAGTTGCCGTCGAGAGCGAAAGGTTCGCCGGCAACATAGTTTCGATAGACATTTCCCCGAACAGCCTCTTGAACTCGTCAAGGGTGAAGGAGGAATTCGAGAAATCGATTGATCTTTTTTGTTTACAAAACCAGTATTAGTTCATTGATTACACAGGAAAAGCGTATTGATCACATAAGATGCGCATTTATTAGATAATCTCTAAAACGATGAAATTGTGAACAGTACAGTATTTTTATAATGCTTAAGTCCTCTCATTTGTCAACACGTCGCTGGACTCGAAATGTACATAATACAGGTCCTCTCATAGTAATACCTAAAAGGTTAGGAGCTGAGGCCTGCCAGATAGGGGAGGGTCAGCTCGAAAAACGAAAAAAAACTGAACTCTACATAATACACTCGCGTCATTAAACTGATATTCATATCATTTCTAGCTATAATATATATATATATATATATATATATATATATATATATATATATATATATATATATATCTTTATCATATTATTGCTTGCTGTTGTCAATGCGCTAGGTTCGATTTTGTTCGAGCAAGAGAAGCTAATTAAATATACACTAGTGCATAACCTCGATGAGAGACTGCCTAGTAAATAAGCAGATGAGCAAAAATCTACTAATGAGGAACGGACAAAAACGCCGGGCCAGACCATTTTTATAGTCGACTCCCTGCGCCCTCGTGTTCATACATGACTCACATATATGGGCCCGTATTTGAACTGACAACGTGGCGTGTGGAAAATGACTACAGCTTACAATTGGAGCTATGTATTCTATCGGTTGGCCTCGCGTAGATAGACAACTCTGATTAGTCGGATGGTTTGTAATTAATATGTATTCGCCGAAGCTCGAAGACATCGCTCCGGAAGTATCCCCATTTGGTCGGGGTATCGAAACTCGGCCCCGACCCTTCTATGATCGTACAACTGTCATATTATTATTCTCATGGGTTTATACGAGATGTCATCTTATTTCTAAAAATGTATATCCTAAATTTAACTAGGATAAATGACATGTAATTTTTGGACTCTACTATGGACAAACAGTGCATGAGAGAGCAGGGAGTGCGAATATATATATATATATATATATATTCAAATGCGATTTATGAACGAAACTGCAAATTTACCAGAGGCAAGTTGTAACAGAACAAATAGTTATTTATTAATTAGTTGTCCTACCATCGATTAATAAGCTGTTCGATGCTGCCGATACTCGGATTTACAAACGACTACAAGCAAATTGTACTGTAACTATATATATATATATATATATATATATGCGAACTGACATTTTACTAAGGTGTGTAATACCATTACACAATCTGACCCTTATGATAAAATGCCAACATACGCTGCAGAGGGCAAATCCGGATTTCAACACGAACGCGCGCTTCTATAAACAACTCTCACTCTTTCACAGCGCCGGAAGAGCAGTCGTCATACGCAAACGAAGCAAACATATACAACAATACTGTTCAGTCTCGGATGTAGGTCAACCATCCAACAGCCCTGGTATACGGTAGATTCGAGGCTCAGAAACACCGGTGGTGCTCGACTTACGCATCACGGTTGAGCGTCGTTCACCCGGCAGGCACACGGACCATAAAGTTCTTTTGTTGCGAAGTCGCACTGCCAAAAAGAACCGTCGCTCGAACAAAAACCGTCTGGACGGCAAACAAAGGTTGCTCTCGTTGAACCGAAACGCACCGGAAACAGACGGTTTTTCCGGCTGTACCTTCCGGATCCAGGACATATTGCACGTTCGTGCGTGGTCCAGTCTTCCTCGATCGTTTGCTTGGCGGAGAGGAGAGGACCCGGCGGGATTTCAACGCACGCGACACACCCTAGTGTTTGGTTCAGGTTTTCCGTCACGGAAAAAACGTGTCCTGAGTCCTGCTATGCTCTTACATGGTCGCGCAATCCCGCCAAGTTTGCTGAGCGTTGTGTACATTTCTCGATGAATGTTGGGGCAACAGACGATTGTTATCAGAACCGCTCAGGTGAGGTTCGGTGTTCGCGTTGCTGGGGTGGGTGACGTGACCCAGCCAGATACAATGTGTGCGCTATACTTCGTGTCGATTAGTGCTATTCAACGAAATTCACAGTGGAAAGCACCATTAGGGGCGGTACGGTCGAACACATCAGTAGAACCTGCTGTAGAACCGTGTGTGTTCGAGTTGAAATAACATTTAATAAGTTACATTAGAGATAGGCTCAAATAGACCCCCAGACGCTCCCCCAGATGCAGAATGTGCTTATTCAGTATGTCTTCATAGTCATCCAGGGGGGAGGGATGCCTTTAATTAAGCTTGGTCCTCAACAACCGGTCCGATTGCAGAAAAGACCTCTCCGGGTCGGCCTTCTAGGTCCTGCCGTCTTAGCTTTCCTAATTCCTTTGGGGGGAAGTTAAACATATAAATACACATAGATGTTTACCAAAAACAAAGATACAGAGTGTAGGCGTCTCCCGCAGAATATAAAGTGCCTCGAAATATGTGTGCTGTGACACAACACATTAGGAGCCATATGTATTCGCAGTTGGGGCACCACTAGCGGAAGGTCTGACCATGTCCAAGAGTGGCACATTCGGTCGGTGAGTTCTATGTCAATGTGCCATTGTATCCTCAGATGCACCAAGGCGGAAGTGCTTCTTTTGATATAAATGAATTAATTATTGAGCAAGTAAACATTTGCAGTATATTTTACATGTGTCGTCGAAATATGAATATCTGCATATAGTTGACACATAGTCGGATGTCGAGCGTAACGTTGTTACGTTGAACAGCCGGTGAACCTACGAAAAAGAATAATTTTGAAGTGCTAATTCAATACGTTCCATATCACAGCCCATGTGTTCAAAGTCCGCGACTTCCTATGAGTACGATTCTCAGACTACTGTGGAAGAAACTCCCTCCTCCTCACCCGGAAGCCCGGTGTCCATGACGGATCCTATCACGCATGGAAGTTGCTCTACCGTAAATGTTCCATTGACTTCCGAGAGTCGAGACCCGCGAGATGTTTGAGGAACACAAACATGTTTGAGGGTGCCATGAAGGCCTCGGCCTGACTCTCTGTCCCCAATTAATGTATATTTACAATTTGTCGAAGCAAACTAATTAATATACCTGCTATATATATATATATATATATATATATATATATATATATATATATATATATTTTGTGTATTTTAATAAATGGTTTAATAAGCATGAATATAAAATCATGTAAAAGTGGCCATCGAGAAGCTGTTTAATATAGCAGACTTTTGTCATTTTCGAGATTCGGCTCCCGGCAAAGAAATTGCTCGCCCTTCAATACAATGAGTGGTAATTTTAGAAAAATTGCAACGTGATATCGAAGGGCGCATTTGCTGGATTTTGCCAGCGCGTTCTTCTTGCCAAGCATAAGTCTCTCGTTGATTTCAGCCAATTCGTAAGACGCGTTCAGTAAAGTCGAATTTCAGATTGAGGGAATTTCATTAATTTTAGATCTAGCAGAACCTTTGCAGAATCCGCGAGACGTCGGTAAGCGATTATTCTGTGGAAAGGTTCAACGTTTGTCGCGGCTTGACAACTCAGGCTATAACCAATTACAGGTCGAGCGAACCTCAATACATAATCCAAAATCGCCCGCCCAATCAGGTTGCCCTTAGAGGTTTTGTGATTCAACCTGCTTAGCCTTGTTTTTACGGGGATTCATCATGGATCTGAGGTCTCTGTCAAGCAGTCGATATGCGACTTAGGATTCAAAGGGTAAAAATCAGCCATGATTACCTAGTCACTGGAAGACTCTAATGAATGATTGATAATTACAAACTAATGATCACTTGGCAGAAAGGCAGTTGCATATTGAGTTAATCTGATAGTTAGGTTAAGTGCAAGCGCTCTCATGGAGGAGCCACTGTAAATGAAAAAATATATCACACTAATAATTCGTACAGATTGTTTATTCTTTATTGCTTATAGAAGTAATTAGTAAAAATAAGCAACTCTGAGCGATACGTTTTGCGATGTAAAACCACTATATACAGCGTAAGCACATACAGTAGAAATGTCCCGATGATGCCTCGTTCATAGCCTCTGTTCAACACCTGATTAATTAGAGTATTCCCTAATCATTCGTTCATCGGGATGTTCGTCTCAACATGCCTTAAGTATTGTAGTCGTCCTGAAACCGTTAGGCTCCAGAACTAGTCTTCGTACCTGTTCTGGCTGACTCTCCCCTAATATCCAGCCTTATAGCGGAAATATTAAAGGCAACGTGTGAAGAGCTGTTAGTTAGGCAGCAAACAGGCCTCTGACCTGTTTATACAAGGTAAATGTAAAGGTTTATTGGTTTATTACAGGAGGAGTTATAAAAGGCACATTAAAGGTCAGAGTATAACCAGCCAAAATATGAATTGTGCTTGGCTTACCTTGTGTTCAGAGAGCGTGTGACTCTTCATGTAACCTCCATCCTCGGTGATCTTCGTCTCGCGTGTCTCAAGCCGATTCAGCTCCCCGCCGGGTATCTGCTCCTTGGACGACTTCGTCTCACTCTCCAAGATTCGCTCGACACCCACGAATGGATTGGAGCTGGTAACGAGCGTTGATCCGGGGACGGACTTTACGCCAGCACCGATTGATGTCGGGGCTGTGAAGTCCGACCCTACCGTATCCGAAGACCGAGGTAATAGTGAGAAGAGTAAGTTCCGTGAACGACAGATCTGGGATACATTCGCTGGTGGCATCGTGCGCCTTCCAGCCGGAGGACACGTATTTGAAGGGTTCGTCTTACGAAGCAATGAGCAAAAAGTGTTCGGTACACGTGAAGTGTTTAAGATTGTGAGTCAGGCTCCGAGAGCAAGGAAAATACTCAGAATGCGTGGATTGTAATGGTTCGGAGATAAGTTCCGGTATATTATGTAGCCAATATATATATATATATATATATATATATATATGCTATCATACGTATGTATATCTATATATAGATATATTTTTTACCTTTGCCAGGTGGTTCATCATAAAGAATAAAACCATATAATACAAATACAATGCCAATTTGCACACACATGTGCGTGGTGCCGTTATTCACAATTGCGATTGCACTGATACTCGATAACGTTCGAGTATGCATATATACAATATGACCAGATATACGGTTAACTATATATATATATATATATATATATATATATATAGTTTCCCCTTTGTAGCTGGACTTCATTGTAAAAGTCAGATGTTTCTATAGCGTGGCTGACTTGACCAAGCGTAAGCCGAGGTGGTTTTGTGTACGCTTTAGACGAAAATACGAGACACGCCGTTTGCATGACTATCATGATTAACAGCAACACAGCAATTATGCTATAGCGCAGTGTACATGGTTTCAATTGCAACAGGGAGGGATTATATGAGAGAGAGAGAGATTATATTTACGAACTCTTCAGATATAAGACTCACCCAGATCGAACTTCGCTCCGGAAATGTTGACAGTCGTTGATGAGCTCACTGTCCTCTCGCTACTTCGCGCCTCGCTCGTAGACGACTTCATCTCGTTCGAGTGTGATCTGTGCTCGTCAATTAGATGGGTGGCACGATCAGCGGATTTCGTCAATCCCTGATCCTGAGACGTCAGATCGGACAGTGTGCCGAAGGCTTGCCCGCTGACTTGGCCAACCTGAGCGGTCTGTTGCTGCTGCTGCTGTTGTTGTTGTTGGGCTAATAATCCTGGTGACTGTACTTTTGGGGGAGGTGTATCCACCGACGAATGTGAGCTTTGGAGAGCTTGTGGCAGCCCGGTGAACGAGGTGTCCTCAGCGGATGAGCACGTTAGCTTGCCGCTGGCGCCGGCGGCGTCAGGCGTCGCCGGTATTACGGCCGGTGACGAAATCGACGATGTTCCAGCGGCGGCAGTTGTTGATTCGGTACACTGGGTGGGGTCACGACGTCTGAAATTCACGCGGATAATTGAATAACAATGCGAATACATCGAATACAATCGAATTATGGACTATTCTATAAATCACAGAACGATAACTCGAATGGTGATTGCCATACGAACAACAGTCGGCCTCATTCAGGACCGGAAATCATTGACGATTGATGCGTTTGAATCCTAATTCACAGGGTGAATTCGTTGAAAAGCTCGCTCACGAGTTGGTATCGAGTCGAGTTGTCTGTTCACCAGGCACAAGATCGAGAGCATCTCGTCTACCAGAGACGTTCACCCCTCTGACACTGGATAATTCATGCGGTTCACTGTTGCGGCGGACTGTTCTTTACGCAAACTGCCGACCACTGAGCCCGCGAATCACAACAGCGGGCCGTGGTCGAAACGGAACAACGGATTGAAATCGAGAAGGCCTCGCTGTCGAGTGAGACCCGCGAAGCGAGACTACATAGTATTGCCGGTCGTGAGCAGGACCTTTCCTTTAGGCCACCATAGGCTCGGGATGTAAACAGCCACCGGGTGTGATGCCCGTTGTTGAGCTGTATGCGTTGTAGAGCCGCTGTGCAGTGCGAGCTCTTGTGACTCGTTTGGCGAGAAGAGGTCTGTCTCTTCGTCCGCGCTGCCCCTGCGTCGATCTCGGCAAAATAGCAGAACAGACGGTGGCGGTGGCGGCGGCGGCAACGATAGTCCTAGAACAGGCCGACGGGCCTGTTGAGTAAGTCACGCCCGGTTCCGATGCAAAAAGTTTCAACTAAAGAAACTCAGCCAGTAGAGACCATGCTAGCGCAAGTGAAATCTGCTCAAGTCGACAAACTGCACACAATGACCAACAGCATTTGAGGTGCACGAGACTTGACCCTCCCTCAGGCGCCGGCAGGGGAATAATGCTCAACACTGTACGAGAACACCGTTTTGTCCCCTTAGATTTCGAAGATTCGACGACTATGCAACAAGCTGAAATGATTCGCTATGAAATCTGAACTGCAGGCACGACCTACTTGGAGTCCTTCTCAAGGTGGTCTCTTGTTGGTCCTGGAGCACAAAAGGTGGTGGTCTCCAGAGGCACGACAGATGGTCACTGTCATACGCTACTCATTGATTAAAAGTTCAGGAAATACGCCAGGTCCACAAGGCGGGATGTCGGGGTTTCCAAAAGCAAACTATGACAATCATGCAATCTCGTCCGCAGCTGACGTCGAGTCTGGTGTTCTCTTTGCTGTGTTTGCCACAGATCACATTTCCAGCTGTGGGTTTACACAGGGAAAATCACTCACGTCGTTTGGAGCAAGGTTTCAATACCGTCTGTATAAACCTGGGGAACCGGTTGAACATAAATCTGATATTTCTCCAGCCAAGTCCGTTATCGCGATAGTGAATCCAAGGCCAAGCCGACGAAAATAAACATTGCAAACATACTAATAATAACTAAAGTAAATTTTCCGGACAGGCTCTCAGCCTTAAACATTTACAAGTACAGCTTTCGGCAATTTACTAATTATGTATGTTTGAATAAATCACAAATGAACTGCTGTCGGCATTGCTTCATAAGACGGACCCCAACCCCCTAAATTCAAATGTGGATTTGGGCTGGCGATCGACCTCCATTTTCAGCAGGTGCTCTGAATTTCGAAGCTTTAGCTTGAATGCATTGCATAAGGCCAGCTACAGAACCAGAAAGCACCCAGAAACAGATAATTTGCAAATCGGGTAATCATACTGTTACATGCAAGCTCAGCAAATGCAGAGACTGCAAACGAACAAAATATCGATAGTCCACACGCGCATTTCGACACAGAGTTTTCCTGGAGAAAAACAAAAAGCACACTACATTTCACAGTATACAGACTACAGACAGATTCGCCTAACGAAGTGAACGACGGATGCCAGCATATTGGGAGCTGCAGCGAGATTTTCCTTACCGTACGATTTCAAGCTCAAGTTTGTCCTGATGCGAGTCAACGAGAGTCATTGCCTCGTCGTGACTAAGTCCATCAACGCTGCGGCCTCCGATTCGTGAGAGCTCGTCCCCTTCGACGAGGTGGCCATACGATTTACTCTTCCGGCGTACCTGGAAAATACAGCAAAATCGACAAATGTGGATAGTGATAGGATTTACTGCTTGAAATTGATTTCATTGTAAAAGAAATGGCGACAATGGCGCACCAGCTTAACTTAATATATCCCCTAAGAATAGCATCCTCTATCCTTAGACTAGAATATGATAGTTAGTATACAGAGGGGTACTATCCTTAATAGAATAGAGAGGGGTAATATCCTTAATAGAATATAGAGAGGTAGTATCCTTTATAGAATAAAGAGGGGTACTATCCTTTATAGAATAGAGAGGGGTAATATCCTTAATAGAATATAGAAAGGTAATATCCTTCATAGAATAGAGAGGGGTAATATCCTTAATAAGATGTAGAGAAGTTATATCCTTAATAGAATATAGAGAGGTAATATCCTTTATAGAATAGTGAGGGGCAATATCCTTAATATAATATATAGAGGTAATATCCTTAATATAATAAAGAGGGGTAATATCTTTCATAGTATATAGAGAGGTAATATCCCCCCTCCGGACCAACTCAGAGTGAGGATTAAGTGGGGCGTGAGTTTAGTGGGGCAGGTCTGCCACTCCGTCAGGCAGGAGTCCCACAGTACCATGACAAACACCTAAGTTGTCAGGCCTGGTCTGCATGAGCATTCTCCGTCATAAACAAAAAAATATATATATAGAGGGGTAATATCCTTAATAGAATATAGAGAGGTAATATCCTTAATAGCAGTACTGTGGACGTTAAATGTTGACTGAAAGTCAGCCCGAAAACCCCTGGGTGCAAAAAGTGTCCTTAATAGAATATAGAGAGATAATGTTCTTAATAGAGTATAAAGAGGGATAATATCGTTTATATTGTAACGAGGCCAGTGACACTGACGTAGCGCCACACAACGATCACCGTGCACGTGGCGTTCCACTGTGCAACGTGGATTGAGATGCGGTAGACATCTCTCCACCGGCAGGTGACGCTGGGATTGGCCTTAATGCTGCTACCACCGGCGCGGCTGTCGACACCACCGCCGCCGCTGGGCAACAGCTGATACTACCGGCGTATTGGTACAACGTGTTGGAAAATCACTCGTAAGAATTGCTAGATCTCTGAGGAGTACTGATAATAATTAGTGTAATATGGTCTAGCAGCTGCACTGAGGCTCCGACGAATAAATATGCGACATTTGACCAACAGTGATACCGAAATGTTAGTTACTGTAGTGGACAGAGTAGAGTCTACTCATGGGGAAAACTCAGCCACAAATACATATCATAATCAAATGTTTATTCTCGGAACTGCAATATACATACATATGCTTAAGTTCTCGGTAAAAAAAAAGTAAAAAGGTTGTAAAAAAAAAGTAAAAAGGTTGATTGCACCTCGATTGGCTATTGCCATTTGACACAAATGTATGACCTCAACGCAGTCAAGCAGAATGTGAAGTCAAACAGCCAATACAATATATGTACATATATACACCACATCCACTGTGTTTATGTTGATGATACTGATGACGCGAGTAGCTGCCGACCGCTGGCGTTGTAGACGCAATGTGATGATGATTGGCCAGCCGAATTACCGGCAGCAGATCGTTGCATGATTAGTCAATGTAGTTAGAGGGCGAAACACGCTCGGTTCAGTCACTGTGCAACCAATAAAAGCTCTGCACGGGGGCAGGTCTCACCCGTTAGAACCTTAGACGTAAGCACGTTACTCGCACGTCTTGCGAGTAGACATCACCGGCGTCGAGACACCCACTACATCTCTGTGTCGTCCCTGTCGAAAGTCAGTAGCGCTGAGTCACCGTGGGAAGAGTAGGCGGCGGAGAGCGGCCTCCTACACTTTAAGCCCACCCTCCCTAGCTGCCGCGTAACCGTTCCTCTCAGTTACATTTGGTGGAGGTGCGGGGTAACTGACGTTGTACCAATACGCCGGTAGTATCAGTTTGAATATTCTATATATTATCAGTATCAGTCTGTTGCCCAGCGGCGGCGGTGACGGCAGCCGCGCCGGTGGTAGAAGCATTAAGGCCAATCGCAGCCAGCCGGTGGAGAGATGTCCACCGCATCTCAATCCACGTTGCACAGTGGCACGCCACGTGCACGGTGATCGTTGTGTGGCGCTACGGCAGTGTCACTGGCCTCGTTACAATAAAATAAAAAGCGGTAATATCCTTAATAGAATAGACAAGGGTAATTGTCCTTAATAGAATATAGAGAGGTAATATCCTTTATAGAATAGAGAGGGATGATATCCTTAATATAATTGAGAGGAGTTATATCCTTACTATAATAAAGAGGGGTAATATCCTTAATAGAATATAGAGAGGTAATATCCTTAATAGAATGTAGAAATGTATATATGTGTTCAAATGGATCTCGTGCGCGGGCCATATTGACGGATGAGCAGGCCGCCGCTGAGATCATCCAACTCGTACCGTCTTTGCCGCGATACATCGACCTACGAGAACAGACAGCAATCAACAGCCACCAGAAACTATCCCGGCAGCTAGATCAGCTGCGGTGCGATTACAGAAAGTGGATTTCGTGTCGGACAAAATCGACGATTTCATCCTCGTAACGAAAACCGATCTACAGTGCCAGCAGTTACTCAGCCTGTAAGGGGGAAGGAATCATGTCTGTTTTGTGGGAAACCACACCAGCCATCGTTGTGTAGTGCCAAGACTTCGTATGAAGACCGATGCAAGCTACTCGACGAGCGTGGGCGGTGTCGTGTCTGTCTGCGCGGCTCGGATCCGGCTGGCGTACAGTGCTCCGGTGCGCGGGGTTCTGTGCAGGGTGTGCAGACAGAGCATACACTACGGTCCTATGCACTCGCCTGCCAAACGATCAACAACAGCTGATAACCACGCAGACCGGGCAGCCCAAGTGTCGCTGAGTTGCGTGACAAGTCCCCTGAATGGTCTAGTAGTGAGCGTCTTGGACTACTAGACCGGAGAGATGTGGGTGGGTTGGGCGCAAATCCTGTCAGACGCGGGGAATCTTTGGAGTTCTTTATCATCTTCCTTTATCTGAAGATTCTTGCCAGATACGAGTAAGGCAGAGAATAAGCAAAGATGGCCCCGACAAGTCATCTCATAGTAATATTTAAAAGGTTAAGAGCAGAGGCCTGTCAGATAGGGGAGGCTCAGCTGAGGGTCAGCTCGAAAAAACAGTTGCGTGACAACCTTGCAATCATTTACTCCCGGCCGTGCGCTTGTCCACATGGCATCGGCCTACGTGAAATACGGTGCTCTTTGCCTACCTGTCCGTGTATTCCTAAATACAGGCAGCGCTCACACAATCGTCAAGCCGAGTTTGATCACCAGTTTCCGCGGGTTAAAGGTAAAGGTTTATTGGTTTATTGAAGGAGCTGCAATTTTTACAATGCTTAAGCTCTCTTATATGTCATCACACGGCCGGGCTCGAACCTGCGGCCATTACACAAAGCCGAGCTGGACCTATAAACATTCAACGGCGAACACGAGGCCACTTCGTTCCGATATCGAGTCCGCCTTGTGAGTACCCATGACCCGGAGTCACGGAGTGGACGTGTATGCATACACTAACGAGTTTGACTTTTACCAGCCTAGCGTCTACAGCGCTCTACGCTCCTTCGGAGGCGCCCACCCGCTTGCCGATCGTGCGCTCACGGGTGAATTTCCCGAGGATGCTCCGGCGATTCTCGTCGGCATCGATCAGTACCACAACATAGGTCAACCGCAAGGGAGCGCAGCAAGTCGAGGACGAGCTGGTGGAGGTGGACACCCGCCTCGGCTGGGTCGTCGGTGATCCATTGCCTGGATCGCCGCAGCCGCTTGTAACTCGCGCGCGTCCGCTGCGCTGCAAACGTGTTCAAGCTCGAGCGCGACCTTTGAAAGTCTATGGACTCTGAACGCGCTCGGCATCCTGGACAGGGAATCATCCAGACGTACGGAAGGGCAGGACGAAGCCGTTCGACAGTTTGAGGACACCATATTGTACACAGTGGTCGGACATACACTGTCTCAATGCCCCGACTCGCGACAATCTCCAGGCTCGCCTGAAACGGCGCTCTCTACTCTCCTCGATGAGCACGCTTATCGACTCTATCATCAAGAAATTACATCGTTCATCAGCGAGGGCCAATCAGCAGAGGAAATAGCGTGGGACCCTACAAGTTTCGGCGCCTGTGACCGATCATATTACATGGCGTGCCATCGGCCCGCGAGATTACCTCATGGTGTAAATAAAGTGGTAATACCCTTTATAGAATAGAGAGGGATGATATCCTTAATTTAATAGAGAAAGGTAATAGCCCTAATATAATAAAGGGGGTACTATCCTTAATAGAATATAGAGCGGTAATATCCTTAATAGAATATAGAGAGGCAGTATCCTTAATACAATAGAGAAGGGTAATATCCTCAATATAATAAAGGGGGTACTATCCTTAATCTAATATAGAGAGGGATGATATCCTTAATAGAATATAGAGAGGTAATATCCGTAATAGAATATAAAGAAGAATTATCTTTTATAGAATAGAGAAGGATGATATCCTTAATAGGATATGGAGGGGTAATATCCTTCATAGAATAGAGAGGGGCAATATCCTTCATAGTATATAGAGGGATAATATCCTTAATAGAATATAGAGAGGAAAAATCCTTAATAGAATAGAGAAGGGTAATAGCCCTAATATAATAAAGGGGGTACTATATTTAATAGAATATAGAGAGGTAATATCCTTAATAGAATATAGAGAGGTAGTATCCTTAATAGGGTATGGAGGGTAATATCCTTTATAGAATAGAGAGGGGTAATATCTTTCATAGTATATAGAGGGATAATATCCTTAATAGAATAGAGAAGGGTAATATCCTTAATATAATATAGAGGGGTAATATCCTTTATATAACAGAGGGGGGTACTATCATTTATAGAATAGAGAGAGGGATGATATCCTTAATAGAATATAGAGAGGTAGTATCCTTAATAAAATATTGAGTTGCAAGAGCGAGATCTTATTATTGATTAACCCAATAATAAGATCTCGCTCTTGCATTATCGAACGTGGGTAAGTCATCAAGTGGGCACGATATCTATATTAATTACCTCCTTAAAGAAGCTGTGGTTTTTCACAACGCACTTAAGCTCTCCCGATACATGTCACCGCTTCGAGAGACAACTCGAACCTGCGCCCTCCAGATATGAGTAATACGGCGTAATTTCGCCTAAGACAGCATGATGAGCACAATATATACACCTGCATATCTTGTAATAAAATAAGATACAAAATTGATTGGTTTATTAATGAAACTGCAGTGTTTCGCGAGTTATTAGACGAAGTCCTCTCGATATGTCACCGCATCGCGGGGTTTGAACCTGCGCCCTCCGGCTCGGAAATACATAAAGGAAATTGTAGACATTTCTGAGTTGTTGCTGACCAGATATTACAGTAATTAAATACACTAGATACACATATCGCCTATAGACATATTCCATCATATTGTGCCTGTGTATGTGTGTGATTACTTAGGACTTAATCATAGATCTTCGGACCTTAGAGTCTCATAGATATGTTTGTTCTCGAAAGAGTACCGATCGCTAGTAATACTACCCCACATGCTGATATCTGATCCACAGAGGAGCTAATCATCTGTAGAACAATCGGTTGTGCCTTGTGGTGAGCTGTTCTCATTTTCCATCTACACGAGTGGGCTTTACCTGCCACGGCCCAGCTATCCGTTTGCATCGAGAGCCAACGTAACGAAGAAACTTGATGACAATAAGCAGCAGGCAAGCCCCGGCCTCCAATATAAGTTCTACCAATTATCGAGTTCCCAATGTTGAAAGTTAGTACTCGCCCGTATAATTGGGGCAGCTTTGGCCTGACAGCCCTCAGAGCGCCCGCCGGATGTCCAACAATATATTGGGCGTGTACTTAAAAATATCTGTTCATCGTGCACTTAGATACTTCTGGGTGAGCTTCAATGAGCTTATATTAATAATTATAATATAATCACATATTTACTAATCGAGTCCAGGTCTGCGTGCAGACGTCCTGCAAGGTTGAGAGACACTAGTATATGAAGTGTTATTCGCTTAAGGGGTCCTACGATCACAATAGCAGAAATGGAAAGAAATGCTGTTGCTTGGGATACTGCTAATTTTTAAATATACAAATAAATATTACCGTTCATTAACTAGAAGCGAAAAATGTTTTCGGGCTGACCCTCAGTCTTAAACATTTAGCCTCGACGGGATTGCTTTTTGGTGGAGTTGCTTCGTAAGGCGGACTACCTCGAAAGAGTCCCTTTAAATGCAAATGTGCTTTCAGGATCGGCTATCGAACCCGTGTATGCACCTACGTGTGTCCGCCGGTAGCAAGGTGCACACGGACGCACCACGCCACCCCTGGGAATAGGCAGACGGAGCAGGAATTCAAACTATATATTCAGATACTTTGAGAAACAACAATCGCAACCCTGTGAACGTGTATTAATCATTGAGAAGGGTATCACATTTACTAAAATTTAAGACCCATCGCGCCAGTCTCTATGGCTACCTCCCCCAAACTGAGATTGTGTTTCCTCTTTGTACATATAATTGAAAATCTTGCATCAAAAAAAAATCCTTCACTAGGACTTCACATAACTGAGAGGATAATATCCCTCTCTCTCTCTCTCTCTTCCAATCAATGAGACGAAGAGCAAGAGACGTAAATATAAAATCTCTGTCCCCAATTAGTGTAAATTTACTATTTGTCTAATCTTTTTTTTATGACGGAGAATGCTCATGCAGACCAGGCCTCACACCTATGGTATTTCCCATGGTACTGTCGGACTCCTGCCTCGTGGAGTGGCAGACCTGCCCCACTAAACTCACATCCCACTTAATCTTCACTCTAGGTTGGTCGGGATCTTCAGAATCAACAGTATTACGAAGCAACGACTATTTGTCTAATCTAACTAATTAATAAATCTGCTATATATATATATATATATATATATATATATATATATATATATATATATATATATATACAGTGGTGTGCATAAACTTAACGCACCCTTATATAATATTTTAACAAATCGTGACAAATAATACGCATTGAGGCATTGATTCTGTATCAGATGAATGTACGTGGCAAATAACATACACACCACAAAGAACAGCGCGCATACGTCTCATGCAGCCTGCTACAACAAATTATGTCATATTTCGGTGGTGCAAAATGATAACGCACCAATCAATTATCGAGTGTTCTCGCTGGATTAATCCAGTTTGTGTTGAGCATTCAACCTGTATTGTAGTCATGGGACACGCTTCGAGCCTTACTGCAGAGAAAGCAGTTATTACTGCTTTACACCGAGCAGGAATTTAGTTGGCCACATGACTCCCCAACTAAACTTCGCCCGCAACAATATGGCCAGAGACTGGAAATTGGTGAGTATTGGGGCAACGTTTTTTAAAGAGTGTCTTATGGGTACACATCTATCTAAAGGATACTGTGTCGTTCCAGATCACCTTCAGTGACGAAAAGAAGCTCAATTAGGAAGGGCCAGATGGATCTAACGGTTATTGGCATGATGTACGTAACGAACCGCGGTACTTCTCAAAGCGCAACTTCGGTGGCGAAACCGTTATGGTTTGGGGAGCTCTCACCTCTCTTGGCAGACTCCCACTCGCTTTCATGTCATCTCGAATGAATAGCGAGGACTATCAGCAGATGTTGACCAACAACCTACTACCATTTAGTAGCAGATTTCATCGATTGCCAATTGTTTTCCAACAAGATGACGGTTTTATTCACGTCAGCGCTAGTACACATGGGTGGCTAGGACGGCATGATATTGAAACCCTAGAGTGGCCATCATGTTCTCCTGATCTCAACCCGATGGAGAACCTCTGGGGCATTCTTGTCCGACGAGAATATGCGTCGAATCGACAGTATACATCCGTTGAAGCACTACCAGAGGCGTTGTTGGAGGCCTGGGGAGGTGTCAGCCACCAGATCCTGCTAAATTTCGTTGATAGTATGCCAAACCGAGTTTTTGACGTTATAATTAGCAAGGGCTGGCCACACGGTACGGATTATCACAAGAAAAAGAGAATTAATTTAGCGAGAACACTCGATAATTGATTGGTGCGTTATCATTTTGCACAACCCAAATGTGACACATGTTATTGTAGCAGGCTGCATGCGACGTCATATGCGCTCTTCTTTGTGGTGTGTATGATATTTGACACTTACATTAATCTGATACAGAATAAATGCCTCAAATGTGTATTCTTTGTCATTACGATGATGTGCGATTTGTTCAAATAGAGCGGTGCACTCCACTGTATATATATATATATATATTGGAATCAATACACTCCAACTATTTAGCAAATATAATATAATATATATATATATATATTATATTATATT
This sequence comes from Stratiolaelaps scimitus, assembly GCA_019614645.1. NCBI lineage: Eukaryota > Metazoa > Arthropoda > Arachnida > Mesostigmata > Laelapidae > Stratiolaelaps > Stratiolaelaps scimitus. The sequence continues at coordinate 269,116 of JABWDB010000089.1, read as the reverse complement.
TGCTAAATAGTTGGAGTGTATTGATTCGAATCGATGTCCACCCGTTGGGTATGTTCTGCCTGGGCCTGTTACACCGGGAGTCGATTCGGCGCATTGCAAGCTCTGTTCGATCATTCGGATACTTCCTCGTTCTTGCGTTTTCAATCATCGTTGAAATGTATGCCTTCGGGGCATACCTATTGTCGTCGCCTATCCTGTAGATGTTTTCCTTTAATCTAAGCGTTCGTGCGAATATTTCCAGCGATTGTACATGAATTGCATGAAGAGATATATAATACAAGGAAATATCGTCTTTTCTTTTTGACTAATATCAATGATTTGCGTCGCCGCTTCCATTCATCCTCGGGGACTATATCGAACTCTCGCCAATTAGTAGTGTACTTGTGTACCCGTCTTGGACTAGCTATTATTGTTAGGCGTATGCACACTTAGACGCTGGGGTGAGATGTATGAAGATTGCTTGAGCGCCTGGATGTGCGGTTTCGACAGGATATGAAAACCTTGGGGGGGTGTTGATCCTCGGTGTCCGTGAAGATATGTTTATATATTCATCGTCGATTTGTCTAATTTGATTAAATGCTATTGCTTGCCTCGTGTAACAGGTTGAAACGTAGTATTGGCACTTATTAACTAACTAATTAACTAACTAACGAACTAACTCATCATTAATTAACTAACTTATTAACTCATCATTCGGACTAGTTAGGATGTGTCCGTGATCTGGGGTCTACGATTGTACGAATATTGTACTATTGAGTCCATCGTTTATTATATAATCTATTATGTTGGAAAAATCCAGAAAAAATCCCACGTGTGCGTTTGCTTCCGAGGCAGGACAGGTGTGATGCAGGAAGAGAGAATACAACGCTTTGTTTCGCAGAATAATTCGTGCCATTTGCCCGAACTCGTGCCATTTGCCCGAACTCGGTGTTTGTAGATTGCCAGACCTTGTGAACGTCCACGTTTCGTTGTGGGTATAGGGGGGGGGGGGGCTGTATTGTTGTACAATGGCAAAAAAACGCTGTGGTTAATTTTTACGCAACTCGGTATGTCAGGTTGTATGATACGGCATGTCGCGGGACTGTTACCTGCATTTACAATCGAATGATACAGTTTTATTGAGGAGCATTCCCTGCGAATTGCCTGCCACGTCTGAAGGGATATAGACGTCGTCAACGCTCTGTGTAATATTCCTTCAATGTCATGCTTCGTTCTAAGTAGCTCACATTCACCCCGTTTGAAGCGATCATTTTTTTTGTACTTGGGCTATTTTGGAGTCCTCTGAGAGGCGCGCCAGACTGGCTGGGCACCACCAAACCTTTGTCATTGATGAATTTTCACAAATTCTTCCGAGGTACAACAAAGCATTTCTCACTATGCCCGTTCGTTGTGACGCTCACGAATGCCATGATCAAATACCCCGAACAAAATAATTCATAGGAGTTCGCGGTTTAATACTTTTCCACATATCGATCCCACTTATCATTGGTAAACGTCACTCGCCGTCGCGTATGAAAACTTTGATTAACGGAAAATACGTGCGGATCGAATTTTCCCGGCAGACTCTCAGTCAACGATTTGACGTCCAAGGTAGTCTGCTTTTCGCATTGTTTTCTAAGACGGACCGCTATTAAATGCAAATGCAAGGCGAGCCACCCCCTTGGGCTCGAAGATGCCGATAGATCAGAATTAAGATCCGACAGATTAATTCCTAATGATCAGTTAATTAATTAATCCGAATTAAGATCTGGTTCGTTGTTCGCCCTGATGGATGGCCAAGTGAAGCTAATATTTTGTACCTGTAGGTGCAGGGTTCGATTGCTACCGTTGCCCAATTTGCATTAATAAGGGGTCCGTCTTATGAAGCAATGCTCAAAGCAACCGTACAGTGAACTAAGTTAAATGTTGGCTCAAAATCTGTCCGGAAATTCAGCAAGAGTTCACCCACTTACGCATCCGTTTTTGCATTGGTGTAGTCACCGCGTCACGGCTCTCACTTGTCACGTACCAATGCGAGGAGAGATTTGTCGTATTTACCCTGTACGATTAGTGCAATTCTGCTTACCCACCTTACCTCGGAATATTTCATTTTATTTTATTGCAACTCGCTTTCAGCTAAAGGGTATCCTCCCAGTGCAGGCTGGAAATCCGCACCGCGAAGCAAAACAGGAACCATATATATATATATATATATATATGTGAGAGATTCTCGTCCGATGCATGCAAACCCTGCAGGTACATACGATCAAGATCGCATTTCATAGACGAAACGCAGACCCAGGTGTGTCCCCTGTGGCCATTCAGAGCTGACAACTAAGAGTCGGCTTTAAGCTTTTCCCGGACCCTAACCCAGTGTTCCTTCTAATGGTCCTCTTCCGCTCTGACCCAGACTGGTCAGTGAACGGGTGGAACAAAATCGTCTTCTCCTCAGCCGTCGAGAGGTCAATCTTTGAGAGACATAAAGAAACCGTGTGTTTCCTCTACATTTAACAGGTTTAGCTAATCAACATGGCACTCATTATAGCGACGATATTCCCGAAAAGGAATTCTAGGGATATCCAGACTATATCCATTGTACCGGCTTGCTGAGATTATGCTTGCAGGGGTTAATAAGAGAATTGTTTTTCCAAGCCATTACGCGAATTTCGAATCCGTGTCACACCAAGAATTCGCCCCGCCGATTCCGTGTAGAAACACTCGTTCCTCGCTCAGTTTCGAACCCCATATTCGTTCCGTCCATGCTTTTTGTTATAAACCAAAATTGTTAATAGTCAATAAAGATCTTGGATCATACCGCCGTTGTCTGTTTCGGTACAGACGCCAAGGACGAGTTAAGAAATGAATTTATTTTTATTAACTAATTAAATTACGTAGACGTAACTTCATAACACTGCCGGCATCAGCTTCGATGCAGTCCAGCCGCAAGAAATTGAATTATGTTGCCGTGTGACTATCTTTCGTTTGTCAAGCCTCTTACCACATACGGGGCTCGGCACTCATTCCATTGCCAAGAAATTCATTTTAAAAGGTAACAATGAATGAATGAATTAATTAATTAATTTCTCACGAGGCTCGCTTAGCTCAGAAACAGCGTGAAATATTTGGCTTCATCGAACCGGTCATTATTTCCACAGTTCACAGGATTCATGCGTGGATTCATACGTGGACTGGTGCGTGGATGATTATCAATCGACTATGCGGAACAATTTGTTCATTTTGGGGACCCGCCCATATGCCCCTATTATACGTTCACTCCGTGATGCGTCCTGTATCATACATATGATTGACAACAAGGTATCCTATCAGTGTTGTTTGTTTGAGTGGACTTGTGACGCGTTTTTAGGAGACGCTTTTCTTCGAGTGTGACCCACCCCATATCGTTCGCCTAATTGACCGAGCGCCCATTTTCTATGATACATAGTTTGGGAAACTGATCTAGCAGCCGTGGACAAATCAACGACGAGAAGAACTCCTGCACAACGCTGATCGCACGTAATGTCAGCCTGGCGAATCGGCCCGGATACGGTTCGTTCAAACGGACGAATCAGCCATTGCTTTCCCCGTAGACTGAAAACATTTTTGTCCTTGTCGAAATATTGAAGTTATCGAAAATGAATCAAAGGGTGAGAGCATATATAAGAAATAGCCTCGGCAGCAGAAATCACCGCACCGGTTATAATAGCATGATTTACAACGCCATGAGAATCTCGTCTGTTCGATGCGGAAGACATGCTTTTTACGTTCGGCTTGTTCACCGCAAAAGGCCGTAAAAGCCTTAGCAGCCCGCTGGTCCTGCTGAATCACACGTCAATCAATCGTAATCGTGAATCCGGCCCGCCGCAGAGATGCCTAAGCTGATTGAGGACCACAAGTCACGAAGCTGGCATACTGCTCGTAGTGGTGCTCAGATATGCCGTCCACACCCGACTTGATTCGTACGCCGGTATAATGCCCACTACTAGCTCGATGCGGCGCTATCGATCGTTGTCTGTATGCTACGCAGTGATATGGCAACATGCGAGAAAGTCGCTCGATAGCGACAACAACGCCGTTGTATTGACAGATCGATATCCGCACAGGTGAAAGATTTCTTCCCCTTGATTTATTCATGAGGAAATCGCCTAAAGGTAAAGGCTTTCTTGGTTTATCAAAGGAGCTGCAATTTCACAGTTCTTAAGCTCCCTTATATGTCATCAGCGGGGCTCGAACCGTAATTAACCGCATGTGTTTAAATGAGGTTTATACACACAGTATAATCGTTTGGTTCCTCTCCTCGACGCGAGTTTGTGTTGGGGTGCTCTTACCTTGGCGACAGTGAGGGGTATATTTTGACCACGGCCGCCGTGCAACCGAAATCCCCACGGTGGTCCACCGCACAGCCGGATGAGTAGACCTGCCATTTTACTGCTGCTGCTGCTGCCGTTTGTTATTGGCAAGTCCTCTTTCTCACTTCAGATCACTCCACCTCAGCTCAACTCGGCTCACCTCACGACGCGTACAGTCGAGCACACCTCACACGGGACGACGCAGGTGAGAAAAAAAGAAAACAACGGCGCTAGTGACGATTGTTATTCTTCACGAAGCCCAGCTGAAGGAGAGCATCCTCATATAGATATGTGTTCACTTCACTTGACTGACCCCCACAGCATCCCGGCCACGAGCGACGCCACTGCCTGTGGGCCACACCACGGGACTGGCCTGACTTGGTGGCGTTCGGGATATCGAGCTACGCTGGTGGTATAGCTAGCCAGGGTAACCCTCGTACGGCTAGCTAGTTTCCTAGCTTGTTAGTCGGTGGGCTTTTTCCGGGCGCGCCGAAACACCATTTGGCCGGTCGGGTCCAGCTGCCTCGCTAGAGGGCGCGCGCCATAAGCGCGGAGTCCTCAATCGGACTCAACCGGACTCGCCCAGGGCTTAAGGCCCCGTTGAATCGTCGTCGAGTTGCTTACCACGCTCGGCAGGCCGTGCTGGCTGCTTACGCCGCGGGCGTTAGCTCGCCGCGTATCCGTGAGAAAGCCGCCGCCGCCGCTGCCGCTGCTGCTGCTGCCGCTGCTGGTGTCCGCCGCAGCTATTGCTGTTGTCTGGACCTTCTTCCACTATAGACATCAGCCTTATCGGCTTCTTCGTCCGGGCCGGAGATCTTCTCGGTGGCACCGGGCTGATTGCTGTTGCCGGAAACATAGCGCAGATCAGACTCGTCTATCCGCGCACTGCCTCCGTCGCTCAGGCGTGCGTCCCCTTCCGATATAGAGTAGTAGGCAGAGAGACGCACCAGGCCAAGCAGGCACTCGACTCAGGGCAGGGGACCGTTGTCGACGGAGGGCCGAACGAATGCCGAAAGGCGGATTCTCGCTGACTACCAGCAAACACGAGCGATCGAGAGAACCCTGTTGCGGGCAAAGCATCTCTCTCTCTCTATCTCTCTGTCTCTCTCTCGCTTGGTGCCTTTGCTTCTAGGCGCCCATTGCATCTATTTCGCCTTCGGCGGCTTGGCCATGTCGACTCCCCTTTGCCAGATCGCGGTGCTCGCATACTCAGACACACTATGGCCGCATGTAGTGGTAGTATTTATTATACATCTGTCTATATATATATATATATATATATATATGTGTGTGTGCGTTTATGTAGTGTTTATAGGGCACCGCATCTTCAGCCCGGCCGGGGGCTGGACTGCCTGGAAGACCCTTTTGCGAGACTCTTTCTTTATATTCTTCTGTGTACATACCGTAGACACGTGGAAATATTTATATACCTATATTTTTACAATACACCAGGTCATTGTTGTTGATGTTGTTGTTATTGTCGTCGTTGTCGTTGCTTGTAGTCGATTCTCAGGGCGCCGCGTCATGACGAGTTCGAGGGAAGTGCCAAATGTCGAAAAAGCTTTTACTATGTCACTGTACATTGAAATGCTTACGAAGACAAAGACAAATCTACACGCGCGAGTGCACGTGGTCACGATATGCCTGATTTACTCATGCGGTTGAATGCGTTTGATGAGCTTGCGATTATGTATATATATATATATATATATGTGTATATATATATGGCACCAGAAAGTTTTTTCCGGTTTTACTATTTCAAACTTTGGCGCCATGAGAGTGGCAGAAGCGGTGTTGTTAATTGCTGTTGGGTTGTTTCGGAGCCAAATAGAGAAAATGAGCGGCTCGACTTTAAAAAATGCTTCCTGCCTATTATATATATATATATATATATATATAGAGAGAGAGAGAGAGAGAGAGAGAGAGAGAGAGAAAGAGAGAGATAGGGTCTTATAAGTTCAACATTTTCTAGTCAAAAAACAGTGCTACGTTTGACAGTGCCATGGATATGCACGCAGCACGGTGCCGCTACCAAGCAACACGATTAAATATCAATATAATAATAATGATCTTGTTCGCCGTTTATATTCGATCGAGCATCAAACCGAGTAGATACAATGGGTTCCCTTATATGTTGGAACAAACACTCAGTTGTTGTTCGCCTGTGATGTGACCGACTTCGGAATCATTTCGACATCACTTCGAGAACCTATCGAGGCCACCTTTACCTATTTTCACTCTCGATTACCTGGCAAGGTAATTCACAGACAAACAGAGATGTGACAAAGATACCCAAAGGTTCTCCGCAGTTTCTGGCAGCGGGATATGAACCTGAACCTACCTAGACCTTTTACGGCGGCAATAGGTTTGCCTATATCTCACCTCCAGACAAACGAGTTGAAGAAATCCGAAAATTCTGTCGATGGAGTGGATTCAACGTTGGAACGGTTATGGGTAACTACCTAACATAGCTATCTGAAACAGTGGATATACACATCATCTTATCATTACGATGCGCAAGATCCGCGGACGTAGTGGTCGCGGAACACGCCCGGTATAACGACAAATTCACAGGTAGCTGGGTGCGAGGCTGAGGCCGACATTGTCCCGAGGAAGGCGATGGCATTGCCTCTCTGCCTCTCTGCACAGCGAGCAACAGGCGTTGCAGATGGAAAGATCCTGCGCGCTTGTCCCCGGTGGCGCGGATCAGCCTATGGTAGACAGACCCCTTCGAAGAACTTCGCAGTGAGGGGACCGTGCCCCTCCCGAGGTCTCAAAAGCAAGCTGGGGAAAAAGGTGGAAATAATTCCTAGAAATAATTCCTAATGATTGTATGTTTGAATAAATATCTCATGTACATTTTAGCGAATAAAATTCACAGGTACAATATAGGTAACAAGTTAGCTCTCTCTCTCTCTCTAGCTCACAGCAATGTTTCAGTGGAGCCAAATGGTATATTTGTCGCTGCATCGTTAATATTTCTGAGTATTTTTTGTACAAATCATTTCCATATATTTGTAGACGTGATTGTACAAATTAGATGTGCGAACGTATCTATGCTTAGTTAGGGTTATAGCAGGCCAGCAACCTCAGGATATTTACTGCAAACAATACAACATGAGACTGCATAATATTCCACTGGGATGGCCTTGAACACTTGGAACGATAGGGTATCCGGCTCGAATTAAGCTACTATATGACTATTATAATTATTGTATTTTTATACTTGTGTCGTAATAATCTCTGCTTGCCGCTGCCCTTTCACAGCTTTATGAAAACAACAATAATAAACATATATTTAAAAAAACATATATATATATATAACACTTACTAAAACGTATCGAAAAATATATCTAAAATCGACTGCTACTTCAGCAAATTAAATGAGCCACCACTCAGCCGGCAACCGCCACGAAGATCTCGTGCCGATCTCCTGACGCCACGTCACCAATCAATCAATCAACTAATTAGCCACAAAGATGAAGACATATTTCAATGCACAATTGCAATTAACATAACGCCTTTTATTCGTATTTTATTTAGTATATTACACTTTTGAACGTGTAAAGAAGTCCATCGGCGCCGAGCTGTGAGCGCGCGTCCAATCGCCCAATCGCTCCGCGCCGCCGGATACAACTATCATTGTAAAAGTCGGAAGTACATTATCATCTACCCATATTTTATCATCATCATCGTCGTCGTCGTCAGCGTCCTCATTATTATTCTTCGTCGTATTATTATTATTGTTCTTATTATTTTTATCATTATTCTTATTATTATTATCATCATCGTAGTTCAGCATCGGTTCGACCATTTTTCGTGCATTTTCATTTGCAGCCGCGCGCAAACATGTTCATACGTTGAACCACCTCTCGCCCGCCGAGCAAGTTGCATCGGCCAGCGAGATCTCTGGCGAGACGTTCTGCGTCAAGGCGTCGACAGTAGAACGCTCACGTCACCGACGTTACGTTGACGGTTGTTCTTCTCCGCCTACGTCCGACGTCGACAAAGACAATGTTTCTCTGGTTAGCCTTCGCCCAGCAGAGTAGGGTCAGCGTCGATGAATGGATGGCTCGATCGATCGATCGATTAATCAATCAATAAATGAATCAGTCAATCAATCAATCAATCGAGCTGGATCATCGTCGCCATCAGCAGTTATCAGCTAGCCACCCGCCCACATCTATTATAATAATAATTATTATTCCTTTTTTTCGTCTTCTCATTATTATAATTATTACTTTTTAAACCTTTTAACACGTTTTTGTTTTCATTTTCCACTATTTTGTGCTTCTCTGACCATAGTTTCAGCCGTGTGTCCACCATCGCGCTTCTCATGTCGAGCATCATCGATATCAGTGTTTTTTCTCCAGCATCTGCCATTTTTCCCGTTCGTATCGCCAATTTCCAGCACCGCCTCTCGCTCCCGCCAGCAACCCCTCAGCCCCCGCATCTCCGCTCGTTGTCTGAGCCACTGACGCAGCGATCAGATCTCCTCTGATCAGTTCTCGGATCAGTGATGTACAATCAATCGCGCACCGTCAAGCGGCTCGCATTTACGGCACCCGTATACGCGTACGCACACACACACACACACAACACTTCGCGGTGTTTTCGGATACTTGTTTTTACGCTAGTATTTATTAATATTATTGTTATTATTATAATTAATATGTTTATTTCTTCCCGTTTCATTGCCATCGTCATTATCTTCTCGCTATCATATATAAGTTCGTGTGTGTGTGTGTGTGTGTGTGTCTCATTAATTACCATTATTATCGTCATCCCACGTTTTTTTGTTGTTGTTGTTGTTGTTGTTGTAATCGCAGTTCCATTCGTAATCAGATAAAAGGAGAGAGGTGTTTTTTAGTGAAGGTTTTTCATTTTTTCTCCTCTTTTTCTTTGCATCAGCTTCACCCCACCGCTATCAGCATCATTATCATTATCAGCAGCATTCGTTGTCGTTAGTGGCCTCTGTCCAGCATTGTTTCAATTCAGCGGATCCTGACACAGATTTCATCGACGCTCCGCAACAGAGCAACAGCCTTCGCAGAATTCGGTGGCGTCCACCGAAATCCGCTGGCGTCGGTCGTTGACGTGTGACCAACCCGACTCCGAGTTACGTTCGTTTTTCGAAAGACGAGACGAGAGAGTTTCTGCTGTTGTTGCCACATTAACACACACACTCTCTCTCTCTCGGTCTGTCTAACTATCGGTGTTGCCATTTTGTCGTGTTTTTGTTTCATCGATATTTAGTTGGATGTCGTAGCTGTTGTATGCAGATACTTCACACAAACAATGAATTAATCACCATATCATAATCAGTAATTATGTATATATATATATACTTCACATACGGTTTTCTCCGTTCCTTGCTTGATTCAATGAACAATTCAGTGTTGTTGCTGTTATTGTTGTTGTAGCCCGTGTCAACAAACAATTCATTCCATATATATATATATATATATATATATATATATATATATATATATATATATATATATATATGTTCTTCTATTCGTATTATCATTATTAGCGATCTATGTCGTTTTTTGTTATTTTCTCTTGTTTCTCTGTTATTGTTTTATTTTTATTATCTTGTCGTCATCTGCCTTATCATGGTCTCTATGTTTAGCTCGTGGTTAATGCATCAATCAATTTCGCTTTAACACCCATCAATTCAACTAATGATTACTATGATCAACGCGTCTGAATTTCTCTGTGGGCTCGTGCACCTCCGCCTTCGTTACTGTCCATCAGATCGGTAAGCAGCAATCGTCAGGCCAGCCGTCCGAACGTCGGCGTCCACGCTTCGACGTCAACGAGTTATGCCAACGTGACGAAATCACCAACAGCAGTCGTATGTGCGTCGTATGCCGAGTAAATCTGTAGAAGACCCCCGAGAAACGGAGCCGGGAAGCAGGAGCCAGCCGGGGGCCGCCTTCTGCTGCTGTTGTCGCTGTCATTGATTTCTTGTTGATTTTAGTAGATCCGACCCTGAACGGTGTGTTCACGTCGTCATCTGATGAAGCGTCCAGTGGGTCCGCCAGCGGCGTGCTAATATTCTCATATCGAAGGTAAATTGGTACACCTTTGCTTGTGTGTCTGGTGTGTGTGTGTGTGTATCTGTGTCTATTCAGCCAATGAGAACGAACATAATACATTGTCAATCTCGTTGTCAATAGGTCGTACGCTGGCGTACGTCGGGTACCTCGTCAGACCGAACGAAATCGTCGGCACGGCTGATGTCTTCCGCTGAGTTTACTGTGGCGGGTTATTCGCTAGCCAGCTCCATGGAATCCCCTAAAATACAACAGGTTAACATCAACGGGTGATTAGTATCGCTGTGAGCAAGGTGAAATCGCAGAAACTCGATGGTGCGAACACTACCGAACGAAGGAATTGTTGTCGTGCTACGGTTGGGTACGTGTATGGGTAAATCATTGTCTCTCGCAAAATGAACTGCAGGCCGCGTCGATCAAATGATGAAGTTGTCTCTGCGCTGTATAAATGGTTTCTACGATTAGTTCGTGATTGTTGACGTAAAGGAGTAATGCAAAAAAAGTCAGGAATTATCAGCAATACGCAATTTCCCACGTCTTGGTAATGGGTAGGATTTCGGTGATTAATTCCTTCTATGACTGGAAGAGGTCTATCAACCAGAATCGATGAGGGAGAGCGTGCGTTAGACACATCCGAGAAAAGGAAAGCCTTTTCCTTTGCTATTCTAGGGCTTGTCAACGTTGAAAGACGATGCCCCGTCTCGACAACAACAACAACAACAACAAACAACAACGAAACGCCAAATCGGCCAAGCAACGAATCACCGAATTGCCAGCGTTGTACCTCATCTTACCTTCTGAGGAAAGTTGTGCATGGCTTTATGGCCGTGCGAGGCATGACCGGGCGCCGGGGGATGTGGCACACCCGCCTGGTGTACCCCGCTATGGCCACCGACCTGATGGTGTTGAGGGCCCATCTGATGACCGACCTGGTGATGCTGCGAATGCTGAGGATGGTGTCCCCAAGGGTCCGCCGAGCCGAGGCTCTGTCCACTGAACATGTAGTTGCTTGCGCCACCTTGGCCGCCGGTGCCCATCAGCGCGTTCAGACCGCCACCATTGATCGCGGCTAGGCCGCCACCTCCGTTCATGACGGCCGCGTGTTGATTGCCAGCGTGAAGGAGGCCGGCCGATGTGGCGCCCATCGTGCTGCCCTGATGCGGATGCGGGGCCAACTGGTGGCCCGTCCCAACCTGGTGGTTCTGGTGGGCGTTCTGCTGGCTAGCGGCGTACAGGTCGCTTAACGGGACGCCGGGCGTGGCCGATAGGGTGCCCAGAAGCGAGTCGGGCAGCGATGGATGACCCCCATGGTGGCCAGCCATGGCGGCATGGCTTCCGTGGGAGCTGAGCGAACGCAGGAGATACGCGTCAGGTCCGCCGGCTATCGATGCTAATGGGTCCATTGTTCCCGTGGGATAGTGATGGTTCCAGTGACGCTCCGTGTCCGCTAGCGGGGGCATGGCAGCTGTTTGCGTCAGAGAGTTCCACATCTGATGGTTGGGATTTGACACAACGGGCATAGCCGAGGTCTTTCGCTGCTGAGCACGCTCAGTGCCTAGAACGTACGAGATGGCCACACACACACCGTCAGGTTAATTGTATGTGTTCGGCGGCGATTGTAATTCAATTAAGATAATCATGAAAAAAAAGATAGGATATTGAAAATTCGAGGGTTAAAAACGTTGAACATATATATATATTTGGAAAATGTGAGATTTCCAATGTCTTCCTCATGAGCTCTGAAATAAAATGATAGCTCTTGTGAACCAAATGTAGATTTGAAAGTCGTTTGTGTGGTTACATGAGAAAAAATGGGTAATTGATACAGTCCCAAAGAGAGTTATGTTCAATTTTATATATATATATATATATTAACTAAACAAATGTAGGTAGTCAGGTAGTCGCCGTCTATCGATGCCAAATGTCCTGTTTTATACATATATAAAAATCATATACTAATATTCGTTCATCCATACCAATGGGCAACGGTGGCATCTGCCGATCGATATGATGCTGAGCTTGTTGCTGTTGTTGTTGCTGTTGTTGCTGCTGCTGTTGCTGCAAACTGCCACCTGTGTTCTGCTGCAGGTGGCTATGCATACCGGCATGACCCGCGCCCAGCTGGTGGTGCGTCTGATGCGAGTGACCGTTCATATCCTGGTGGTGGTTATGTCCGCCAAGATGCATTCCGCCATGATACACGGGGGGAGGCGGCTGTATATGCGGATTGTTCAGCGAGCCGAGATGGCTGACCCTCTGCTGGTGAAGGTGACCCGCCCCACTGTTCAGACTACTGCCGCCATTGTTATTGTTGTTATTGTTGCTACTATTGTTATTGTTGTTGTTGTTATTGTTGGCGGCGGCGGCGGCGGCAGCGACGGCATACAATGACATCGGATCCATCGTGTGGTGGGCAACGGCGGCTGCTACTGCTTGTGCCGCATGGTGATGCTGCTGCTGTTGTTGTTGCTGCTGCTGTTGTTGCTGTTGTAGCTGATGATGGTGATGCTGACTGTACTTATAGCCACTGCCAGTGCCCACGGGATTGGGTACCTGGGCGGCTATCAACGGAGCTGGTGTCTCCGGTAGATCGAGCAGGGTGCTCACGTGCTGTCGACTCGGACCATTGCTCTCGTTCTGCGATACCGACATAACGGCCGGCGTCGCCGATACGCCGGCGACGCCGTTGGCAAACGCGGACGCCGATGGGGCAATCACGGAACAACTGCTGGCGGAACCCACGTTGCCGCTGACGAGGCTCTGGGGTGCGGAACAGACGACGGTGGCGCCATTGTTGTTATTGTTGTTTGTTATGTTGTAATCGATCGTGACGGATGACGAAGTGGCGCCAGTGTTCGCCGACGAACCCCCGCTAACGATGGCGACGACCGGGCCCGATGTCGGCGTCGGCGACGAATGCGAGCTGCTCGCCGAGGACAGGCCGAACGGGGGGGTTGCCGGCGCCGAGAGGGCGCCCCCGTTAGCGGCGCTGGCACCGCTGCTGCTGCCAGCACAGGTGGAGCCCCCCTGGGCGGCGACAACGGAGTGCGGCTGGCTTGCACCTGTCGACGACACTAGCAGGCGGAAATTGGTCGGTGACCCGTGAGCGGACAGTGAGCCGCTAACCGACGCCGAAACTCCGCTCGAGTTGTTGTTGTTGACGCTGCTGTTGTGACTGTTGCTGGCAATTGCTGCTGCTGCTGAGGCGGCATTAGCTGACGAAGCACGCTGCTGATGTTGTTGTTGCTGCTGATGATGCTGATGTTGCTGGTGCCCTATCGATGCTGCTGTATTGGTGATGATGTTATGTTGTTGTTGCTGTTGTTTACTGTTGTTGTTACTGCTGTGCGACTTCCTGCTCGGCGAGGATTCCTCTTCACTACGTGGTGACAACGACGACGACGCCGACGAGACGGCTCGCGGCGACTGAGGTGGCGAATGGGGAGAGACAATGGACGCTGTGCTAGATCCAGGTGCGGAGCCCCCACCGGTGCCGGACGCTGCTGCGGATGAAGTCGATGAGCCCACGGCGCCGAAGTAAGGCCGGTCGCCACCGCCACCACTTGGCATGAGCGCGCTGCTGCTGTGCCCCGACGAAGTCCAACCTTTCGGAGTGGACAATGACGTAGAGACACCAATATCTCCACCGCCCCACGCCTGCTGCTGCTGTTGTTGTTGCTGCTGCCAGCTGCGAGCGGACGACGGGAAGGTCGTCTGCGGCGTAGGAGATGTCGATTGGCCTGCGCTGGCTGGACGAGATAGTTCCGTCTGGACAATAACGGTAACGGGAGCTGGCGAAGGTGCCTTCGTCGACTTCGCTGGCGATTGCTGGTGATGGCTATGGTATTGTTGTTGTTGCTGCTGCTGCTGCGGTTGTTGTTGTTGATGATGGTTGTGGTGCTGGTGGTGAGCCTGGTTTGAGGACGTACTTCCAGTGGCGTTACTGCTGCTGTTGCTGCTGCTGCTATTGTTGTTGCCAGCGGCGTGATGATGTGACGAGCTATGGGTAGATTTCGCATTGCCGACCTGCTCGAGCAGAGGGCTAACCTTCTTGCTGCCACCTGACCCCCTGGCCTCCGTCTGCTGAGCGGACGATGGCCCGGTGACGAGCTGGGGTGACTGGGGTTTATTGTTAAGCACGGGATTGTTGCCAGGCGTACTCCACGCGGGCTGCGCTGGTGGGGGAGCAGGCTGGACAAGCATCTTGGCCTTGGCAGGGCCAGCGTGAACGAGGAATGGCGTGGCCTGCGCCGTGGCCTTGCTGCTGCCGCTACCACCGCCACCGCCAGCGTTCTTCAGACCCTTCATACGAGCCGCCACGCCAGCCAACCCGCAACGATGAAGAACATCGGTGAGCTCGGCGTCGGCGTCATCGGCCAAACCAGCGATGAGGTTCTGGGCGTGCTTCGTAGCCTCGGCTGAGCCCCGTATGAGCACCGTGCGTTCGCCCTGGCTAGCCTTCGGGTTCTGCTTTTCGACCTCGATGTGCGCGCCGGAGATTTCCCTAATCGCGTTGATGTTACATCCGGCGCGGCCGATCACCCGCGAGATGGCCGCTGCTGACACGGTCACTTTCTTCGTTCGTCTAGTGACCTCCTTCCAGCCCTCCTCTCGTACGCCGCTGGGACCACCGGACGACTGCTGAGGCTTCGGGGACACCTTATTCCTTTGGCGAGTAGTGGTCACCGCCTCGAATGGCTGTTCGTCCTTGCCAGGCGGACTCAAATGAGATGCTGACGTTTGACCCCCACCACCACCACCGCCGCTGCTGCTGCTGGCACCGGCATTTGTCGCGTTGGCACCATGCTGATGTTGTTGGTTGAAATCGTTTATTCGGAGATTTTTCAGCATTAGTACGGCTCCCAGAGCGACCGAGTTGTTCGACGGCTGAGTGCTTAGCGGCTCGGCCCGATTTCGGTCCGAATTCTTCTTGCGGTCTTTGCGGTTGAATGACGGCGCGGCGAACGCGGCGACACCCGAAGACGCCGAACCCGCACTGATCACGTTGCCCATGTTATTACTGCTGCCACTGCTGCTGCTGCTGATGCTACTGATGGTGGACGCTACAGATTGAGGTGGAGACGATAATGTAGGTGTTGGAGTCTTATCCACCCGTATGACGGGAGGCGGTGAGACACTCTTCGGTGCGGGAGGTGGACTTCCGTGGTTGCTTTTCCTCTGGGGAACAATACACGTGGGACTGCCACCGGCCCTCGAGATCTCGTCGATGGTCGGCGGCCTCGTCTCCGCCGGCTGGTAGCCGGACACCTCGGTGACTTCGGCGTCAGCCTCTTCATCGTCATCGTCATCCTTGCCCGACGCGCTCACCTGCTTCGCCTTTTTCTTCAGGCGTTTCTTCTCACGTCGACGGGCAGCGGCCGCCTTCTTCTGCTCCTCACGGGTCTTCTCCTCTTCAAGAGCCTTGAGCAGCGAGCTAGCGTTGCGGTTCGCCTCGGCCGCCTGCCGCTCCTTCGCCTGGTGGATCGTGTGCATGCACCCTTCACACTTTTTCAGCAGCTCCTTGTCGCTGATCGTCTGAATGTAGCGCGTCATCTCCTGATCGGACGGGAACTGCATGACATTGCGTACCATCCACTTGACCACCTTGTGATGTCCCTTACGAAAGGCCGCCATAAGGCAGGACACCTTGCGGTTGTCCTGCGAATCGATGTCGGCCCGGGCGGTCACCAGCCGTTGGACCACGTCCAAATGACCGCCGTTGCACGCCAGCCAGAGGGGAGAGTTGCCCTTCTTGTTGCGAACGTCAACGGCTGCGTGCCGCTCTAGTAACAGCTCAACGAAGCGCAGATGGCCCTTGTCGGCGGCGATCGTTAGCGCCGTGTCACGTGACGATGGTACGGGCGATGCATTGACGTCGGCGCTCTTGTCGAGTAGCACCCGACCCACGTCTACGTAGCCACCGGACGCAGCCTCCATCAACGGCGTGAGTCCGGTCTGAAATAGAGCGAACACATGAACAAAAAAAACACGGTCACATTTATGAGAACGTGGCGCGCGGGAGGGAGTGGGTGTTTGCCAAACAGCTCAGGTCCGAAGGCGTTGAAGACTCTGAGCCGTTGGCCGTTTTAGGCAGAATACGAAAGGTTCTTTAAATTAAAATTATTTAGTTACAAGTTGCTATTGTTCTTATCGTTTATATTGTCGCTCATATATATATATATATATATATATATATATAAAAGGCGCTTTCAAGCATTTCAAGCATCTCCAAGGCTATTAATTAAGTGTTTTTCGAGCTGACCCTCAGCTGTTCCCCTATGTGACAGGCCTCAGCTCTTAACCTTTTAGGTATTACTATGAGAGGACCTGTCGGGGGCCACCCTTGCCTATTCTCTTCTTTACTCGTAGCTGGCAAGAATCTTCAGATAAAGAAAGATAAAGATAAAGAACTCCAAAGATTCTCCAAAGCGTCTGACAGGATTCACTCTATGACACATTAATGAGTCTAATAATTATTATTAAACAAAAAGCTTTTATATGTTATATATATATATATATATATATGCATTTATAACTGTACCTAACACAGGTGACTGGAATTGAACAAATAACTATTATTGATAATAACAATCATACTAATGCTAATCACTAATAACAATTAACAAATGGGGGGGGGGGGAACTAATTACTTTGGCTCGATGCTCAACGTTGGCTTTACGATCAAGCAACAGAGACACGACCTCGTGGCGTCCCTGAAAACAGGCCAGGGTGAGGGCTGTATTTCGGTTGGTCTCAATCTGTGCGTTTATGTCTGAGCCCTGATCCAGCAACAAACGAACGGCGGCCGCGTGGCCATTCATCGCGGCCAGCATCAACGGCGAGATGCCCAACTTGGACCCCGTCCGCGAGTTGATCTCGGCGCCATGATGAAGCAACAGCCGAATAATGTTGACATATCCACCGCTGGCTGCCAACGATAGCGGGGTATAGTCGGACACGTTGCGGTGTTCGCGGTTGGCGCCGTGGCCAAGGAGCATTTCGACGACGTCGAGCCGGCCGCCGGAGCAGGCCAACGATAGGGCTGTGTCCTTCGTCCTCTCCGATTGGGCCTCCATCTGTGCGCCGTGCTCCAGCAGAGCGTCCACAACAGCTGGAAGGAATCGATTGGTTGATTTACACAGGAACGATCAATGAAAAATCAAAGGAACACGTGTGTGTGTGTGTGTTTCGACGTCGGGCGCTGGATAACGCTCGATTACATCGAGTCTCTAAGTCTCTATACGTACTCTCGTCACACTGCGATTTCGCATTGTGATTTCAGCTGTAGAGGGGAGCGAGAGAGAGAGAGAGGGGAGAGAGAGAGAGGTTTAAGGCTAAAGGTTTTACTGGCTTATTAAAGGAGCTGCAGTTTTTTGTTTTGCTATTAACAATGTTTAAGTTCCCGTATGTGGCATGAGTGAATCAGAGATAAGAGGTGTGAGAGAGAAAATGACAGAGAAAGAGAGAGAGAATTAATGGGCCCCTGTTAATGAGCTGATGCTGTTTAGAGACTCACCGGAGTGTCCCGCCGTGGCAGCAAGCATGAGAGGTGTGAAGCCTTTCTTGTCGCGGTGTTCGATGTTAGCGCCCTTAGCTATCAGCAGGCCAACCAGCTCCTTGTGACCGCCCGAGCAGGCTAACGTGAGCGCGGTGTCATGATTGGAGTCGGTCTGCCACTCGACGTCAAGCAAGAGCGAACCCAGAGAGATCGCCTCGGCCGTTCCGGCTGCTGCTAGATTTGGGGCGATGACGGTGCCTACTGGGGGAGTCGATCCTGGACTCACTGGGACTAGCTGGCCGGCAGCCTGGCTTCCTACAACACTCGCGCACGACGCCAACGCTTCCTGGTCCTGCTCAGCATGGTGCTGCTGCTGCTGGTCCTGCTGCTGCTGCTGTTCTTGTTGGAGCGTTCGAGGAGGGGCAGCGACCATGAGACCGCCGTTGGCCTGCGAAACGGCCGCCTGCAGCGATTCGTCCGCGGCCGGTGGAAGAACGGCGCTGATCGCTGACGCGGGAACGGTGGTCGGCACTGCCGTCGTCGTGGGAAGCGCCGCAGAGATTGGTGCAGCGGCAGCTGCGGCCACCGCGTCCGGCTGTTGCTGGGCAATAAAGTGAACAGTCTCATTGACCGCGGTGTTCACGAGGGAGGTCAGGAACCCACGCGAGTCCGTCTTGCAGCTTCTGGGGACCTTCTCCTGCAGCTCGCGTTCGACCTTCTGTAGCTCCTCGAGGATCTGCTGTTTGTTGCGCAGCTTCTCCTCGTTCATTGAGACACTACTTCGAACCGCTACGGACGCGGCCGCCGCCGCCAACGGCGACATCGGCCCACCCTTGATGATCGAACTGAGGCATTGCTTGAAATCGGCCCGGTAATCAGCTGAATCCTTGCCCTGTGCAACGCTCGAGAGGACGGACGCTAGGGCGGCTGCGGGCGTCGCCGCTGTAGAGGGAACAGCCGCTGCTGTCACTGCGCCTCCTGCTGCAGCTGCTGCTGGTACTGCTGCTGCTACCGCGTCTGACGGAGGCGGAACCCGTGTCCCGCCGCCTGGCAGTGGTGCCACGATGGTTGCGTCCTTCTTGTCCTGGATCTTATGGATACACGTCTTCGCTGGTGCCCCGGAAGGAACCACTGGAACGGTGGTGGGGGTGGTAGTGTTAGTGGTGGATGGTGGTACCGCCGCCCCCGCCACCGCCGCCGCTGCCATAGCTGTGGGGCTCCCAGCAGGGGGTATCGTCGGCACAGAGGCAGCTGCTGTCGTCGCCGTTGGTGTCGGCGTCGTGGCGGTGATAGCTCCGGGGACCGGCGTCGTCGAGCCGATCGCTAGGGGGCAGTCCTTCCTGTAATCGAGGAGCAACCGGACCGTATCTAGGTGTCCGCCCTTGGCCGCCTCAATCAGCATCGACGAGTTGTCCTTTAGACGATGGGCCGGGTTGGCGCCCGCATCGAGTAGCATTCGCGCCACCTGCAGATGTCCACCTGCGCACGCCAGTGACAGCGGGGTGTGATCGTTCGACGTCGTCCGCTTGTTCGGCTCGGCGCCTTTCGCCAGAAGGAACTTCACCGTGCACATGTTGCCAGTGCGAGCGGCCTTCATCAGGGGCGTTCGGCCACCTTCGCTCTCATGCTCCATTGCCGCGCCGGCCTGCAACAGCAGGTCGGCAACGTTCGTGTGGCCGTTTTCGCACGCGTACGTCAACGCTGTGTCGCCTGTCGCTGTACACGCGTTCACGCTGGCCCCCGCGCCGATCAGGTACCGCACCAGGTCCACATGACCCTCCTGGGCCGCCTCCATGAGCGGTGTCGACGCTCCTAGCTCGAGGTCGGCGCCGGCTTTGATGAGGAAATCGGTGACTTCGAGGAAGCCTCCACAGCATGCTAGCGTTAACGCGGTCTCCTGCGTTTCCTCGGTTTGAGCGTTGATATCAGCGCCTTGCGACAGTAGCAGTGCTACCATCTCCTCGTGGCCTTCTCTCGAGGCCTCCATGAGGGGGGTGTATCTGTAACCGAAGAGGCCAGACAAAGGTACAGCATATATGAACGTGAGTAGATAGATGGCCTTAAATCAAATCATGACTGTGGGGCCTTCCTGCATCTCGAACTGAAGTGACGGAAATATGCTATTTTGTTTGACTTTGAACTTGACTATTCAATCTGAAATTCCCTTCAGTCTCTGCTAAGCCGTCGGATAGCTCGACCCTCCCAATTGATTTATTTTCACTGTTTCAATCTCGACACAAGAATCATTCACTCAAGATCAGAGAGACCAGAGAGAGACAGAGACTTCTGGAACTGGCGAGCAATTACAGATGTGACGTTAATTGGATCAGGTATATCAGAGAGACACTTCGGTAACGAGCGAGGACTCACTGAGCTCTAGAAAATTAGATACCGGATGTAACCCTGTATCACTTACCCTTCATCATTAACCTCTTCGATGTTAGCGCCTCGGTCAAGCAGGAGTTGTGCCAACTCGACATGTCCTCCACAGGCGGCCAAAGTCAACGGACTCTCAAACGAATCCTGCGGCATATTGACCTGAGCTCCAGAATCAAGCAACAAGCGTGCCACGTCGACATGGCCGTCCATCGAGGCCTCCATCAGCGCCGTGTGCATCTCATCCGTCTTGTGCTCACGGTCGGCGCCAGCCTCAAGGAGAAAGCGGACCATCTCGAGGTGACCCTTATAACAGGCTAGCGTTAGGGCGCTCTCCTTGAACTCATTCGAATGGGAATTAATCTGAGCGCCATGTTTCACAAGTAAACGCGCTACCGCGACCTGGCCGGCAGACGCCGCCTCCATCAGAGGCGTGTGGCCGTTTTCATTGTGCGCTTCAGCATTACCACCCGCCTCTAACAGCACCTGCACGACGTCCTCGAAGCCGTTGGAGCAGGCAAACATCAGGGCGGTATTGCCTGAAAATCCCATCACGAGCCGGAACAGAGGGGAGGGACAGGTCGTTAGATGACGAGATCGAATCGACTCGAAACTGCGTCTGGACAATATACAATATAATCTGGACAATATATATATATATATATATAATGATCTAAATATATATATATATAGATCATTGCGGGGGAGCCTTCTTCGTTCACGTCCGAGAGTACATACGATCAGGGATTTCGAGCAGCCGTTGCGGCAACAGCAGTAGTGGCTCGTCAAACGCGTCGGAGATACTGTACCCTTCTGATCAGATGTGACACCTATCTGATCTGCCTAACGGATCTGCCTGCCTGCACTGCATAGTCGATTCGCGCAGAGCACTCAGACGCGCCTAATCCCCACACGACGGGCGGGGGGCGCGGGTGAGCCGAATCAACCGCGAACGTTTCAACGTGTGTCCTGTTCCAAACAGGACGTGTGTCCTCTTCCAAACAGGACGTGTGTCCTGTTCCAAACAGGACGTGTGCCCTGTTTGACGTCGACAAACCCTACCACAAGCGACAGATATCGAGTCGGTCACATAGTCCCGAATGCGGTGCACAGTGCACACCGTCGAGATTCACCTAAGCTTCCCAGCGATTAAATATACCTTGTTGCGTTTTGGCGTTTACGGCCGCGCCGTGCGTTAACAGCAGCTTAACGATGTCACAATAGCCGGCGTTGGCCGCCTCCATCAACGGGGTGGTATCCTTCAGGCCACGTTCTTCAAGGTTTGCCCGCATCACAAGCAACAGTTGGGCCAACTCGAAATAGCCAGACGCACAGGCCAGACTCAACAACGATTCGCCCTCCTCCGTTATCTGATTTACGTCGCGACCCGTATCGAGCAAGCGTTTCACCGTCGTGATGTCGCCGTCCATGCACGCGTCGACAAGCGATCTGCACGGTGACGAGGCTGATGACGACGAACCGCCCCCTGCAACACAATGCGGTGAGGTAGACGTTTTTGTTAGTGGTTAATTAGCGGGAGAAGTGTTTTGGAAAAATGAGCTTCGCTTTAGTGCTTAAGTTCGCGCACTAAAGCGAAGCTCATTTACCCCGGTGAAGGGGTATATGAGGTCACAAGTTGTCGGGGGAGAACTCGAGCCTCCTGCAGTCTCCGGATTTATTTCCTACAGCCAGGGAGCACTTCCAAGCCACCACCGTGGGAACTGGCCTTCGGGAACATATTACCAGCTCATTGTTTCGTTCGCCGTACACATTAATGATGTCGTAATACGCCTCAGACTGCACTATATCCCTATGCTGTGTCAAGCACCTCGGCTTCATAACGTTTGACAGGTACACATGGGCGAATCTATTCTAATGACAATTGGCATTGTTGTTACGCCTGCGGTTACTCTTGTTGCCATTCCTGTGGTGTTTATTGCTGTTGTTGTTGCTGTTGTTGCTGTTTGCGACCGTTGTGTCTCGGGTGAGGAAATGGGCGACAGGCTCGGCTGTCGATTGCCACACTTACCGGGACCGACTGCTTGTAGCGCTGTCGAGCAGGGCTGACCCGCGGCTGCTGCTGCAGCCGCTGCTGCCGCTGCCGTCTGGATCGCGAGGGGTACGGCGGCGCTCGGGACAGCGAGCGTGCCAGCTGGCACATTGCTGCCCGGGGGTTGTCCAGCGGCCGCTTGCTGGAGCCCCGCGCCACCTCCGGGAATTGCTTGTTGCTGTGCCTGCTGCTGCTGTTGTTGTTGCTGCTGCTGCTGTTGTTGCTGCTGCTGGGCAGCGGCTGCCCCCGCGCGTTCGGCTCGCATCTGCGTTAGAGCAGCTGCGGCTTCATCGAGCGCGGAGCTCACCGAGGTAGTTAGTCGACGCAGAACTTCGGGGTCGTTAAACTACCGAGAGAAAGAGAGAGAGAAGATACGGCGAGAATAGAAGCCATTATGTCAATGTTAGATTAAAGACAGCAAACGATATGTGACCTATAGGTATATAATAGGGATGTGATTATGGGTCATTCATTTAGAGATCACGTCAATTATGAAGCGGGGAAGGTACAGCAAACAGCAGTTGTACACTAGGGACTATGTTGTTAGCTGTTTAACACCGTCAGCCCCCGATAAATATCTAATTCCTGGGGTATAGTCGAAGGAGCTTCCGACACATTATTATCCCAGTTGGGTCAGCTTGTTGTCAAGGCACTGGCCTACTGTCATGTTGTAACGGAGAAGGAATAGAACTTAAACCTTGAGCCGAATCGAATATTAACCTTCGTAGAAGTATCGAGCTAATACGAATTCACAGTATTTGTATCTAGATTGTTCGTTACCAAACGCGTGTTTAACATGTGCAGAAAAAACATAAAAAAAACCTCTTTGTTCTCTCAACCAGAGCGGTGGACCATCCTTGTAGGAAGGACCCTAGTCAATTCGGGTGGTCATATTAATTAGCCTGAATTTCGACTAATATTAATTACCGCCGAAAGGTGTAAAGCCTTTGAGAGTTTGTGCAAATTCATCCCCTGGCGAATGTCTTCCGGGGCAGATTAGCAAGTTCAAGTAAACGTGTGAACGCCAAACCTTCTACGAGGGAATACTATATGAATTATATGAATCAACGGTTAAATGGTATAGTGTCCGCCCGCTTCCATGCTAGTCTCTCGGCAAAACGACAATGCAGCTTCTTAAATTGTGCTAATTGACAACAATCATCAAGATAATATCGAAGTTATATCGCTGGATGATCACTTCGTTCGGCGCAGCACAGACAGTGTCTTTGTGTACCTACAGGTGAAAGCCGAGTGAGCCGGATGTCAATATTTACCAACAACCCCCTTAACCGGCCTGATCAGCACTCGTGCCATACCAACGTAGTTTAACTCTACCAGCCACATTGGTTGGTATGCATTAGCATGCCAACACCCCCATTAAAAAAAAAAAAAAAAAAAAACAAGCCAATTAGATGAGAATTTACTTGGCTGAATAATTGGAATCCCATTTGAAATTGTGTATCTTTCTACCGAAGTGGGACACCCGCAAGTTCAATTGAAAATGCCATCTCGCAAGTGAACGAGCGCACTGAATCTCGATATCTAACGATGAGATGGACACATCCAAGGGTAACGGTAATTTATTTAAAGTAAATAAATCAGCACCCTAACCCCATCTGTATTTTGACAGCAAATGAACAGACAAAATCTACTAAAACAGGTGGCGAGACGAAGGCTTTTCTCACCGACACAATAATCTCCTCACTATTTCGCCCCTTCTTCGTTCGTCATTAAACGTTGTCAGCGATAATTAAATAAATACTATAATTAATAGACAATGACGCATCATGCGATTAGCTGAACAACCATGTTCTCGGCCGGGTTCCGAGTCCATTTCAAGAGCAATAGTCACATTTCACGGCAGTGCTTCGAAGGACCCCGACAGACACAAGGTCGAAAGAGATCGAGGTCCCTTGTGCGCCGAAGGTCACATTGATCCCCACACGAATTTTGTCCACTAGCTGCCAGCGTGGCCACATCGACAATTGACGGGTGGCCAATGGACGTTTAGCTGTGCAGAAGGGGGACTCGTGAAGAAAAAAAAACCGAGAGCAGAGAGGAGGTTCTTCACGACGACATCGTTATGGATTTCATCGAGACGCGAACACTGACCGTCAGGCAGGTCAACAACGAAAAGGGCGCCCAGGAGTGGGCGACCTTCATAGGGGAGCGTGTGTTTCCCTCCTCAACTGTGTGTGTGTCCTATGGGCAGGGACGATCTATACCCCTAGATAGACGCCCCCTTCGAACAGGGGTGTATGAAAATTTCCGACTCCGCCCAGTGGACCAGTAGAGGGACACAATGCCTTGCGGAAAGGGCCGGCACCGCGTTGCAACGGCCAATTGCTGCCGGTTCATCGGTTCATCATGAGGAATCGAGCCTGGAACCACCGGCGTCAGCCTGAGGTCAGTGAGAAGAGGATACAACTGTTTTTCTTCAAGGCTGACTATCAGCCTTGGAAATTTGACGTCCACCGTAGTCTGCTTGTGGCATTGCTTCATAAGACGAATCACCCCCCTTTTTCAATGCAAATGTGCATTTAGGGTGGGGCTCAAACCCCCGTGTGTGTACCCACGTGTCCTTCCTCCGGCTGCCGAAGGCAGGGGTACACGAAGGTGTACCAGCAGGACACCCCCTGGGGGCGTCAACTCAAAGATACAACTGTGATGGGCATTAGAGAGAGACTACAGCAATGCTCGTAATTCGCTGACACGCCCTAGTAGGCAGATGCTTCGGTGTCCATCTGACAGGCCTCAGCTCTTAACCTTTTAGGTATTACTATGAGGAGGACCTGTCGGGGCCATCTTTGCTTATTCTCTTCCTTACTCATACCTGGCAACAATCTTCAGATAAAGAAAGATAAAGAACTCCCAAGATTCTCCAAAGCGTCTGACAGGATCTGAACCCAACACACACGTGTCCCTCCGGTCTACCAGCCCAAGACGCTCACCACTAGACCATCAAGGGGACGACAAGACACTACATACGGAACTGTACAGCTAACTGCATCGTATGACCCGTTATCATTGTTTCCTATTAGAGAATCTCCACCGTCTAGGTTCTTGCCTAAGACAAGCTATTCACGACCTAAAAGTAGTCAACCTGTTTCGCTTCGAGGGAGAATTTTGATAATCCAGTGGCGTTGAGAATGGCCTCGAGTCGAGCCTGGGTCTCAGGGTCTACGCCAACTCCGACAGTGGGCATATCCTCGTTGAGGGATGAAGAGCTCTCTGATAGTAAAAACTTTGACGGTATGCTAATTGGTATAGTGTCCGCGGAGCTCGCGTCTCCCTGGAAAGCAACAGCAGATCATTTCGAACCAAGATAGTTAGTATCGAGGTATATCTATATATATATATATATTATATCTAGTACAGTATCAAGAGGTACTGGCACTTTTACAGAGGCTAGGCGGATTGTTCATTGGGGCAATAGGGATTGCTCATCAAATAGGTGGGAAGCGATAACACGGTAAAGTCACCGAAATTATTTATCACTCATCATAAGGTTAAAAGGTTATAGGTTTTATTGGTTTATTGAAGGAACCGAAAATCGTACAATGCTTCACTTTTATATATATATATATATATATATATATATTTAAATATTTGTATATTTGTATAATTATATATACATATATATATATATATATATATTTAAATATTTGTATATTTGTATAATTATATATACATATATATATATATATATATTTAAATATTTGTATAATTATATATACATATTATTTGTACCACTTCACATACAAAATAAGTGAAGCTTGTGAGACTGGGGGTTTATCTTCAATAAACCAATAAAACCATTAACCTATTAACCTTATGATGAGTTATAAATAATTTCGGTAAATTCGTTGTGTTATCGCTTCGCACCGATTTAATGAACAATCCCTATTGTTTACAGGGCTAATGACATCATTATTTTTGTTTAAATTCACAACTTTGTTATATTCTCGTGTTTTATCCACGGGGAACTCTGTCAGACAGTTGTCCTCCGATCGATCCATTACGTTCCTTCGCAAGCGATCAGAACTGATCTCATATAACCATTTCTACATAGATACTTTCATTAAATTTATTTCGGTCGACATACGCCCAGCTAGAGTACTAGCTTCCCAGCATTAATTGCTACCGCAGTTACATCCGGCCGCCTTCTTCGGGCAGAGTTCGCCAGAGTAGTAGTCCTCCTCATCATCATCGAAAATGAAAGGGCGACCCTACACGAAAAGCTCTGCTCCGTAATGCTTGCCCTTCTCGGCTCGCCTAACACGGTCATATCGCGCTCTCAATCAATCTAAATCTCTCTCTCTCTCTCTCACAGACACACTATACATATATATATATATATATATATATATATATATATATATACATATATATATATCTATATATTTTTTTTTTCTTTCAAACACGTAGAGACCAAAGCTCGAAAGAATATCTCTCTGCGATAGACACAGCGGGAGTTCGCCTGTGCGGCGAACTCGCTCGCTGGACGGAAATGTCTCGTCATTCTGGCGTTATTACGGTGCCGTTTACGGCTCGGCCAGTTTGAATAGGGGGCCCCCATCTCGATCTCGTCGACCGGTGTCGGAGGGCGGGCTCGAGGAAAGAGGAACACCCCAGGGGCCCCCTCCAGGAGGAGCTGCTCGAGGGGGCCCGGCTGAACTTTTCAAAGGCCCTGTCATCAAATTCGTCGAAACCAACGACACCTGCGGCACCACATATTATATATATATATATATATATATATACACATAAATATATTTGTGGAAGGATTCTCTCTGAACGACTGATGGATAGAGAGAGAGAGAGAGAGTATAGTGTTGGTGTGGTCTCCCAGTTCCTATTGGCTCGAAGGAACAAGGAAAGACCGTAGACCATAATAATGAAAGTGTCTTCCCATGTTAACTGGGCATTTGGCGCCGTATACGATTAATGGTGGCCGATTAATTTGATTCCATTTTGCCTACGTTAAAAGTGTACAATCGACTGAACATTGTAAAAGTTCCCGAGTAACTCAGCGACGATACGTCGACTATGACAATGTTTCTTTGTTATATATTGGGCTAATTTAATTTAAATACTTTGCCAGATCCAGTCGACTCTACTGCGATAATAATAATAATTGCATAAGTAGTAATATTATCACGATATTATTATTATAGTAATAATAATATCGCAAACCTTATACATAGTACTACTTCTGCGATCATTATAATTTTTATTTTTGTTTTTAAGTTCCGCAATTCCACCAATCATGTGTCATCATATTGTACAATGACTAACTAATTGACTAACAGTACCTCTTGATAATGTATTAACTTGCATATAAATCACTCTTTTAATTAATATTATCCCATGTTTGATACTTCTCGCTCGTTGTTGTCTTTATTTTCATACGTTTGTAAGCAGCACTTGTCAAGTAACGGAAGCTTGTCCAGCTTGACAATTATATGTCAAGCTTGACAACGAGAAGACGACACCCCCGAGGAAACGATGCTCGCTCTCGAAGTCGTAACTCGTTTCACGAGGTTAGGTCGTCTAACCTTCACAAGGTCGATCGTCGACCTAATCGTTACAGGTGGATACAGGTGATTGTTTCATTTGAATGCACCAGCGGAATCTGCCTCCCCATCAGGCTGGATATGAGCAGTTTGACACGATCAATTCGAACCGATCTAATATTCACTTATTGACAATTCAGAGGTAACAATTGCACCCATTGTCTAGGAGCAATTCTCGGCCCTTCGTTCTAATAATAAACAATAATAAAATAGTAATTAACCACTCAGGTTAATGAGCTAATAGATATAGTCGTTGACCGGTGACTGTTCAGGGGCACCTTTTGTAAGCGACAGCTGCAATGCGAGCTTCGATCATGCAAAGCAAACATGTCCTTATTGGGTTTGCAGAGATGGACACACAATATAAGCTGGACCTCATCGAGGTTTAGATATATAGATATACATATACATATATAGTTTCTTAAACACGGCGACTATATATATATATAGATATACCTTCAATTTATTTGGCTCAAAGGCTGGATGAGCCCCGATAACTCTGCAATAAGTGGCACACATTGCCGAGACAGAGCGTCTGTTTATATTGTCTGTTCGACTAATATATATATACATATTATATATATATATATATACATATATATATTATATATATATATACATATATATATAATATATATATATATATATATATATATATATACATATATATATATATATATTATATATATATACATATATATATAATATATATATATATATATATATATATATGAACATTGGCTGTTCGACTAATATATATATAAATTAATGACAAGTCTACAATTACTACTATGTTCGCTAGCGAATTTGAACTAATTCTATCTCTACAACTTTTTGTCTTTCTGCAGTTATACCGTTACACAGGCGTGTAGTGGTATCTGCAGATGGGTCGAGTCGCAACTAGTTCTCTCGAGCGCCATTTCGTCGCCAATTAACCATTATTTTCCGAAGTCAATTAGCGACATTGTCCCCTCTCGATTCACGTAAGTCGCCGCAACGCAAACGAATATCGAACACAGAGCGAAATTTCGGCAGTTAATTAACTGCCCTCGTTAAGTTGCGATACGATTTTACCAGAAGGCACATCAAAGTTGTAATAACTTGCACTTTTCTCAAAGAGGCAGCCGCCGCCACAGCAGCAGCAGTAATAATTTCACAGTAGACAGGCCCTGTATTGATTTTCGATAGATTTTGGATAGGGCCCGGTCATCCGAGATAGTCTCGACCATTGCTAATCAATCTGTGTCAGTCAATGATGCGATGCATAATAGTAATAACAATGATAATAATAATAATAACAATGATAATAATAGTTGTAACAATGCCCATATATATATATACAGTAATTGGTTGGCGATTACGTGTCCGTATGCTACGCAATGCTGGCCTTGTTACCGCCACCGAATCGAATCCTGGCGACGTTGACGGCTGACGTCGTCCGCTCAACTGTCCGCTTGCTCAAGCATCGTCTATCGTCAGGGGCTGCCGTCGACGTCATTGGGAGACAGAGAGACCGCACACACTGGCGTCAGTAGCAGGAGCGAACAGGAGAACGGAACGTATCCTGAACAGGATACGTATCCTGACGCTGCAAGGCGCTGTTACGGCGTCGCGTCACACTAAGCACAGTGGCGGGACCGGATCATCTCTCATATCTCCTCGTCAGGATGTTCATTGCATCGTAGCCGGTACACCCGAGTGTCTCTGTCCAACGCAGACAAGAGCCCAACACAGTTCCCGAACGAAATCGCGGTCGCTGTTAGCAGCAACCGAACTCAACAACGAGCGTTAACACAAACACTGTGCTAGCGACAGGCGACAACGGCAGCGGGAGCAGCAGTACACAGAGTAGAATCTACCATCAGCCATCGCTGATGGTAGATTCTACTTGGTCATGCTGCTGCCGCTGCTGCGGCTGCTGCTGTTGTTTTTAATGACAATAATAAGGGTGGTAATGATGACGAGCAGGTATCCGTTATTGTCATAGTTGTTGTTGTTGTTACCAGCGACGTGGGCTGTGTACGCGGCAATGGAAGGCAATTGGCCACTGAATGCGCGAATGGATCAACAAACAGAGTCAATAAAGCAGAAGAAATCAAGGGGTCGTTGTGTGCTTTTTGGCTACGACGGCTGTAGTGAAGATGACGAGAGATGACGATCGCGCAGACCGTTCGGGAGGCACACGTCCGTGGCCAAGAAAGCCCAAGGAATCAGGGCAAACGCAGATAGACTCAGACTATCCTGTTATTGCTGTGGTAGATCTACATATATATA
The DNA here is from genome assembly GCA_019614645.1 of Stratiolaelaps scimitus. Taxonomy (NCBI): domain Eukaryota; kingdom Metazoa; phylum Arthropoda; class Arachnida; order Mesostigmata; family Laelapidae; genus Stratiolaelaps; species Stratiolaelaps scimitus. The sequence continues at coordinate 238,955 of JABWDB010000089.1, read as the reverse complement.
TATATATAATATATATATATATATATATACCACCAGGAGCAGAAGGCGCCGCCACACGGCGAGCAGGAGGTCCTTTCTCTCGATAAACTTGGCACTCAGCTCGTTCCGACAGCGGCCAGCAACGCTGCGCTGCGCCCGTCCATGTGTTCGTATGCGTCAACAGAACACACGGCTATCTGCCCAACCAGCCAGCCAACCGCCCGACCGCCCGCTCGCTCATCGGACTCCTCGCTGTGGCAAAACACCAGTGCCGAAGCAGCGCAAACGTCGCCAGGAGACGTCGGAGAGAGAGAGAGAGCAGACAGATATCAGAGCGAAAATCGCTGTCGCCGCCGCCGACGAACGACCATAGAAACGCACCGATGGAGACATCGATGGACGGGCACAGCAAGCAGTCAGACGCAACTGAGAACCGAGAGACAACAGCAGCTTGAAAAAGTAGCAGCAGCAGCAGCGGCGGCGGCGACGGCGCCTTACCACAAGCGGCGCCACCAGAAGCAGCTGGGGCAGCAGGAACAGGCAGGCGACTATTCGGCTGCTGCTGCGATGGTGCTGCTGTGAATGGTGATACCGTATCTACTTTGCCTTCTGAGCCCCCCCCCCCCTGCTAACGCTGGTTATTGCACGCGCTGAGGGGCTATGCTGGCTGTGCGCCGGTGTTTGTTGACGCCGAATTTCCGCCGATCGTCGTACCTCTGCCACTGCGACAGCTCGTGTCTAGGATAAAGTCGAACGTTGTTCGGTGTCGCGACGGAACGAGCACGGTGTCGTTCGCCTTGTTTGTTATGTTCCATCGTCCGCCTATTGTCTGTCATCGGCTGACCTCTGTTCCGTCTGCTGCTGCTGTGGTGGTGGTGGTAATAGCATCCGTCGGGGCTCCGCGAACGCTCTACCAGTCCGTCGAGAGAGAGCGCCAGCTTCTAGATGAACGCTTGACACTGTGTCGTGGATCGTCACTGCTCCGCGTTACTCCTGTTCGCCACCGACGTTGTCAGCGTTGGCGCTGCTCGTGGTCGCCGCCGCCGGTAGAATGACATAGATAAAAGCCCAGAGTGAAGGAGTGAGCCACATGGGGACACCAAGCGGGGAGGCCAACAGCAGCAGCAGCAGCAGCAGTCGAAGAGGTTGTTACATCGAGCAGCTTTGCCTTGGCTCGTTGCTTGGCGGGATCAGTCGCTTCCTTCCTGTTCGATCCCATTCGGGCAAATGAGTGTGGCAAACACTGACTCAATCATCCCTGTATCGTGGGATCTATCGCCAAACCGCCGAGACCAGGACGGCGGTCTACGCGCGCCTCGTCGTTACTGACTGAGTGTGCGGATTGCTACGGTGTGGCTCGATTTCGCCTCGTCGAGTTGCCCAATGCAGATTCAGGCGCGCTATGAACCGCTGCTGCTGCGACCGCTGCTGCTGTTGATATTGGTGGTGTGTGCAAGCCAAGAAGAAGAAGAAGTCCAGAAGTTGCCAGCGACGGCCGATCAGCCGGCCGAGCCAATTGGAGCTGATTTTCTCTCTTGACAGCGGGCATCACCATGAAAAAAGAAAAAACATCGAATTCCAACAAATGCCGCCGTGGCGAAGCGACATCTTCCTGTCCTGACTCGTATAAACATACATCATATATTTCCGATGCAGACGAGAAACACACACACACACACGCGCCACGATCCGAAATCAATGAGCCGGCGGCTTCACCGGCGGCTCACAACTATCGACGTTCGCAGAACTCCACGATAATTCTCTGTTAGCTAAGTAACAGCTACCACCACCACCACCACCAGCAGTGAAGGCAATGGATGCATCGTAGCGTGCTGTCGTCATGATCGCTGCTCGCCACCAAGAAGGGATTTAGCAGAGACGAATCTCGCCCCGAGGGTCGGCAATGTCGACCGGCGACCACTGTGGGATCGCATCGTAGTCAGCCGACGGACGACGAGTCGGGCAAGAATCTATATACGAAACTATATGTGAATGTGTCAGATAGGGATAATGTCGATGACGATCGTAATGACAACAGCGACTCGTGATGCAAAATCGCTCACACAGATCAGATCAGCGGATCGGATCTTGAAAGGCGTTCATTCGATCGAACAGAGTATATATATATATATATATATATATATATGTATTTTTAACACCCTGTATTCTAAAGATACAGGGTGTGAAGGCGCATATGATGTGATGCGTAAATGATGTTGAGCATGAATGAGAATAAATTACATGAATTTATAATTATGTCCTAAGCCTTTGTATGAGGCTACTTAATAATTAGCCTTATACAAACGGCATACAACGGCATCCGGATTAAATACATATTCTAGACAACAAACAACACGACAAACGATCTAATTATCGCCTAAAGTACGTCCCATATAATGGGACGCTCATAACGTACACGTAACCACACGACCGCAGCGTCACAAACGATGCCCGTCCGATCTGCCCGGAGTGCTGCACTCAGATCACCCGAGACGGTCGGTGCTGATGAGGCGCGAACGACAAATGCCGTCGGTGGAGATTCGAATCGAAAGGGAGTCATTTTTCTATTTTGGGTAAAAGCCTGATACGCAGGGGTAGCTCAGTAGAAATAGCTCAGTAGGGATAGGTCAGTAGGAGGATGTCGGTGAACTTTTCGTGTGACACTCAACTAGCGCGGAAACAACGCCGAGAACACAAGGAACCACGAGGGTGTCAGGGGCGAATTCGCACTTTTTTTTATTAGCGGAAATTTAATTGTTCACTAATTCCTACTAACTCTAGTGCTCGGAGGAATTATTAATTATCAACGGCGGTGGCGCGGCTGAATTGGCGGCTAAGTGCTCTCCGGGCCAGCCAGTATGCAGTATGCTGACAAGGCAGTATGCTTATTTCAGTGTTCATTTGTGTTTCGAACATATATCATTAGATCGATGGCAGAGACTCCAAGCGGGAGTATTGGCAACTCATTCGGACAATTCGATATTGCAGTGAATCACAGAACCTGCAAGATTCGTCTGCTTAATTCGTGGATATCCTGCATCGACGTGCCAAGATAATTTTCCGCGACAAAGAACTATCGGCAGATGGTCTGTGCTTTAAGATGTTGACAGTTGGCAACATGACCTCCGCCTCGGTCAATGACAATGGTTTTATGACGGGCTTTCAATTTCAAGTTAAGTTAACCAAACCACTCGAGAGAGCTTAAGCATTGTGAAATTGCATTTCCTTCAATAAAAGCAATAAAGCTTTACTTTACTTTTTACTAATCGTTACGTCACATCCCGTACATGATTCATCCATCTCATTAGTATACACCCTGTACATGATTCATCCACCAACACCAATTAATTTATATTAGCAGTGTGTAGCACAGTCGACACTCTTGGTCGACCCCGAGAATAGCGACATATTAATTATACAGAGACATCATAAATGACATCTTCATAACGCTGCCCGTCACCGGCCGTGGCACAGTGTTGCACTGTGTCGAAACAGGGGGACCCTTGCAACGGGGGCCGAAGCAATGATTTAGAATCATCTCCGATATCAAAGCGCGCCCGCAAAGAACACCAGACCAAGGAAAACACTGAACAGTGGCCAATATGATTGAGGCGCTTACGTCAGATTTGCCTACTCATTTCGAGAAATTTGCAATTCTTGGGCCAAGCGTAAGGTGAACGATTATTGATCTATTATTAAAGGAGCAGCGATATTTCACAATGCTTAAGCTCTCATATATGTCCTCAGCAGGCAGCGGGACTCGAACCTGCGGCCTCCGGCTTCCGACAGCCAGAGACCACTGAGCCGTCCAAGCCAGCGCGCTGACGCTAGCCACAATGTAACACCGGGGTCACCGGGGAGCGCCCGCAACGTCGTAGGCAACTGCGAGAATCGTTCCAAAAAAGCCGCATCACTCGTGGATAGGTACGGTCACCCGTGCGTGAGGAACGTGGACACGTCGAAGGTACCAGAGGAATCACCAAGGGAAACTATTATCCGCAAGCTATACTTTTTAACTTCAACGACCTCGTATCGTTCTCAAGAGGGCGGTCGATCGGTGGTCGGGGTCAGGTCTAATTAACCTGGACGGCAGATATTCGAAAAACTGTGTGTTATGCTTAAATCGGCATGATCTATGTGATCCGATCTGCATTTTTCCTCTCGAAGTCCTCAAAAGCTAAACGGCTTTATTAGCGAAGCTGGCAGGGGCTACCACACGTGCGAAGCGGTTTGATCGATGAGGACCCTTGTCCCAGACCTTAGCATTTGTTTCTGTTGAAATCAAATCTCTCTCTCCAGAGGTGGAAGAGATTCCACCATACAGGTCGCCCCAAACCCCGTCGGGGGTCGAAGCACAAGGATGGTTCCACCACTGGCGCGCGATGATCGCCGAATCTTGGCGTTATTGGCAAGCGGCATCGGCTGCTGCTCAGAATTGATTCATTACATGATTCATCGTATGTTATATGATGAACAGCTATTCTCGTTGAGGATAATTAATGCCACGAATCTCGTTATAGAGCTAAATGACATCGCTGAAACAACATGCCGCGTTGAACGCTTGCAACAACCGTTTCGAACACGAGCCGAGTACGCCTTGCCAAAGCATCTATATATAATATATATATATATATCAAGAGAGAAATCAACGCTGTGAACCACTCTGATCGACGCAACCACGCTGCCAGAGCGATGACCGACATCGTCATAGAGGCCAATGCGGCAAAATGAGTGCGAGCCGTCGGCACGAAATATTCCAGCACTCAGCCAGCAAGCAGATCCACAGCGTCGTTATAATCCACAGAAGGCCCGGAGTCCTCATGCAAGAAAAAAAGGGCCGGGCTTGACGGGCAATCCGTCCCGCCCGGCGATTTTGTGTCTCACCTCCGTTGGTCAGCGTTTCAGATCAGACGGCAGATGACAAACGTATCAGACGGCGCCTCGCGTTTTGTCGGAGTGAACAAAAAAATATCACCGCACCACGAGCGGCCGTTCAGAGTGTGAGCACACATAGAGCTGCTGATGTCGGATCTGTCGTCCGAGGGGGGTGGAGGTCTTCAAAGCAATTAGTGGTGCTTGCTGCTGTTGCCAAGGCTTGAATGGGTTTGTCAAGTTGATTCGTGGTTAATTTAGGTTTCATTAACGGCCCTGTGTAGTGCAAGTAAAGAAGGTTTCGGCATGAAGCACACTGTGCAAGAGATGGTAAATATATATACATATATATATCTCGGTTGGTTTCGATTGCCCTCTAACTAGGGGTTAGGTGCGGGCAAGAAGGTTCGATGTTCGCTGTAGCCAGCCTATCCTTCATTTACACAGTCACAGATTCGACAAGGCTGCTCAAGACAATCACGGCTGGTCTGAACATAATTAAGTTCATCCTCGAGAAACTTGAATGCCAGCTGTGTTCTTCGAAACACCTTCGACTAGTTCATTGGGCCACGTCGTCACGGCAAGAACAGCCGGTTATCGAGAGCGTGCCAGTGTACCTATTACATTATCCAGGATCATTATATCAGCTGACATATGCTGCGAATTGACAGTGCCCTGCATACAGGACACTTCGGGATGATCCTCCTTCAGGAAAGGCTATTCGCTATTTACAGGGTGGCATCCTTCGAGCGCTAGGGTCAAGAAAAAGCCAGAGTGTACCTCGGACATAGATCGTCGTGATCAAGTGCTCTCGGTGCAGGTCAGCTCCTGCAAGGGCAACCGGAAACATTCTCGGACTCTCGACTCTCAGCATGTCCGAGCTCTTGCTACGTCTACATCGCGTCGTACGACGGAGTCCCCCAGCACATGTAAATGTGCATTTGAGGTAGGGCTCGAGCCTATGTGTGTGCACCTCCTAAAGGTCAAAGACATAGGCATACGCGAATGTAGACGAACCCCGCCTGGGGGTCCGAGCGCGACGACAACCCCTTTAGCAGTTCAATGGTCCGCTTGGAAGTGGGTTAGTGAAAAAGCCACAGAACCCCCTCCTCGTCTCAAACACTATTCCCTCTCTAGGGCACATTACACTGTTTTTCACGGATCTCGAGTCCGGATCAACGCAGAGTTCAGTGCACGTTCGTATTCTCGTGTCGGCCCGACCAGGAAGCTACTGCCTCAGATAGGAAACGAGTTTGTGCACTGACCCGCCTGCGCACATCGTGGGAGTGGTCCGCCGCCAGGGAGTTAGCCCCAGTGCGTCCACTATCTCAGGTTCCTGTATCAGGGTCCTCTTATACGCGATGACTAGTTCATCACGTTTGTGACGTACTGTTAGCTGCTGCGACATCTGTTTATATATATATATATATATATATGTACATTTTATGTATAAAAGGTTTGTCTAGGGGTTGGTCTCATCTTGCCACTGGGGCAAGCTCGCCCCCCTACACACGAACACACACAACAACAGCTTTCATTTCGGGGCCAGACAGTGAGACCATATCCATGAGAGCGAATTCAACAGACACAGGTCACCCGAAACAAATCCGTACGCATTGCGATATCCATCCGCGAGACACATTATGACGAAACACGGAATACATATTGTGAAGATACACAATCACAGACACAATCGCGCAAGCTACAGGTCTAAATCTTGATGCGCGAGGTGTTTCAACTTGCTTGCCCTGCTTTGAACCGCACGGTACATTACGGGCATATATATGTGTGTGTGTGTTTGCAAATCGTATCCAATTCCAGTCACAGAACGTTCAGATACACTCTTCGATTTGAAGTCCGTATTCACCGTCGTTGCCAAAGCGTCCATTGGTCCCGTTGGCCAAATGACGTCGTGGTCTCTGTCATGTCTCGGTGGCCACCATCAGCTGGTCCGAAAATATCCGCGCATTTTGAAATAGTCCCCGGACGCCGCCCTGCTCCGAGGATGTACAAGACCCGTTCCGCAATTCCTCGATTCGAATCATGGAACAACACGCATATGCGCTAGAGGTTACGTCAGCACACACCGTAGATAGTGGACGTCGCCGAAAGTTCGCAGGGGGGCGCTCTGATCACCGCTCCTCCGGCGAGGGGTACTCCGATACACCGGGTGCTCCGATCGCCGATCACCACAACGAACAGTTACCCCACTTGTGCCTTAGCAGCAAATCGGGATAAGCGATCTCTAGCGAGGTTCGCCCACCATAAAAATCCCCGCATCCCGAATTGACTAATCGAATTCATCAACGCGTCACAGGCTCAATCGAAGCCAGTAGCAACAAATGACACGTCTGTCGGCAGATCTCACAACAGGCTATCCACGCGTTCGGGCTGTCCACCCAAAACAGTGTCACGTGGCCAAAGCTATCGCGGCATGAGAACACCTGCTTGCGTTTCGAGCTTCCGCCAGCCCCTGGGATCGCTCTCACAGGCGACTGCATCCACCCGCCGGTGACCGCTGCTGCGAAAACTCTTCCTCGCCTAACACAATCAATCACATGCTTCCCATGATTATCGCCCACGTTGGAAGAATTCGTTTGCCTGAGTTATTATTATGTATGTGTGTATATATATATATATACGGCTGCACGGACAAACAAAACAGTCAAGCGTTTTGGTGGCAGGGGCCGGCCCGGCTTGGGGGTGCCTCGGTTTCTTCGTCGATCTGCTCAAGTCGCCCGCTCACTCGCTCATGTCAATGTATTTGTTTCTACTCTCGTTCAGTCAATCTCCTGATTCTCTCTCTCTCTCTCTCTCTGTATATATATATATACATATATATACATATATATATATATATGTATATTCGACCACGTCCTTCTCTGCGTCGACTGCTCAATCGACGCTGCCCTCACCACTGCCGCCGCTGATGCGGCGGCGGCGGCGGCCGCCTTCGCTGCTGACCTGCGACAGCCGCAGGCGCGCTGTCGTCGCAAACGACATCGTTGTACTTGTTGTTGTTGTTGTTGCTGCTGCTGCTGCTGTCGCTCTTGTTGCTGCTGCTGCTGCTGTTCAACATCAACGACATCGTCGACAATATCCACCGGGGACTGTTGCACCACGACCCGTCTAACGCGTCAACGAGCCGGACGCTTACAGCCCTGCTGGAACTGGCGGCGGCGGCGGTGGCGGTGCCAGCGACAGCAACCGGCCGACAACGAATGAACAACGGTCAGCAACAGTAACAGCAGTAGTTCGACGAGCGAACGAAGCAACGACCAAGAGCCACCACCAGCAGCAGCAGCAACCCGCCAGGAGGCAGTTAGCCAACAGCAACAGCAGGCGTCCATTCATTCAGGCAAAGCAAACAGCCAGCCAGCCAGTGAGCCAACCAACGGGTGTCTGCAATAGACAGACAGACAGACAGGGACCGGGCGGACGGATGGACAGACAGATGGAGGCATGAATGGGGTGGAGGAGGGAGGTAGGGAGGGAGATTGGTAGGCAGCTGGCCAACAACAACAGCAGCAGCAGCAGTAGTACCTTCAAGTCGAAACAAGTAAGCAGTAAAGCAGCTTGTCTGTCTGTATGTCTGTTTATCTGTCCGTCGGTCTGTGTGCCCACCTGCGTGTCTGTCTGTGTGTCCACCTGCGTGTCTGTCTGTCTGTCTGTGTGTCCGTCTGTATGTCAGTCTATATGTCTGTCCGCCTGTGTGTACATCTGCATGCCCATCTGTATGTTTGTGTGCCCGTCTGTCCACATGTCTGTGTGTCCGGCTGTCTGTCCGTCCATCTGTATGTCTGTTTGCTTGTCCGCAGATTACTTTTGCTCGCCAGCTACTCTCTGCTGTTGTTGTTGTTGCTGCTTGTGAACTCTGGAGGGTGATGATGACAAGCAAGCATTGTCGCTGCTGGCCAGCATCGCCGCTTGATTTCGTTTCGTTCCATTCTGTATGGATGTCTGATACGGAGACGACGACGACAACAACGAGAGTTCTGTCGCCAGCTAGGAGGACACCGCAGAACAGCATAACATGGACAAGCGGACGGACAGAACGGACACACAGCGCAAAAGCATCCATAGGGTGGTAGTCGTTGTCGTCGAGAAATCGGCGAAAGAGATCAGCCAACAGTGGAAGAGAGACAGAGAGAGAGAGAGAGAGAGATATGCATAGGCTGATGATGATGACGCCGACGACAACGGCAACAACAACAGATCGGAGGAAAAAGGCACACAAAGATTCCTATATTCACACAGCTTCGCTCATTGACCCACTCACGAGTGCACCCAGAGAGAGAGAGAGAGAGAGAGAGAGAGAGAGAAGGGGACACTTCGATACTCAGTCATATCCAATTCACGGCAGAGCGGTGCGTGCCCGAAGACGTGAGACTGACTTAAATGTATTAAGCAAGACAAATATATACATATATATATATATAATACACGACACGTACACATTCACACACACAGCCACAGGGAGAAAGAGATCTGAGAGGGACATATAGAGAGAGAGATAGATAGCTAGCGGCACACGCTCGCTATAGAGTAGACGAAGGCTGGTCTAGGTGATATTGGCAGGGACGGCAGCAGACCCCGCGTGTTCACAATTCGGCTGCCCTGGCGACGAACTCCTCGCATCGTTAGCCAACACTAAATGCAACGGACGACGGCCATCCGATGAGATGCAACGCACACAAATGAGAGCGAAGAACACTGCTGCTCACCGTAGAGCACGGCTCACATATATGTCTGTCCGAGTATATATATATATATATATATATGTATGTATATATATATCTATACACCATGACATGGTCCCCCGTTCAGGGTAACACACTGTCGACGTCGGACATGCATTGACAACGTGAGGGACTACTGGCTCTGGAGCAGACGAGCGAGCAAGCCAGCCAGCCAAGGGTGCGGTACAGGGAATCTGCTAGGTATGCCAACCAAGGAACACGCATTGGGCACGATGACGGGATACCCCGCGCCAACGCAGACTGCCACTCACTAGCCACAAATGCACCTTATGAGCCCACGGATATCGACGATATCGACGACGACGACGACGAGGACAACAACAACAACGACAACGACCACAAAAACCACGAACGTCGATGGTGGAATCAGCACAATCGCGGACGGGAGGCGGTGGACGCAGAGGTCAAAATTTCGCTTCGAGCTAACACTTGTTCCATTCCGGACGGCCAAAATGAACTCTCGCGGCTGGCGCAGCGCATCGTACCCGAAATGCCGTCGGACACCATGGGGGTAATGGCGCTGGAAGGCGGTAACGCAGTTACGTTACGTACGGCTGCGGCCGCTGGATACGAATCCGTGTGCGTGCTAGTAGGTCTGTCTGTCTGTGTGTGTGTATACATATATATATATATATATATATATATATATATATATATATATATCTATATATATATGTATATATATGTTTGTATGTATGTGGTATCCGTTGCAAAAACTCGGCTGAACGCCACCGCTGGCTGAGTTCGCCAGAGAGCCAAGCGAGCCTGAGAAGAAGCCAGCCAGCCATGAGGAGCCTGCCAGCTTCCTCCGCATGACACGATCACCTCGATATGGACACGCACTGCTACACGCACTCGACACGCTACAAAGCCAGAGAATCCTGCTTCCACCCCTGCTCGTCGTGGTCAGGGGTGGCACACGATATACAAGTCCAACGAACGAGATGGCCACTTTTGCTGCCGCTGCTGGCACCGACGCTTGATCACAATCAGTGACGACTGCCGATGGTAAAATTAACCTAAGCGGATTTCGCCGTGTGGTACATTACTCGGCTTTCCTCGCCGATAGCTAGCTAGCTAGCTTGCCATTGTTGTTTTGTTGTTGCTGCTGCTGTTGTTGCTCATGCTGCTGCTGCTGTTGTTGTTGCCGCTGTTGTTGCTGTTATTGTCGCTGCTGTACGCATGTGTCGACATTTTTCGACAAATCAGATTTCGCATTTTTCGCCCGTCGAACAACAATCGGCCACACAATTTTGCCACCGACGTGGTCACAACTGCTGACGCTTTGCTCTGCAATTGATCGCTCGGGGTCGGCCACTGCTCATTATGCCTTAACAACCTGTGTCGCTCGCCCCCCGTGTTTCCGCCGATACATCTGCCCTACGCCAACTGTCGTGTAGCTGTACCGACCGAGGTGTAGATGAGGCTGTCCTGTACTAATCGGTCATATTTTGCCTCCTGGATAGATTCGCCTGATTCGTGGTGGTGGTGGTGATTGGTAGTAGTGATGTTGGTGGTGGTGGTGCTGGTCACTTACATCACTCTCCTCGTCACTGGTCGAGCTGGCCTCCACCCAGTCGGGGTCCTTGTTGGCCGGCTCCTGCATCCTGTATAGCTTGGCCCGTATATTCCGTCGGGCTGTAATCTAGCCGGCCGCACACTCCGGCCCAATAGCCGAACGTAAAAATCACCACGAAAAAAATCTCTCTCGCACAAAACAACTGCGGGCCACACCATCGATAGGGCCGCCATTCACGATCTGCTCGCGGCTAGATGCGACGCGCACCCGAAAATATGCCCGAACGAGACACATGCGCCGTGGCAGTCGGCGGCCAACTCGATCGTCGAGACGTGCATTTGTCGTCGATTGCACGATCACTGCAAACAATTGATTTAGCAACGGGTGGCGGACGGCGTGATTGCACCGCTAGCGGTGGCCGAGCCAAGGAATTTTGCCGACAACTCGTCACGGCTAAATGAAGAAATCGCACCGGAGGCGCTTGAGTCAGGCGTTCATCCGTTGAATCGTGTTTCAATGGCGAAACGTCAGAGGGAGCCACATGGTGAAGGTCACTGACCTTTGCGATGTACGGTTGGGGACCCCTGTCCCTGCTTACGGGGCCCGATTCAATGATTATTATGATTACTATCGGCCTCACTGGAAAAGTACCATTTCGGATACAGCCTGTGACGACTCCGGAGGACACCCAGTCACTCGACCCTCTCTCTCTCTCTCTCGCGTTCTCCATTGCTCTCTCTCTCTCTCTCTTACCCACCTCTAGCGGGCACACCATCCTTCATAAGATTTAATGTCGACGGTAGAACTGCTTTCGACATAAGGCTTCATACGACGGACCAACCCCAATTTAAATTCAAGAGGTGTAACGGTGGGGAATCGAACTCGTGCACGTTCGTGCGTCTCTCCTCCGATTGCACGACGCACACGAATTTTGCACCAGAAGGCCACCGGGCTCGACGAAAAATGTCTTTATTTTCATTCATCCTATGGAAAACCTCACGGTAGCGACCATGCCCAACGAAAAATGATAACGCTCAAGTCAGTCAGTCAGTTCGATGAAACAGCAGAGACAAATCCGGGGGGTGGCCGGGGGTAGCTCGGTCGATTTTGGCGATTATTGCCACCCATATATTTATCGAAGGTTTATGCCGAACATATTGTTTATTTAATCACGATCGTGTTGAGTAGGCAGCAGTATCTGTGATAGAATGAATGTGAACCTGTGACCGCCGGATTGCGACAGCCACCGACCAACTGCCACTTCGCGATAGATATCTTCCGCAGAACGATCGTGGCGTGAGTTTAGCTGGAATATATATATATATATATATATATATATACGGAATAACTAATTTAGGCAGAATTATCCCATTCACAATGAATGCGCTAGCTCCCAAGTAAAGCCTCCTACGACGGTTGAGCGTCGCTCGCTCGCTCGCTATCGTCACCCCGAAACAAATCTATCTGAATGTGAATTCGTTCAATTTTCCTGGACAAGACAATAATGCAATCGATGCTAATGCTTTTATTAGTACCTTCCCGGACGGGAACACTTTGAGTGCAAAATGCCGCACGAACTGGGCCAATAGGACGCCAACATTTCAAACAAGACGACGCCCGCCGGCATAAACAGACATGGCGGCCTCCTTGCGGGGAGAAACTCACGGACTTCGATAACATATGATCATGATTGTATCCGTGTGCTACCCGCCTCCACCGCCAGCAGCACGACTCAAGAGAGTAAGTTTTTCGAGCGCGCCCATATCTTCTAGCTGAATTTCATTAGTGGATTTAATTCGTATTTGGACAATACGAACTGTGTGGTGCTATCATTCGACGACAAGAGACTTTTTGGAAGAAAATGACTTGACTTTTTCATCGAGCCATCGTATGTTTCAGACGTGTATAGTTTATCTCACTTTGGCTGAAGGACACGTCAAGTTTTCGAAGTCGGCGAAAACAACGCGTCGGGGGCTGGTCAGGGAAGGAGATAGCGACTATTCTCAGATGCAACTCGAGACAACATCATGTGCTCTCTATTGGATAGTGACACTCAAAAATGAGCAGTTAAGGTTTGCTCTGAGGCGTTCGAGCGACTCTCCTTACTGGACAATGGGGTGTTTTACATCAACATGATCTGATAATAAGTATTGTATATCGTGTCATTACGCATGGCAGAACATCCTTTCGAACCTACAAAGCACGTACAACTAAAATCAGTACGTTGACGAACTTGATATAATTATATCAAAATTAACGCTTAGCTGTTGTTGTATCGGGAGAAGTTATTCGCGCCCGCTTCGTGCAACTCATTCATCCATTCATTCAAAGTTTATGCACGGAAAGTTGATTGAAATCTTACGTAGGCGCCTTCGTTCTCGTTTTTCAAAAAAGAGATAAAATTATTAAAAAGGAATATATGTATATATATATACATATATATGTATGTATTATATATACAATAGCTGAATACGTATATACTAATATACAACTATATATATATATATATATATATATATGTATATACTGGTTGTACTAAAATCATTATTATTCTTATTATACTCGAAATTTTGGCCTGCAACCTTGCATCCTGGGTGAAGATTCACGATATGACTCGTGGCATATAGGAGATAACCTGTTGGGCTCGTAAAATTGCAGTTCCTTTAATCGACCAATAAGATTACTGCCTGTTACCGTTATTTCAGGGAAATTGTTGTGCGATTGTTGATTCTGAACAGATCTGAAAACCTGCGCGAACTTGTGAGTAATTTCAAATACCGAAAGTTGAATATTAATTCCGAAATGAAATTGGTGAGCCAATTTGTCTGTTTGGGGGAAATATCAATCGAGTCAGGGTCGTTCTTTATAATCGTCGGATCGTGGAGATACCTAATATAAGTATACGGGCAGGAACAATTGTGTGTGTACCTGCAAATATATATTTTCAAATCTGTCGATAATGAACTGTCTCTCAGGCCCTACCGAGTCTCGCGGGAACATAGGCATACTCATTAATATACTCAAATGTTGTTTACAATACACATACTGTCAGGGCACAATTGCTGGCCCTTGGTCCCAATAATAAACAATAAGAATATACTAATAATAATAAAATAAAATTATGACTCCACTCCACGAGATAGGATAGAGAGACTCAGCGATTTCAAGCCCCCGTTTGAGAGAAGGATGATTACATAATTACAGTATATACTTGTTGGTGTTGTTGTTGTTGTTGTTGTATAATTACCGCACTTATTATTAATTAATTATTTGACGTCATCATCATTTTGATAGCTTCCGTGGTCTCCTCGAGTATGGGCAATGGTGATGTATCATTTTCTTTCATTGCATAAACATGTCCCCCTTATTAATTTTCTGGGGATCTGGGGACCCGATTATAATAGGATTAGTGAGATTTTTCTTAAAAAAACAACAATAACAACAACAACAACAAGCATCTATCATTGATCGAGTCTTGATCTTCCTGTCATTTCAGGTAAGCCTCATGACGAGTTGGTCCTGGCAGCTCTACGGGCCTGATCAGGACGTCAACTGAGCAGATCCCTTCGGATCCTTTCTTTCAGTCGTCATTCTTATACGTCCTTCAATCGAAACACGGCTGACCGCCTAGAATTAGGCCGTGACAGACCAAAAATGACCATTGACACCATTCGAAAAGCCTTAGCCAACACACGGAGATAGCACGAATCCAGTCTCAACATAGGCCCTTCTTCTAGACGTATCTTCCAAACCTGAATCCCCACAATCATGCTCTGTCATCGAGGCGTCGTACGGGCCCTACGCTCAAGCCTCGCGTCCGGCCTCGTATCGTCTCAGCCGGCTGTGACGCCTATAACGCGAGCGTTCTCGGGCCTACAACAATCTAGCTCTAGATGGTCTCGGCCTTCGCCGCTTCTCCTGCGAAGGACGCCCAATCGAGAGTCGCTTGATGTCTACGCCAACAGTCGACGGTACCTTCACCCGATGGTTGTGCTAGCGGCCCAGCAGTTGGCTAAGGGCGTTGCGATGCTTACGGGTCGTGGTTTCCGTAAGTGGTGGAAATCGTTGCCGCCTGACAAACGAACGTACTTCCTTCAGAGAATACGCGAAAATCGGAGGAAAATTGCCATCGGTCTCGGCCTCACAGGCGGCCTAACAACGATCTACTATGTAAGCCATTTACAGCGGACGCCAATTACGGGTCGGCTACGATTTGTCGCATTTAGTGATGAACAAATGCAGAAGATTGCAGAGTTTCAACATGAGGCAGAGGTGGAAATGTTGGGCAAGGTTCTATTTCCATCTAACCACATCAATGTTCGCAGAGTGAAAATGGTTGCAGAGCGCCTTCTCGCGGGAAATCGAGATCTGCCCCAAATTTTCGATAAGAACTGGTCCGTATCCGTCGTCAACACGCCACAGCAGAACGCGTTTGTGTTGCCGAACGGGCAAATCTACGTGTTCCGAGGGATGCTCGACCTTTGTCATACCGATGACGAGTTAGGCTGTATCCTCGCGCACGAGATGGCCCACGCGATTCTCAACCACAGCGCTGAGAACATCTCGTACGCCCACCTCATTGACATGTGCGTCGTCTTTGTTCTGGCGGCCATCTGGGCAGTGATGCCTTCCGACGGTTTGGCTGTCGTATCTCACTGGTTCTTCAACAAGGTGATCGACCTCATGCTGCATCTTCCCTACTCGAGAAGAATCGAGACCGAGGCTGACACCGTCGGCTTGGAGCTGGCTGCCAAGGCGTGCTTCGACGTCCGGCACAGCAGTACGTTCTGGGCAAAGATGGCGCTAATGCGGGAGCTGAAGGACCTGGATGAGGTCCCGGAGTTCCTGTCTACACATCCTGCTGATGAGACCCGCAGTGAGACCCTCGATGGGCAGATTCCAGACGCGCTAAAAAAACGCATCGAGTGCAAGTGTCCCCCACTGACGAATACCGACCCCCGGCTGATGATTGAAGGTCTTCGGCACCAGGTCAGCGCGGCGAAGAAGTTGCAGGAGGAAATGGCCAAGGATGGGGTTGCATATATCACTGTCAAACGATAATCGTAATAATAATTAACAATAAGAATAATTATAGTAATAGTAGTAATATATTCGATGACGATACAGGACCCTGTTAGCGGTTCGAGATAGCAGATCATTAAATACTAATTAACTATCACGTGACGACAGTTCGTGAGGACACACAGGTACAAACAGATGATTTTGTTTCGGACAAAGTTGCTGCGAAATATTAAATCAATCTGCTGTTGTTGTTGTTGTTGTTGTTGTAGACATTCTCGACTCGAAGCGTTTCTTTGTTGTAATTTATTTGTCGAGAATAAACACGACCGAAGCTGTTCGCTGCGGGTGTTAATGGCGCATGTTAATTAATCCGTATTGTGCTCATTTGTCTGTTGTGTTATCGAGAGTTTTGCCAATCGTCAGATATCTTTAGCCGCTTTGGGGAGACGCTCTGGACGCTTTCGAATGTTCTCTAAAATCTGCTCATTAAATAAAATTCAAGGCAGCAGAGGCAGCGGCAACAGCATACATAGAAGCATACATGATGCGTCTTTGAGCAGTTTGTCTTAAGCAATCACATACATATTATCGTCGTACGAATAGCGAAACACCAACACAAGGTGCACCGGAATTGTTGCCCGAATCTGTACATGCTGAAATAACCAGAGAGGAAGAGAGAGGGAGAGAGATTTGACGACCACGAATGAGCTGCCGTGCTTGACACAGCCATCGTAGTTAGGGTTGTGAAGGTCTTCATAATCATTTGTAGAAATAGGAATAAAAACGCTTTTGCACCCAACGTATCGTGTTGTCGTGATTTAGCACTGTTTGACATTTGCTGTCAAGGTGGGAAGAAAATAGAAAATGGTTACATCGAAACAGAAATCTGCTGTTCAATCCATTGTTTCTTATTGAAGTGAAGGCTAGCGGATACAGCTGTATCGGAGAATAATAACTATTATATAAATAATATTAATTACTAATTAGACTAGAGAAATTCATAATTAACCCGATTAATAACTCGATATAGTAGAGAACTGTTGGCTTGGTATACAGCGATACTCCAAGGTTAGCACGGTCTTGATGAAGAATACTCTTGCGATTTCTAATTAAAACTAGATATATATATATATATATATATATACTACTGATTGTTGAGCTGACCCCCAGCTAACCATCTCCTATCTGACAGACCTCAGCTCTTAACCTTTTAGGTATTACTATGAGAGGACCTGTCGGGGCCACCTTTGCTTATATATATATATATAATATATATGTATGTGTGTGTGTGTGAGCGTCGCCCCGTAGTTAGTGGACCCATTACAGTTACTCCGAAACGCATCACAGAAATCATATCATGGAACGTATATTGAACCTCGTCAACCCAAGTGGATCGTTTGATTTTTCAATCAACAATTGATGATCATTTGTAAAACCAGCCTAACCATAGCTCAAGCAACAAACATTGCTGCACTGTCAT
This sequence comes from Stratiolaelaps scimitus, assembly GCA_019614645.1. Lineage (NCBI taxonomy): Eukaryota > Metazoa > Arthropoda > Arachnida > Mesostigmata > Laelapidae > Stratiolaelaps > Stratiolaelaps scimitus. The sequence goes on along the minus strand of JABWDB010000089.1, from coordinate 221,323 downwards.
CACTAGACTAGGCTGAAGTGGCTAAGCAAGACCGGCGGTGTTACCTTGGCACGTCATATGCATTATGGTTACTGCTTTTGCTAAAAAAAAAATCCAAAAAATTTCCACGGCTGACCCACAGCCAGCCATTAGCGTCCAGGGAGTGCTTTCGGTCATTGCCTCATAAGACGGACCCCATTAAATGCAAATGTGCAACGGTGGGGGATCGAACCTCACCTGAACCCTACTTCTGCTTCTGCTATTTTGATTTTAGCTAATAATCGTCTATGTTCTTAAATGCTTATCCACTGTATAAAGCTATGATCTTAGCATGTCTGAGTATGGATTGCTATCGCTTATCATTTTTATCTGACAGAATCGGAATGAACAAGCTCGACCTTGGTCATCTACACAAGACCTGTCTCGGAGGTGGCCAAATATATAAAATGAGGGGAATCCTAATTAACAAAAAAATTCCGAGCATCATCTTCAAAAAAAATCCGAGAAGGACACAAGGTCTCCGTAGACGGTAGCCTGACACAGCCGTCGCTGACCACGCCTGATTATAGGAAGTTTCCCGATCGCTTTCAGAATGAGGCGAGGGCCTCAATACCGAGGTGATTCGGCATCCACTCGTCAACGATCATGCGCAGCAATCATGCGGGTCACGCAAATGTAGGCGTGCACGCCTAGGTCACTCGAGAGATTCACAAGGCGAAATGTGTATCTTTCCCTAGTCAACCTTCCCTCCAGTGCTGTAACAGTGTAACTCGGAACGTGTCAAGCCCATTTGCAGCTTCGCCGAAGGCGCTCTTTGCCGTCCACCGAGTCGGTACTCACAGACGAATCGGTCGCTGCGTGAAGGTGGCCTGAGCACAAAATGACGTGATACGAATCTGAACAGTTTACGGGACTGGACGTATTCACGGAATAACGGGCCTATAGCGGCCTGGCCGTTCAGACGATGGAGCAGGCCAGGGAGCCTATTGCTGTATAGATAAGGACGTATTTCGTTTTGATCGTTGCAGAGTTGTTGTGGCACCCGAGCAGAGGGAAGACTACTTTGTGTATAATGAAGCTTATAATGCTCCTGGCGGCGCTTAGCGTTTGTCAGCACGCTGGTGAGTGATGTCCCAGGAGAAGAATTGGGTGGATTAAATTTGCTAAAATCCATATTGGTATCACTTACCGAACTGCTTCGGAGACCACCTGGAAACAATGAAAGGAAGGTGTAAGAAGGTGATGTCAGGATATAAAGTGTACCAAGAATAAGTAGACATTGTTTTATATATGTATATCTGTCTCTGTCTGTTAACGTGCGGGGTGGTTTTCTACTGAATTTCTTGTGCAACACTCAGGAATATTCGTCGACGGCCAGCTCGTTCGACGAAGAGCTCCCGGCCGGGTCCAAAGGAGGTCTGCCACAGGATCAGGAGCACAGGTGGGCTATGCCCGTATCCTTGAACAAGGCATGGTCAACGGACGGATGCAGGTATAATGTCCACTCCTGTGACTCCTTTGTGACTGCTCGAAGGTGCAGGAGAATGACCTCTGCCTATAGTTTTGAGCATTTAAACATATCACAGACGGCAAATGTCCGTAAAAGGATTCCCTCCTCCACGGTAAACTAAAAAAAAAAGACGGCAAATATGTGATTCGTAATTTACAGCTAATAATATAACACTGGTTTTGCCTGCGGTCGCAATAGGAAATAGGTTAGAATCATATACAGCTAACCCGTACCCGAGATCCCAGCTAGACATTTACTGGCTGATTCTCAGCGTCCAACGTCTACAGTACAACTGCTTTCGGCACAAGACTTCATAATAGTGGGTATCGAACCCGTACATGCACCTACAGTATCTTCCCCCTACTGAGACGTACCTACACAAGGTAAACCAACTGAAGGTCAGCGTAGGCGACGTCACGGATGATCGGCACGACGTGTTCACCTACAAGTTCCCTCTGTCCAGTAGCAAACTGTGTGGTCAGTCCAATATAATAAATATCTTAACTGATCTTTCAACAACAAGAAAGGCTACTACTGCGCGACTATTTCTACGAATGTATGTTGCAGTTATAGAAGAGAGAAAGAGTGTTTTCACGAAATAACACAACTCAATGATTCTATGACATCAGAGGTTACGGCTCCACGGCAGCGATGGTCCACCCAGCGGCTTTTAGGGCCCATCGCAGTTGTTGAATGGCGTAGTCAAGATGGCTAGTTATTCGGCGATTTTTTTTAAACTGTGACTCTTGTTCTAGCATCCAGTACAAAATAGCAAAGTTCACTGGTGAGGCAATCGTGTAGTAGATTTATTGTGTCGCAATGTTCCCCCGACATATATCGTGACATATGTACAACATTTGCGTATATATATATATATAGCTTGGCTTTCATTATTTAATCGGTCACGGCTAAGTGGTTGGCTAAGTATCCAGCTGCAAAAGGCCGCAGGACGCTGGTTCGTGTTGTCCCACGAGCCGCTGATGACATACAATAGGAGAACTCATTTGTAGGAAAGCATTTGTAAACAACTGCAGGTTCATTAATAGTAACCACGAAACCCTTACCTCTCATGTTAAATGTATTCGTGCCACTTCACGCGACTCGAACCTGCGACTTCCGGTTAATTTCTACCAGCCACTTAGCCCTCCAAGCCACCGCGGAGGACTATATATATATATATACATATATTTTATCCCATATGTATATTGTTGCTTATACTACTAATGATTTGTATATTTTATATTCTATATATTCTAGGTCGTACTCTTACTCTAATTAACCCTGTCGACAGTTTTCAGCTGCGCTGTGACGTAACAATCTTCTCTATATATAGATATACTTTAATGACACAAGCATTGTAAACAAGCTACTGTTCCGCCCATAAACGACAATTCGAGCTTGAAACATACACATATATACATATATTATTATTATTATTATTTGTTAATTTTTTTTGTTGTAATTTTGTCGATGTATCAACAATTTGTTCTCTCTGTCTCTCTCTCTCTCTCTACCTTCTGATCGGTTGACGCCCCTTGGTCGTCGGTCTCGTTCCTGGCCTCAGGTGGTAGTCCCATTCGAGGATACCTACGTCTCAAGCACAGGGGTTCGTAGCGCACGTGTTCGCCCGTATACGTGTAGACGACGTGCCCGAGTTGGCAATCAGGTGCAGCTCATCAACGGGCGGTGTATGCCACTCGTTAAATATAGGTCTGTATTGTTCTCCATATATTATATACACTTAGTCGAGCAGGCGTCCGGGACGCGTTGGCAATGCCAAAGCATCGATTGGGGGAAAAGAACTACTGCTGCTCGTACGAGAATACGGGTAACTTTGCAAGAAGTTGAACTGGAAGCGAAGTTATCGGTGGCGGAAGCTGTAAGGTCACCTTTTAGTGGCTAATGTCGATAGCTATCGGCCTCCATCTCTACGACGATATAACATAACAGTAATAGCGGATATTTGGTTTAGTGCGTTTGATTTTTCAATCAATCGAACACAACGCCAGTGGCGTTGAGACGTGCGGTACCTCTCGTCAATGTAAAGGTTGTATTCGTTCATTAAAGGAACTTCAGTCTTTTTCTGCACAATGCTGCTTAAGTTCTCTTATACGTCGAGATGTCGCGGGCCGACTCGAACCTGCGTCCTCCGGCTGATTCCAACAGCCAGAGACCACTCAGCCGCCCGTCCAAGCGCCACCTCGCAGATCCGTACTAAGCAGAGGATTACCATAACAAACACGATAGGTAGAGTAACCCTAAGCGGACTCATTCATTAACTTTAATCAAGAAGAAGAAGCGTTAATTACCTATTTCGTTTATTGCCACTTCCTCGACGCGAACAGGACGACAACAGTGCGGCCGGTCACCGTCATAACGGTGGTGACGATTATAATTACCCTTCCAACGACCACGACAACGGCGGCTCCGGACACCGAAGAGCCTACGACAGAAGCGGAAGAGGAGACCACCGTGGCCGAGCGCTAGGCCCTCGCGTCCTTGGGGCCTGTTGCCGAATGTTGTCCCTGTCTCACCCCGCAATGTCCTGAGGTATTGGGACATACGTGTGATGTTGAAGTGTACATGTTTTAGGGGCAGGCTCGACATACGATGCTTAGAGTATACTTTGCGTTTCTGTTAGGTTATGCAATAATGCATCCATAGCTGTCGTGGTTCGAACGTGGATAGCTTCACGATATGATTACGATACATTAGCTTAACGTCATATCGCGAAGTGTAGGATATAGATGTGTTTCTAGATATTCTATCAAGAATATATAGTGAATGTATAGAATGCTAGATGTACGTCACGTTCAGCGGGTACAGCCCGCGTCGCTCACATTTATAATTGATTAACAAACGAATATTTTTTATAGATGCATTCATATTGTAATAAGGGACATTAATCATCCTGTGAAAATACCAACAATTAAAATCCTGCTCGATATCTCGTAGGAGTGTAACGAGGTAAAACGCTCATTAAACGCTTCGCTTAATAGCAACAGTAACAATAGGGAGGCCGGTCTCCGTGGAATAAAAGGCAAACAAAATAATCTCACTGAAATGCTGTGTGACCCAACGCGAATCTGCTTGACACGTCAACGGAAGATTGTTTCTTCAACACTCCCTTCAGAACTCTAACCAACCCCAAGTTGGTGTGTCCCTCGAAAGTGCGTCCGCTCCTTGAATCTTTTTGTTGAAAGCGCCTGGCAAATTGCCATAAAGATTGTGCTAGTGAAGTGGGACAGCCGAAAATTTCATTGTGATTTTCCTCGCCATATCGCGAGGGAATGAGCGCTCTGAATTTCGATATCTGAGAATGAGATAATTATTTATTATAATTAATAATTACACATCCAAGGATAACTGGGTAACTGTAATAAATAAATCAGCTCCCTAAAACCATCTGCCTTTTGATAGCAAATAAATGGACAAAATCTTAAAACAGGTGGCGGGAGGAAGTCTTTTCTCAACGACAGAATAATCTTCTCATTATTTCGCCTACTCTTCGTTCGTCATTAAACGTTGTTTAGCGATAATTAAATAAATAGTATTATTAATACATAATGACACATCATACAATTAGCTGAAAAATCATGTTTTTAGGACATCGCAAGCAATTCGCTTGCGACAGATTACCATCGACTTAGACACCAATAAACATTAGAGCGAAAGTTGTCTACAATGACACCCATAGACACAAGCCTTTATTAGTAATACATTAACGGAACGGCAATTTTTACAATGCTGGTTTTAAGTGCTCTTATCGATGTCGCGCAGCGGGGCTCGAACCTGCGCCCTCGGGCTGTTTTTTTACAGCCAGAAAACTTAGCCACCGTCCACCGCGGTGACGGTGATTGCGTTTGCTAGGCTGGCAAAAACCTGAAGAAGTTGGCACAATTAGGAAAGTGTCCATTAATTAAACAATAGCACGAAAAGCATAATACATCTCTCTTATTACTTTCCTTACACTGCGCTATGAAATGGCTCAAAAAAAAGCAACGGGCCACAGTTCGAACTGTCCGAAGTAATTATAGATTAAAAAGTCGATCTATTCTCGATCTAATTTGTAGCAGGGTTTTAATACCTAACTTAATAACTCACTGCTTCACACAGCAATCGCTCGCTTCATAATTGACGTACCCTTTCTCGCGCGCCATTTAGATGCAACTGCGAGGGCAATGGTGACGATTGAACCCGTACCGTGTTCTAGTTGGACGATTATCTCGTACATAACCGTGGCGGTAAGGGCCCGCAACCAATTTGGTAGACATGGCAAATTCAGTCGAACTGAGCCACTTATTATACAATGGGAATGATTATTGTTAGGGAAACTATGGAATGTTGAATGGTAACTGTTTTATATTATTTGTAATAATTAATTAATATTATCTAATAGACACAAACATGTGGATGATCATCCGTTATTATATATATATATATATATATATAATTAAATTTGTATGTATAGTAGACATACTTTGACCACGTGCGTTGGTTATTTTGTAGTTCATTGATAGTCATAATATTACTGATGATCTGTTTTGGAGATCATTTCTTGAGCCATTCGATAACTATGTATATACATATATATATATATATATATTTCCCAAATAGTGTCCCAAGCTATGTTGATATTCTGCTTCAATCAGCACGAGGTGTAACGAGTCTAGCGCAATAAACATAACTAACGAACTCAGACATTGACATAAATAACAACCAAAATAGATATATACATAGATCTTTCACCTTACCGAAGCAACGCGACATTTACACGGTTCCCGTGAAACGACATAAGAATCCCTGTACCATCGATAAATTCAATACAGAGTCTCCTCGGCGCGAAATTGCATCCGACTATATCGGCATACGTAGCTCGTGGCCTCTTCCACGCCTTCGAGCAAATGCAAGATATATAGGTAACACCTGAATGGCGCAATCTTCCGGCGAGACTCAGAACCTCGACACATCTACCTACAACCACAATGGGAGTTCGATAGAAGCGGCTACCATTGGGCGATAGTGAGGGGATCTTGGACCCCACAAGAACGTGCTTCCTTGTGGGGTTCAGCATCCCCCGGAGGCGTGGAGCCGCAATAACAAAGGGAGGAGATAGATTTTCATCATTTGTGATTTCGACGCAAGTCTAAGGGCGGGGCCGGGGGTAGTGATTTGCTGAGCTCACAGGCACCCCCTTGTGTGGGTGGGTATCGAGATATATAGCGCCGATTCGATGATCGGATGTAAATAGCGAGAGGGGGTGCGCTCCCCCGAAGAAGGCCTGCGGTGGTGGTGATGACGAGTACGCCTACTCAAGTGACCAGATCCTATACCCCCCCGATGTCATGGGCTGTTGGTCAATTGACTTTGGTGTTATGGGGCAGAACAGTTTACTGCTGCTGCTGCTGCAGGATATACGCCTCCTTCTCATCGATCGCAGCTACCACTGAATTCATACGGTGGCCAAGGCTAATATGATCCGGCCGGTACAGGCATATGCGTACAGGGTGTGAAGAGAGCGCCTTCATATAGTCTGCCATTGAATAGTATGAGACAAATTAGCGCCGTTCGGAGCCAGAGAGATGTGCAGCGTCTGGGATGCAGTCAGCGAATCGGTGGTAGCTGAGGAAATTGACAGTAAACCTGCTAAATAAAGATCATTTGCATTGTAATTGCGTTGTGGGAAAGCCGATGATTGGAGTGTATCGACGAACAGTTCATAAATTAGCAGGCTAATTTCAAGACGACGCGGAGTAGCCACCGCTTGTCATTGGGAAGAGATGCCAGGAAATGTCAATGCCAATGCCCATAGTGCGGAAATGATGATTTCTAAGTTCGATACAGGCGCGTTTCGTTCGCTTGAGTGCGGATGTGGCCATGTATTAATTTATGCTAATTTATATTTATTCTCTGTCATTATGATTGTGCGTATTCGTGTTATGCTGCTGTAACTTGATAAACAGCGAACATTGAACTCCGTCCACGGTACAGCTACGTTCTCACGGCATTACTCCGTTCATAAGAAACCGCTGGTGCTGTGCCTCTCTAGATTCTTCGGATAATTTCACGAAAGTGAGAGAGAAATTTGGGTACCTCCCCATGTTTAGGGAGGTCACAGTGTTGACAGGTATCAGCAGGACAACATCACCCTTTAAAAAGAGAAGGCCTTGCACCCGTAGGAGAAACAAGCGTAGGGGTCCCCACACGGCTGCTCGATCCCCACGGTTGCACATTTGCATTTAATGGGGAACGGGGGTCAGCCTTATGAAGTAATGCCGAAAGCAGTTGTGCCGTGGGACGTTCAATGTTTAAGGCTGTGAGTCACGACGGAAAATTGAGGTTTCGATGTACGCCAATTATATATATATATATATATATATATATATATTAGACGAGCGAGGAGAATAACGGTATCTTATGACCAGGTTAATTTTCCAAACCTGCTCTTCACTAACTTCAGACGGATCTCTGGCTGGCTAAGACCTGAGTGCCGCAATGATGAGAGAGAGAGCCGTGAGCGCACCACGCGACCCCCGGCTCTTGGGAGAGCTCTTAATTTCATGTCTCCCTCAACTCTGTATAATAACCCCCCGATCATTGTACTACGATTCCCACCAGCGGGGAGTCGCGCAAGCCGTTTTTAGTACTGGCTGACTCTGAACTTTTGTTGTAGGGAGCATATGCAATCAGGACATCGAGCCAACTGGCCTGTCCCGTCGAGAGATGCGTCCTGCTACCAATAGTCCTAGTCCTAAGGCATAAACGGACACATACTTCTTGCCACGTCGGCCAGTTAGCGGTTATCTCTCGCCCGCGAAGCCTGACGGGGACAATTGGCTTCGTTTTAACCCGACCAATTATTCTGAGCCTGGACACGGCCATAGTGTAGTACTGTAGCTAAATACTTTGTTGCGCAGTGGAAATTTGACAAGTAAGCTCTCCTCCCCCCCGTGTTAATCCCTGTTATCCCCTATAGTTCATCTGCTGTAAAAGATGACCTCAGTGAATCTGGATGAGCATCGTCCAATTTTCATCGAGCTACAGTCGACACGTGCGGCAAACGAAAATCTTTTGAATTATTGACTATGTTTTAAGCACGCACAATCATAATCAAATCTCGTTAATTATTGTCTATATTTTAAGAGGCACAATCACAACCAAATATCTTCAATTACTGTCTATATTTTAAGAGGCACAAACATAATCAAATCTCTTTAATTATTATCTATATTTTGAGAGGCACAATCATAATCAAATCTCTCGTTAATTATTGTCTATATTTTAGGTTACACAATCATAATCAAAGCTTTTTAATTATTGTCTATAGTTTAGGTTGCACAATCATAACCAAATTTCTTTAATGATTGTCTATATTTCAAGCACGCACAATCATAATCAAATCTCTTTCATTTAGTGTCTATCAATTACCGACATATAGAATAAAGCACTCGGTGCCTTTGCTTGATTCGCTCAGGTTCGTCAATAATGATTGATGTCCGAATGATTCTAATCACTCCACGACCCATAGACGTATGCAGAGAGAAGTTAGGCATTGTAAGAAAAAACTGCAGTTCGCTTAGCAAACCAGTCACATAGAGTTCAACCTTTAGTAGAAACTTAATCCGCTGAGACTCCCGTACATCGAGTAACTGTGTCAATCCTTTGTCCCTCGTTACATAAGCACTATCACACAACAGTGTGCAACATTCGTGATAATATGATTCACTATAAGTATGCTATTATCACTAATAGATATGTCAAGGTAAATTAGAAAAAGTATCATTACTATCACCTAGTGGACACAACGTTGCTTGACATTGATGCAAATATCAACGCCCTTGATTGCCTTGTCCATGTTTCAACAGGTAACATATTATTATTATTATTTGAAATTATTTTTATCGTTAAATCATTATTATTTGAAATTATTTTTATCGTTAAATCATTATTATTTGAAATTATTTTTATCGTTAAATCATTATTATTTGAAATTATTTTTATCGTTAAATCATTATTATTTGAAATTATTTTTATCGTTAAATCATTATTATTTGAAATTATTTTTATCGTTAAATCATTATTATTTGAAATTATTTTTATCGTTAAATCATTATTATTTGAAATTATTATTATCGTCTTTCTGTTTATTTCACCCTCGACCTAATCGACTCGAACACTTGCCAGCGACGTTCACATGCACAGACGCCCTCCGATGTTATTATTTGTTTAGCGGCGTCAGTCCTCCAGCCAGTTCCTTACCTTACTCCTGCCTCGGGCCCGTTCGGCTTTTCTGAAACATTTCGAACGTAAGTCGCTAGAGGACAGCTTAGCTACGAAGGTTTCATGTCGACGACGACAACGACAATGACGACGCCACCGCCACCGCTTCCGAGAAGCTCCTCGCTGAGGCGGCCTGGCTGCCTCTCCGACTTGACTCCTCCGTCACCGAAGAATCGAAAAGGCAGAAGACCCAGAGAAAATAGTGGATGAGAGAGAGAGAGAGATGAGAGAGAGAGGGAGCGAAGATAACGAACGGATCTCTCGAGGTCTGATCCCAACAACGTGGCCTGCCACTCTTGATCTTCCCTCCGGTCCGAACGCGGCAAGACCGTGCATCCCCAGATTCGTGCGTCGTTGGTTCAAAGGGGGGCTGGGCTGGGGGGCTGGGGGGCTGGCCTGGGCTGGGCTTGGCTTGGCTCGCCTCATAGGAAAACACGAACACGCCCGACGCCTGCTAAGGGTCTGCTCGTCTGGTTGGTCGAGTGAAAAGAGCTTTTCTCTCAGACCCCCCCGCCCGCCCGCCTGTCCGCCTGTTCGTGTTCGTGCTTTGACAAGTGGGGTAGTCTTGGGGGGGGGGGGTCGGCCAGGCTTGCGGGGGTATGGTAGAGAAGACGAGGGATGGAGAGAAACACAGACAGACGGATAGAGAAGGGCCTGCGCGAGGAGCCATCCAGGAGTACGACGAGATCACGGCCCGTTTCAGGAGGGAAGGAGAACGCAGTGCAGCGAACAGGAGTAGAAGATTATGTCTAACCCGGTTGTCATGGAAACCTGAACCCCCCGACTGCTCCCCACAGCTACCCGCCTCTGGCTCTGCTCAGCAGCCGCTGCGGTGCTCGCGCCTCTCCTGGGGGGGCTCCCGACTTGCCCACTCGTTCAGAACGAGAGAGAGAGAGAGAGTGGACGAGGAGCGCTCTGTCAGACGGTGGCCTCTGGCTCCGCTGGGGAGGATTCGCGTAAGGCGTGTGTATGTAGCGATGGTAGCGGCGTTTGCAGCGAGCGTATATATATATATATATATACACACATATACCAGCGACAAGTCGGTGCCGGAGCGATGTGCCGCCGTGAAGAGGCGGGTCGCGTCTTCTAGCAGAGGACGGTGAGCGGGTGAGTCAGTGAGTGCTGTCTGAATTGATCTGACTGTGTCGTCTTGGCTAACGTTCGCTTAGATCCCGGAGGTCTTTGTTAAGATCGATCTACCCAACAAGAAACTATAGAGTTTAATAGATGTCATTTTTGAGTTAGCGTAATATTGAACAGTAGCCGTAATTGTTCGTTGGCTCGCTGGAAAATTACGTCTGGCAATCTCGTTCCTATATAGGTTATAAAAAAAAAAATATATATATATATATACATATATTATATATAACTAAGATCTGAATCGGGGCTCAGATCAAAATATGAAAATTGGGCCGAAAACGAACTTGAGTCAATAATGTACAAGAATAAGCGAAACATCAGCGAAAGGGTTTGCCATAGATATCGTTGCCTTGAAATGGCTGACTTTGTGAGTTCGTGGCGGGTACTCACGGAAATAGGCTCTAGGCCTCGGAATCGATCGATATGCATCAGTGCTTATTCTTCGAAAGCTGGCACTTTGAACAGTAAAGCCGCTTGCCTCGTGGTAACAAGGCGAATCGGCAACCAGAAATAGAAACACCGCTTACCTCCGCCGATAGCAGAGGATCTTCTTAAAACACAGTTAACTTCTAATTTCATGAAGAGTTCGGTTCGGCGTCGGCTCCGTCGGTGGCAGCCGGCGTCGGGTGAAAGATGGTTGTTCCCATTGGAAAAGCCGAAGCAGGAGCACAGCGTTGAACGAGAGGATCTGGAGAACGTCTTTCCGGTGCTGACGAACGCTGACGTAGGTTAGGTAGATAGCTAGGTTAGGTAGTGCAGTATCGACCGAGATCGAGAAACTCGCCGGCCTTTCCTCAGGCGTATCGAGCCAGACATCCATGAAGCCATAGCCACGGCTGGTAGCGTTGGCTGGGAAGAGCTAGACGGAGAAATAAGCAAGAAACGAACCATGGAGTGGCGCAAAGCAACGTCGAGCGGAGCTATAATATAACGAAACGGCTGTTGGGAGGCTTGTTAGTTTGACGATGAGCGGGCCGATGGCTGAATCTCCCACAACAGCCCCCCAACGACCCCCCGGGGGTCCGCTCCGCCAGCTTTCTGCAAGAGCAGAAAGGCCGCCGCCGCCACCGCTGCTGCGGATGCCGGTGCCACCGCCGCCGCCGCCGCCGCCGCCCTCGAGGCATCCACCATAGCTGCGCACGGCGGCCGCCAGGCGGACTTGAAGCGAAGACGATGGAGAGATCAGAGAAGGGGGGACCATTCTCTGAGGAGAGTGAGAGAGGACGCTTGGAAGGAACAGAATCGCAGTGGAGAGAGGAGGATTCGCCATGAGGGGAAACGATCTCTGAACGTCCTGGGAAAACAGCGGGGGGGGGGGGGTAGCTGTTCGACGGCTCGGGAAGGAAGCAGCTGAGAGACGGGGGTTGTCTGCTGTGCAGCCGTCTGTCGACCGGTCGCTTTGATCCACCGCGGCTGAACCTGGCTGTTGCGGCTGCTGCTGCTGCTGGTGCCTATCTTTCGTTGGCTTCTTCCATTCGGGCAGAGCTCTTTACCGAAACGCTAACGGCAACGAAGGTGGTTCCGCAACACAAGCACTCACACCAACCAGTGCCAACAGACGCCGACCGATTTGGGCACGTGGATCGTTCAGAGACGGCGCCCCTTTACCTCGGACGTTGTTGGGATGCTAACTGCCGCCGTGGAAGACGTTGCCTTTACTGCCACCGTCGGCGGGTCGTCATCGTAACTCTAGCGTCTATTCTCTCTCGAAAGGAACAAGCGTGTCATTCGCATCCCGTGGGGGCGTTTCGGCTCTCGTGACAGCTTTCGCAGCACCTGCCATCCGCGACACCGCGTTAGCTGCCCGCATCAGAGTCCGTACATCTTCGTCGGCGTCGGTAACCGCTGTCCTGTCTCGGCTCCGCCTCTGGTGCGATGAGACTCTTGGCTCGTGGGTGTCTGGGTTCGATCCCCGCCCGTTGCACATTTGAATTTAAAAGGGGTTGTCCGTCGATTACGAAGCAATGCTCAAAGCAGTTGTACCGTGGACGTTAAATGTTGGCTAGGAGTCAGCCGGAAAACCTTGATAACCTCTTGGTGTCGGGGCGAGGTCTTTCCTTGAAATGTACTTAAGTACAAATACAAAGAAACTAACAAAGAAATAGAGAAATATGAATAATTATACAAAACAATACAACTTTTTCTGGTCGTTTTAATTCAACGGCAGTTACTCTTACAACAGTGCAGTTAATTTGTCGATATTTGTCACCAGGCTGTTTGCGGGACAGCTCGAATCGGCAGCATCCTGCAGTCCTCCGACAGGCGCAGACTTCGCAGCGACCCTCCAGGTCGTCGCGCCTGACGCCTAGGTTTCTGGCTTCGTATTTCTATGTATAACAATACCGGACACAGTTGTCTCGGCCAGAAAATGGCTGAAAAACTACTTCAACAAATTATGGGTCGCGAGAGACAGAACAAAGTTGGTTCAACCCCAACGTGGCCGTATGGGAGTGGGAGTCTGCACAAATGGGCTCATTTACGTCGGTGCCTCTTGAAGGACGGTGGCGATGACGGACCACAGACTACGACGTGAACCGGTCCTCACTCAAAAGCAAGGACGGATGCCTTATGCGAGAAGTGAAAAGTCTCTGATGGTATCATCCATGTGTTAGAGATATGTAACAAGTTTGAGACACAAAGATGGATACAGGATGGCAATAATAACCGACAGGAATAGAGCTGAGCTGTGCGTCAGGCTCCAATCGAAATACACCCAACTTCTCCTTACGTGTTTACAACGCAGTGTGCAACCTGGAGCTGTAACATGGGGATAAATTTCCGCAGGGTAGTACATGCTTATTGATTGAATTTGTCATTATGTGCGAGTGGTTTCTGATTTTAGACCAATTGTAGCCAAAGTTGAACTGAATAAAGAAGAACAAAAAAAACCACACATTTGTATGTATATTACTATTATAATTATTACTATAAATAATTATAGTCATAATAGAAACATAAATCAGTGTCAGGGTGTTCAATGGGTGAATGACGATCTGTCTTGGTTTTCGAGTTTATTTAACGTTTGCCTGACAGCGTCCAATGTCTCAGTGGAACAGCCATCTCTGAAGGTGCAATTCCTCTATTTGTGGCCCTCGAACCACCTCAAGGACCGGGGCAGACTCGGAGATGAAGTGCGATACGACCCCTCATTTGGGATACACTATGTTAAGATGTGAACTTATCCTAATATGACTTCAGTGTGAATATCATGTCACATCAGTGAGAAGCATTAATATGCAGGTCCACCTTATGAAGCGGAACAGTGTCGTGTAAAGCAGTGCGTCACGGTGCCCCAGCTGCACCGTGGTCACTGAGTTAGGTTTGTTTAAGGCTGCGAGTTAGCTCCGGGAAATTAGGTATGCTACTCATCAATTTTACACGGGTTTTCATAGCATTTTTTTATGTCAATAATTCGTGAGACTTGAGTTTCGCCTAGGCCAACTGACGAGCAACTCTACTTTCTTATTTATTTAGTTATTTATTTATTTAGTTATTTATTTATTTAGTTATTTATTTATTTAGTTATTTAGTTATTTATTTATTTATTTATTTATTTTTATTTATTGATAATCAAAGGGCCAACTATTGTGCCCGGTTGAGTCGTGTGTAGATACCATTTTGTATGCAGTGGTAAGTGTGCCCATGAACCCGAGGCTCGGCGAGACCGCATAATAGGCTTGGACATCGACTTGACAAGTTGTTTGTGGACAGTTCGAACGGCAGAAACAAGAGCCACTTGAAAAAATGCTGACCACGCCATTGAGTTAACTTCAAAGCTATAAGCATCCAGAGCTCGCAGCATAAAACTCCGCGACGACGCCATCTTGGCCGAGACAAATATCCTAATAGGTCCATATTCGTTTATTAATGTATCATCTATTATAGTTATGATCAATTAAAGGGAAAATAAGAGTTATGCTGTGCTATTAGACAGAAAAGAAAAATAACGAAAAACAACGAACAGAATTAACCGCCGCTTGACTCGTAATTATCTTTCGTTAACTGCAGCGCCAACAAGGAGCAACCCGCTCTCGAGCGCTGGGTATTGGATGTGTTATAATATGATACATCCCACCTCCTTCTCCTCGTGTCGTTCTAGTTGCTAAGCTATTTTTCCATCTTCTTTTGTATTGTGACCGTATCAGGGATGTACATGTGCTTCACTCAGCCGCCATAAGTGAAGCATGTACAACCCAGACTCACAAGCCCACCAAAAAACCCCCCGCCCTAGTGGTTCCCCAGCCACCCAATGCAAGGCTCATGGAAATTGCTAAGCGTTACCGCGATACGATGGAACTAAATTCTGGCTAAGCCGCTTCATTTCATGCGCCAAGTGCTATTTGGTGTTCGCGTTTCGGTGGGCAACCTCACCCAGCAACTGGTCCACCTCAAGACGGAAAATAGCCAGCTCCCATCCGACACCGACCTTACTGATACGGGCATGTCTGTTAACTCAAAAAATAACCAGTGTATTATTCAGCAGATTCAATTCCAACTCTCTCTCTCTCTCTCTCCCCCTCTCTCTCTATCTCTCTCTAGTGGATAGCAAGAAAGCGCGACAACGTCGCGAAAATGACGGACGACAGCCTTCGCTCGAACAAGGCCCAGATGCAGGGGCCAGGCCCATCTCAAGTGCACTACAAGGCCTCCTCCCCGTGATGCAAGATCAAGATGGTATGGTCCTGTCCAAGTGAAGATGTTCCTCCAGTTTCCCACCCCCAGACGAAGAGCGGTCGTGATGACAAGAATAGGCTCGGGCCTGCCACTCTGCCCAGGCCGTGCCTATTCTTTAGTCGTATCAGCGACCGGGCGGGCCGGGGGGGCCGGGGGGGTCATTGAAAAGAAGGGCGGCAGGGTCGCGAGGGGTCCGTCGCATGTCGAGGAGTCACGTGCCACAGAGCCCCCCTCCACACACCCCCCAGACGAAAACAAAACCTCCTACTCGCCATCTCATCGAAGGCTCGACACTGACAACCCCTCTGAAGAAGAACTCAGCCCGAATGGCTAGGCCGTGTCCTCATGTGGGAGACTTCTCTTTGGCGACAGTCCTTAAAGCATCCCTTTGACGAGGATGGCCACGAGTCAACGAGTTTGGTTTTAGCATGGCAGTCATAACAGCAGCAGCAGCAGCAGCCCCATGACCACTAACTACATCCGATATTTATGGAGGTAGATACCTAGGTATGTATAACACAATATCGTGTGGATAAATTATTAATTTCAAATATTATATATATATACGCGTTATTGTCTTACAGTACAAACATTTTTCATCGTTATGTTAAATGGCATATAATTAGATTAACCATGCGCCGCGACCACTTTCTACCAGTTCAGCCCTGAGGTATTATTAATGCTGATATTTATATATACTATCTGTTAACTCTTAATGTGGCGCTATGTTTTCTGTTGTTTCTGACACCATATGAAATTAACCAGCGTGTTTCGCAGAAAACATAATATTATACATATTTAAAAACATCGTTTCCCATATACGACACTGGTGTGGCTGTGTGTCCAGTTATTTTCCTTTTTTTTTTTTTAAACTTGAAAATGAAAATTTTTACAAAAAAATGAATGTACAAAAATACCATAGCATAGAGAATAGAGCAGTCGTTCTATTAAACTATTCGTAGTAGCGCTCACATACGCCCATCGTACACGTTACGTGAATCTACCAAATGCGGTGTTCCATATGCAGTTGAATAAACTATCCTATGAATTGGCCTTCACTGCTTGTCCCGATCGCGTCATCCTGCCCTGGCCACTCCAGCCAGTCGAGTCTGTCAGAGAAGGCTCATTAGTGTGCGCGCGCGCGCGCGCACTCGATGTGGTCGTGCAGTGCTATATCGGTACTGCCATAAGGAGTCGTCGTGGTAGTATTCTAGATCGTATGTGTGAGCGGATCGGAAAAGGCATAGAAACGTGGGCACGGGAAGGAAGGCACAAGGGAGAAGAAAAAAAGTTTTAACACGATATAGTTAGTGATGACGAGAACAAGACATGGAGGGTCAGGCTTTCAGCGACGGCCAACAGAGGAAGTCGCAGTGAGGCCGCCGGACTTGACGAGTGACGGCTACGATACTAGTCATCTGAGGCAGCGAGGAAGACATGGAGAGACTCGTCATTCATACCGTGCCCCTTTGAGAACTCCGCTCGTGGCCATAGCACTCGATTGGAAGAAGGACAACGTAGTGTCCTGAATAGTGAGTGTCCCATACAGCAAAGTATAGTATAATAAATATCGTTGGGGGTAAGGGAGCGAGGAAAAGCTCGGATAGATGTCGAGAAGGTGAAAAAAGTGCACCTCATGTATGAACTCTCTGAAGGGCAGGATAACCGCAGAACGTAGAGGGAACAGTGGTTCGGTCACTCAGAGGCGAATGAAGAAACACCCCTGAACGGTTACGTGGAGCACTAACATACACGGAACGAACCAGGCACGTCATTGTAATGTTGGGCGAATGAGGTTGAGCGGTGATGACTTCTAGTGAGGCTCTGACTTCTACGATGATCTGAGCGTTTGTGTAACTCGGACAGCTTTTGGAATAGCGTGCTATTGGTAAGGGTGTTGCAGCGTGTAGGTACGTTACTTCACAAAAGCAGACCGTTCATAAGTGGACCCGTGTTTCGGTGAAGGTGACGACTGCTTGGATGTAAACTTCAATATGTCGCAGGTATAAAAGACTTAGTGCTTATTGATGAAGTCCGTTTGGACAAGCGGCAACAAGAATCTGCTAAATTATAATGGTTTAATGGCTATCCCGAATTAACTCAAAGGCAGGTCCTGCTCGGGTCAGCCGAGAAAAGACGAGCCTCAGATGTCTCCGGATCAGGCGTTCCTCGGTCAGTTCAGACGTTCGTCTGAAATCTAGTCCAGTGTCCGCCTGCACAAACGAACAGACATCAGCGATGATGAAGTCGCACTTCATCACCTCCACTCCCTCACGAGCTGGCTCCTATCATCGCCGCGCTGTTGCCTGAAGCCGTTGTTCCTCAACGGCGCCGAGGTTGAAGACCCCCATGTGAAGCAAATCACCCCCCCCCCCCCCAGCCGAATGCTCAGTACTCTTCATACGCCTCCCCTTTTATCTCTTCACATTTTGCGCTGTCCCACTCACCGCGATGCGGAACACGATGAGGCGCGCTCACCTAGAACAAGTTCCTGCTGGGGCTGGCTGCCTGGTCGACCTGCCCGCTCCGTGGGCCACTGGTGTACTCAGGGGGCGGAGGGAGGTTATGTCGAGCGAGACGAAACAAGGGGACACACATCATTTTCCCACTCGGGCGCCCGGCGAGCCAGTGGGTGGACCCGGCGCTCGGCGTTTGTCCGCTTCTTCAGCGAGACATGTCACTGCGGGTTGTCTCGAGTTCGCTCGGGCTCGCTCCCCGTTGTCGTCGTCTGACCGGGTCGGAGTCGCTCGGCGTCGACCCGCCTGCCGCGCGCCCCTGGCCTATCCGACCCTGTGTGTGTGTGGTCGGGGCGTTCGCAGTTCGTTCCGTGGAAAAATCACGTTCTGCCTCGAAGTCACGTCGTCATCGGCGGCGTTTGGTGACAGCGACCAAGATGAAAATCACTGTGGGACTATGGTGGAGGCGAAAACGGAGATCTAGAGATAGACAGAGATAGGCGGAGAGTGAGAGAGAGAGAGAGACAGAGAGAAGATGAAGATGTGGGCGGAAATATGACGGGCTTACTGGACAAGCTCTGACAATCAACAATTTCTAGGTTTCTTGCCTTGGGGTAAGGCTCATCGGAGAAGGAAAAGTGGTCACATGAACAAACAGGGGAAAAAGATGACGACTTGAGAAACTGACCAACGTCAGAGACACCCTTAACTACGTTGGCTGTGAAAAGCCAACGTTTTGCCAATGACCGTCTGATCCGCCGGTAGGGAGTCAGCTGGGAACGACTGATAGCTACGAGTGAGATAGGGCGATAGTTACTGAGAAGAGATGTCAGATGAAGGGTAAAAAAAAAACAGGTTTACAGTTGAAGAAAATAGCTTCTGTAGGCTCATTTTCGCTTCGCCCTTATGTTGTGCAGTATTGGTGAATTTGCAGATTCGCAGTTTCCATTGAGCGAACTTAGGGTTCCGCCACACCGTTATAGTGTGTTAGGTTATTTTTAGAAGTATTTCAGCAAGAAACGAGGTCAGGTCTGCTTTTGACTGATTAAAACGACGTTCATTGAGTGAACGACAGTATCTAATGAAGCGCACTTCAGAAGTTATTGAATCATCTTCTTTATCTGTGACAAGACTTGCGTGTGCTCTGCACTCAGCGGGATTCGAACCAGCGACCTCTAGACTCAATGACGTTGTCCTTTCAGCTAGATGAACAGTTTATTGGAACGAGGTCTGTAAACATCGTTGTCAAATCACCAGAAAAGGAAATTCGTCAACCCTATACACGCATATCCATGTTATCATGTATATCTTTTCATTGTCTTGTATTTCATAACGTTCATTGGTGTACTTAGAGCTGCGAGTTACTAATTACCTATGGTCAAACGCAAGAGGTGTTCTCTTTCTATCTGCCTTGTGCACCCTCATACGAAGTGCGATAGCCAACGATAACACAGAACCCGCTTCGACTCTAATTGGCAAAGCGAGATATCCATTTATTTATGCCAGTTGGCGATATATGTCCCCCTCCCCAGAGATTTCTTTACCCGGTCATCACACAGCGTAGCTGACTACCACTTGTGCGTTCGCCATCTCTCCACAGCCGTCTCCGGCTTACTAGGTATTATGGTCTCAAAGTTGGATCTATCAAAACACGTCAGGACAGGTAGCCTCGTGGCCTTTTGCCTGATTACGGAGGACATCTCCCAGTAGGAACAATGTGTCGGGCAATCAAGCCGCTCTAGAGGCAGGGGTTCGCGTATCTCTCTCCCTATGTTTACAAAGGATCGAGGGGCTTAAGAGAGCATCACTTATGATTTGCAAGTGGCCTCTATCATTGGTCGTGAGCAAATGTCCTCTGAAAGTGTCACATGATGACAGTTCGACAGGAGTCGACAGGAGTCAGGAGGTGACAGGAGTCTCGACCGATCCGAGCATGATACCGGATCTCCGATGTCATACGGACATTCCACAAGGTCGGCCTTTTTACGGTTACCCTATCCCGTCTCGTCGCTTGCTACTATCATTCTGCCCATGAGATGATCCATATGGCGCGGCATCTGTTTTGGCCACACGATAATTCCTCCCGAGGCCCAATGACTTCGTCTCGTGTATCCTCGGATAGTATCCTTCCGACAGGTGCACCGACTCCTGTGAATCTTCGTCGGCTGTCGCGGTAACGGCGGCCACCCAATGATCAGTCGTGAGTTTTGAGTCGGTGAAGGATTGCTGGCCCTGTTGCAATCAGGACGTTTATACTTGTAAGATAGAACTTTCGAACTACGGTGAAAAAAAATGATGAATGGTAATTAGTCATTTGTAATCATTGATTCCATGTGTAAATGCGAACATAGGCGATGCCAACAAAGAAAAAGTTCAATTGGAGAAACAGTAGATATCTATGAAAATGTCTACAACGAGCAAAAATGAAAAATATTCGTATGTTAATAGGGAATTACTATATCAATAGACAAACTGGAAAATAGAGGCTTAGGGAGAGACTGGGATTCTGGCTAAATTTATGGATAATAAAAATATACCAAAAAAATATACGATAGTAACGATAATAATAATGGGAAAAAATACTAATTACTAGGTGATCGTACTATAATACTTAAAATACGCAAAAATATAAAGAAGCTAATTATTAAGAAGTGGGAAGGCGCAGAATGATTAATAGAAAAATCTGTCAAATCTATTGCTTATTGCCAAGACGGTCAATATGGGTTAAAATATTGTGCCAAAAAAACATACAAAAATAGATAGAATACTTCCTCTTGTGTGTTCTGGGTTCCGAGGTGGTAAGCCTACACGTACGTCCGTTTGGGCGAATTCAATTAATAAGTTCGTGTGTTTTTACCCCCGCAAAAAAGCATCCTACGATAACTGCCTGGGCTCTTTCTCTCCGTACCAATCTCCTATACAATTTCAAATCCGACATTGAACGTCTGGCGTAAAACGTGTTAAGGATGAACCCGCCGCCCCCGATGCTGTCATGTTTCGTGTGGACACCGCCAGCTGATAAATCAAAAATCAAGTTTTCCTCCACCGTACAATTGCCCCCTCCCTCCCCTCCGGGTTTTGCTAATGGGTACTGTGTTTATGGTTAATTATTATTATTAGAATTACTAGAGTTCATCTCAGATAGAGGCCATCGCGTTTCTTCGAATCGAGCATGGCGTGGTCTTCAGATACGTACGATATGACAGGTTAGCTGTGTAACGTCTGAGGTTGTAGTTTTCAGGTTTGCCATTGTCGATGACGGGCAGGTATATAGGTACCTAGGTATATAGGTATCTGATATTTATGTACGGCCATCAGGTCGGGACGTTGTAATGCATCCTCTATCGCTGCTGGGGTGTCCAGGACAGCAGAACGGGATCGAGTTTCCTGCTCGAAGGACCATGAGCGCACCATGGATCCAAGACCATCATGAGCTAGTCCCGCTACTGAGGGCGATGCCATAGGGGTCTTGCCTACTGTTGTTAAAACACAGACTATATATATATATATATATGTCGCAAAATACGAACATGTCGTTATTATGGCGGGATAATAATTTCGACATTTAATCGCGATCTCAGCTCGCTCCTCGAATCACGATGATACAATAACCACGAACGGACGGGCGGCGGTGAGACGTTGCTGTTTGAAGGGTACATGCTCTTTCTCGTAGGGAGGGACAAGCATGTCTGTCTCCCTGCATACGAATACATATATATATATATATATGCCTTTATGCATATCTGCCTGTGTGTAGCTGTTCGAGCTGAATCCCCGCAGCCTCGCGAGGGAGTCATGCTGAATCTTGAGGTCTTAAGGGGTAACTCGAGACAGGACACGATGAACCTTATAGG
Organism: Stratiolaelaps scimitus; assembly: GCA_019614645.1. NCBI lineage: Eukaryota > Metazoa > Arthropoda > Arachnida > Mesostigmata > Laelapidae > Stratiolaelaps > Stratiolaelaps scimitus. The sequence continues at coordinate 199,427 of JABWDB010000089.1, read as the reverse complement.
ACATTTGAGCTTTATTTAGGACGAGAACACATGGGGCAGCCGATTTCCGATGTTGCCTGCAGCGCAGTACCTCCCCAACACGAGATACCACGCCACGACGGGGTGCTCCAATATAAACCAGGCAGACGTTCTGTAGCTTGAATCAGTAACTGCATCCACTTGCTTCACTGAGGATCACTACACCATACCCACAACAAAATAGCCACTCTTAGATAAGTCACCACTATTAATCGGGGGTGGCCGGGTGTGAGGAACCTCTTAATCGAGGGATACCTTGAAGGAAACGAAATGATGGTGAGATTGTCATAAACCCGTCGGCCGGGGGCGGCGGAATATCCGTGCATTGCCGACGTGAATACGTCAAGTAGCGGCTGCATTCAGAGACAATCGATGTATCTAACATAGTTTGACACTGTGTCGGCGCGGTGGCTTGGGCGGCTAAGTCTCTGGCTATCAGAAGCCAGAGGGTGCAGGTTCGAGCCCCGCTGTGTGACATATAAGAGAGCTTAAGCATTGTAAAATTGCAGCTCCTTTAATAAACTCCAATAAAACCTTTACCTTTACCTCTTGCCTGTTCTGTTTCATCAGAATCTTCTATCGATTGCCATCATTATTACACAGATACTTACATAGAATGAACATTATGGTGTACCCATACTCAGAAACCATACCTTCTGAACCGTCACTTGCAGATCGTCCTCAGCTATCGACCACGTATATATCGGCTATGATCGTCTGTTGTTAGTGCCGTCCACCCTGAAGTGGGTACATGAATAGACCGGGGCCATTGAAATGATGCCAGTGATAGCAGCCGACGACCCCATCCAGTGTTCGCCGACAAATTGTCCTTGTACCTGGTCCTGGAAGTGCGCTCCACCGGGCCTGTTGTCCTGTGCAACTGCTTACCTTGGCAGTCTTGCCTAATGGCCGCCACCTCACGGGGTGCTTGCCTGGTGATTGCGCAACTATGCAACATCTAGCCGAGGATGAACTCACCTCCCTACACGTGAAGTGCCGCTATAGGTCGCTGGGTGATGGCTGTGCTTTGTGCGTATGACAGGCCGGCGTGGACAACGAGCACATGCGAGAGAGAGAGAGAGAGAGAGAGAGAGAGAGAGAGAAAAACTCACAACGAAGGTTGCGGGGGCCACGGGGGCCGCGGGGAGTGGGGGTTGTTTAAGCGATAGCTGAAGCAACGGGGGAGCGGACGTCGGTACGGACAATGTCTATCGTTCTGGTAGAAGGCAGCCGTCTTCAAAGTGGTATTCTGCTCGTGATGTCATATACTGTCGGTGTCACCGGATGATAATGACGACCATATTAAATCCTACGTGTACAGGTCTATGCTGTACTCTAGCCTTGAGAAAAACCTCTGGGTTAGGTTGTGGTAGGTGAACAAATGCTGAAGGCTGGCACCCTTTGGTTTGTCGAGCCCCATGGTGGCATGGTAGTGCATTCGTGTGCGTCTTGGTGCAATCGGAGGAGACGGACACGAAGGTGCGCGGGTTCGAATCCCACCCGTTGCACATTTGCATTTTCAATGGGTTGTCCGTCTTATGAAGCCTTATGCCGAAAGCAGTCGTACCGTGGACTAAGTTAAATGTTGGCTGTGAGTCAGCCTGGAAAGTTTATTTATTAGTACCCTTTGTTGCCCCCCTGTTTGTTGCTGTTTATGTCGAGTAGTTTGCATAGCGTAAATACGTAATAGTACGATGTTTTCTTCATGCATATATAATACATATAAATATATAATAGAAATAGCATTAATTCGTTATTGTTGTATTGCAATTAACAGTGAAAATTAATAGTAAAGATATAATAATATAACAATAATAAGAATGATCATTATTAGCTTTCAGGCGGAGAAACGACTTAACGCACGTATAAGCTAATCAAACTCGACACAGCGTTATGCACTAGGTCACCATACAACAGACGGGGCAATTCTTTTGACCTCGAATTATTGACGGTTGATATTTCTTAAGCTCGAAATAGAGAGGGGGCACTCATAATTCATCATTTTTAATTAGATCATCTTATGCTTACCCTTCCTCCGCCTAAATCCCTATTTGACCTAACGTTCTGCTGCTACCTTCTTAAGGTACGACCCTTCCTTAAACCTGTCGCTTCTGCCTTTGCGACCAGTTCCAGATCTTCGACAATTCGTTGTCATCATCTTCCGGCAATTTATTCGTCAGCCCGTTTCGACGAAGAGCTAGACATGATCGTTCCCGACCCTTTCACGGAACTTGACCCCTGATACCATGCGGCCTTCGACGGTGGCGAAGGGGTCTCGGCCTGTCGGGAGGATGCTGAAGGGCGCAGCTTCGAGTTGTCCCTTGGCAACGTGGTGACTAATATCGAGAGAGCTTGAGCGTTGAAAAAAATGACCGAATTTCTCCGTTAATAATCAACCAATAAAACCTTTATCTTTACCCGTCCTTCAAGACATAGTGTGTTCACTTCTCCGTACTCTATCCAAACCTTCCCAAAGTGTCGTCAGAAATAAAATTATTAGAGCGTGTGCTGTGGTTTTTCCTTCACGTACACACGTAAATCTCGCTCTATCGGTCGACGTAGCAGAAACGTCGAAGTCCAGATCGGCTACCTCGACCTCTCAACCATCATCATGCCCGAATCGATCAGACGAAAGGTAACGGCCCCGCCAATGGCAGAGGTAAGAATACACAGATAATTCTGCCGACGTCTCGCACTCGCGGACAAAACTGACACACATACGAGTGCTCTCTCTCTCTCTCTATCTTACTGCTGTCTACACATCGCCCTCTCGAAACCACAGAGAAATGACCCCTTGTAATTCCTTCACGAGTGGTCATTGAATGCATGGATGAATCGTGATGATAATAATGATAATAATAATAATAATAATGATGATGATTAGGTTGACCATCGTGAACTTCCCCTGGAGTTCGTATATCCTACCCCTTCTCTCTCTCTCTCTCTGTCTCTCTCTCTCTGTCTGTCTGCCTATGGGCTTCGCTCTCTCTCTCTGCGATGAGCGCGTGTCCTCAGGTACAAATTGCCCTGGTGTCCGGTTTGTGTTGTTGCTAACTCCCCCTTCATTCATTGCCTTACCTCTTATAGCGGAGCTTCTCGCTGATAGGAGCAGCAGATGCAGACAGGAGCAGAGGCAGGACGACGACGAGGAGGAGGAGGAGCAGGACGCAGAGGAGTCGAAGGAGCAGGAGTAGCAGGCTCAGTAGTCGCTTGGAAAGTCCTCGTCGTAAGAGGTCGTTCCATCGTCCGCTTCGCCTTTCGCCACTCCTGCCCGGCCTGCTCTGATATCCGATCCGCAGCATCATGCACGGCTCCAGTGGCTTATAGCTACCACCACCACCACCGCCGCCGCCCTTCATCGAGCCATGTAGTTCGTGGTCACCGATCGTGGCGATGGCGGTTGTATAGGCATACAGTTATCCTCCAACCGTAGAGAGGCGATGTACAGTGGACCCCTCATCCCCCGGACGCCTCTCTCCGTGGGGGCTTTCTGCCTAAGCAAATGCTTCTCCACATTGTGTCACCACTGGACTCCCATGTTGGCTTTATCTCGCGCTCGCTCTCACTCTCCCTTTTGTCTAGCCTCGGTCTTCGGGCCGAGGAGCAAGGATCCATGCAGTTCATAAGTTGATGCTCGTGTCGCCATCGCTGATCGCTGGCGACCGGAGGCGTTTCGTCAGCTACACCCGTTTGCTTGGCTTGTTCAGCACAGAACAATTCACTCTCCGCCTCCGCATGCGGCGGCCATCCCTAGCCCCCACAGCTAATACATACTACTAATACAAACTACCTCGAGAACCATAGGTATATATACATATATATATATATATATATATATATATATATTCATGTATGGCAGGGTCTACCCACCTACACCCGACTCAGCGAATGGCAACTGAGCGATGCTGGTGGTGGGAGTCGGCCCAACCTCAAGCGCTACTCTACCTGAGTGCGAGCTGCGTCGTTCGAGTAGCCTGCTGCTAGCCGAGACAGGCCCCCCCCCCGATCGTAGCAAGTGACAGTGGACTGCTGCGTCCTCTCACATCAGTGACATCCCCCTATCCGCCCTGAGCTCTCTGTCTTCCCGGCGAACTTCCCATTGCTCGTCTCTGAAGCTCCCCGCGCTAGCGAGCAACGGTGCCAGCGATTGACTAGCGTTCTCCAGTCTACTCCTGAGGATAGGGATGGATGCTGTGCACCGAGGCGGCCGATTCGCCCGGAAGGCGAATCGAGTCGCAGGGGTCGGTCGAGCAGGAGTCGAGCCATGAAACGGCCCCGGCGAACAGCTCAGGAGAACGAACAGCTCAGGAGTCTGCAAGCCGGTCGCGTGCATAGCCTTAGCAGGAGTTAAGTGTAAGACGCCTTTACTCAATTCCACTTCTGCCGGCGGCCGTCTATCGGTCTATTCAGCCAACAACACTGCGATGATCGGCACCAACGCGCGGTGCCGCTGCCATAGGGCAGCAGCAACAGCAGCAGTAGCAGCCGAACGAGAAGGACTCCTGGATCCTGTCCTCTACCAGACTCCCACTGCGTTTACTGGGCAGCCGGCGTCTGAGTGTAGGTTCCGCCAACGACGTTGGCTATCCACAATTGCCGCTTCTGCCACTGAGCTGCTGCTGCTGCTGCCGCCGCCGTCGCCGGCTCACAGAAGACTAGGTACCCTTACCTCGGATATGTTTCCTCGAAGCATGCCCTAAGTCCATCCTTGTTGTAGTGTGAAGGTGCTCCACGATACACACATATATATATATATATATATGTACAGGCGAAGAGATCCATCTATGGCGACTAGCAGGCTGCCGGTGCGCAGGCGCATGACAGGGCTTAGCCGGCCAGAGAGGATCCGGCACACGCGAGCGTTTCCTCTATCCAGAGAGACAGAGAGAGATGACGCCGACTACTTAGCGCTTAAGCTCACTCAATTCGCTTGTTAGAGACCGCCGTACTAGCTACGAGTCCCGACCGTATTGCAGCGGAAGGCACCGGCGGAGGCTGGAGCCATGAACGAGGTGCTGCTTTGCCAAAACTCTCTCGATCTCTATCCCTCTCTCTCGAACTCTCTCTGTCCTGAACACAGGTCGCTAAACGACAACCAGCGAACGGACTCGGTCACATGGGCAGAGGACCAGCTCGGTCGGATCAGCGACTTTGGCGGGCCGGAACACGGACGATGTGAGCGCGTTGCTGAGGCAATCTTCTATGCATAGATATCATATATATAAACCCGTCCCATGAGATAGTATAACCCAGAAAAAGTGGTGTCGTCAGCAGGCGCCTGGCATCAAATCATACGTGAATGGCTTGGAATCTACAATATCTATTGGCTTGGAAGAGCCTTCCAAAAGGTAGTGCCTTACAGAACATTCAGAAATCGGAGGACGTACTCATATGTAATCCTTTCATATGGATGTCGTTCGTATGAACGCTGAAGAAATTCATATATATCCGATGAACTAAAGCGCAGCTCAAGTTTTAGTTGGCTTGCTGCCTCCGGGGCTATATAAGATAAAAAAAAAAGGGATTTTGTTTTGAAGCTCAACCGCAGAGCAGAGCTGAGCTAATATCTAAGTATAGGTATGGGGCAGATCAGTGGATTTGTTCGCGTTCAGCGTGGCGATTTCAGTCGACTGTACTTCACAAGCTTGCTGAAACCGCGTTAATTAATCGCGCGACTAGTTAGCGGTGGCCGAACCCCCTATAGAATATTCGCGTCGTACAAATACTGCAGATCCAGTTAATAGACCAGCATCTTTATATCGCAATTGTACGTTCACCATTTGAGACATGCCCGAAGACACTAACGAACATAATAAACAATATATAATGGACATAGTCCCGAAATCATTTGGCAGATCAATGCCGCCGCCTCTGCCAGCTACCCCAACAGCGCTACGCCGCGATCCGGCGTAACACTGCCAGCCGCTGTACCATTGAGACGCGTTGGTTGAATCAACAGCTACCGCTGTGGCATCAGCCGGGGCAACGTGATCCATTTTTTCGTTTGTTTGCGAACTGATATAATAAGGCAAAGATACGAGAATTCCTTCGCTAGAACATCGATCTTGTCCTCCCCGCCGCCAACCCACATTAGGTCTGCCTCCGTCCTTCGTGGACTCAATGGCGGGGACCGATTGAAATCTACGTTTCGTCGACGCTCTGTTCTCTCGATCTCGCTGTGCCGCTTAGTTGCCATAGTTATATCAATATGGCCTAACCGGTGTACTCATTGAGATTGTCGACTATTTCTCTGGGCTTTCGTTGTGTTTCAGCTCGATGTCGTTGTTCAGAAGCAACAACAACAACAACGAGAACAACAACAACAACAACCACGAGAACAACAACACATTTTTTTTTTTTTTGCTTAAAATCTCTGCCAATATCTAGCAAGCAGAATTTTGCGGCCAGCACCCTGGGGAGCCGTCATGTCACCCCTGTGTTCTCTGTATCTCTCACAGAAGATATAATTGACAGCAGTAATACCCTCGATGGAGGGGACAGATATCGAAGACGGCTATACGAGCCGAAAACCAGATCTATACAGAACACCAACAACAACAGCGGCAGCAAAAAAAATCCTTTTCAGAAATTAGCCAGCGGCCATTTGTTCATTCTCATGACGATTTGCGTTCAGCGATTCGCGATTCGCGTTCGATTCGAGTAATGAGGTGGCGTATCAAAACGCCGTTCACAACCGAAACATCACTGGTGCCGAAGAGCCGCCGTATGAAACCTCTCGAACTAAATCCCTTCTCCCAATCGATACCAAAGGTGATTTCTCGTCAACGTCCTCCTCCTCCGAGCGAGTTCTCGACTTTTTCGACGAAATCTGAGTCTTACCCCCGCTGTTTATTGACACGTCGGCATCTGCCAAATGTGCCCCATCTAATGCAACGCAAGCTGAGCTTAAGTACACATGGGTAACTACAACTATTACACATTGACGATAATGAATTCATCCAGGTGAAAGTTGCCCGGCCGCTCGCTCTCGCTCTGAAATAAGGCTACGTTCGCTTATCACACGAATGAATTTCTCGATCGAGCATCGATCTATTATAGAAATATATCTGTTCGGAAACGAGACAAGGTCGGCGCATAGGAATTGATGATATCGAAGTTACAGTAATAAGAGATGATGTGTGCATGGTCGAGGGGTCATTAATGTTTAATCAAAACGTTATGTAGCAGAATGTCGTTCGCGAAGTCTCTCGTCATCACCATCAATACTATTATTATTATTATTATTAATTACACTATCCCAATTCATGGTCGTTGTGCCGCCCACAATGGTAAGGCACACTTTTTCGTGTCGTTGATTTCAGATGAAAAATCGTCAAAACGACTAAATTCGAATATGAACAAACTCAAATTGTGCTTTATCGACGGAGGTGCACTTATTTTATAATGCCTAAGTTTTCGTTAAATAAAAATACACACACATATATACATATATATATATATATATATATATATATATATCCCTAGAAATAATTCCTAATAATTGTATGTTTGAATAAATGTTTTTTAAAGGTTTTTTTTATGACGGAGAATGCTCATGCAGACCAGGCCTCACAACTAAGGTACTTGTCGTGGTACTGTGTGACTCCTGCCTGGTGGAGTGGCAGACCTGCCCCACTAAACTCACGCCGCACTTAGGATATATATATATATATATATATATGAACGAATATTATGAGAAAATGTATACAATCCGTCAAATAGTTCCTTTCTCTTGGTGGCATATTCCTCTCTCTCTCTCTATATATATATATATATATATATATATATATATATGTATAGGTCACTGTCTTTTTTACTCATAGAAGGTTTTCGGGATGACTCTCAGCCAACATTTAACGTCCACGGCTTTTATTAATAGCATTGCTTTATCACTGTATTTTGCAGCACCTTTCGGTTGCGTTCAAGAAGCGACGCTCCCACCGGCGGCTGAATATTTTGTCCGCAAAACGTTCAGCTGCTCAATATTTTCCGCAGTCAATGCTAGTCAATGCAATGACTATTGGTTTATCAAAGCATCGGGACAAGCTTCATGTGGTTGTGGGTGTGCCTGCTTCGAGCGCAGGTTCGAATCCCGTTGTATGACATATAAGAGAACTCAAGCATTGTATGCAGTTCCTTTAATAAATCAATAAAGCCTTATCCCTTTACCTCAGTGTTACCCAGAAGCTGGGAACTTGATATTGATTTTTCTTCCCGCTTGATCACACATGTAATGAGCTGTATTGTATTGTGGGGCTGTCGTTAAAGTAGCAGTTAGCATACAATTGTTTTTAAGGTAAAAATATAATATATAGTTTCTCACAATTGTCTCGTCTTTATCATCATGTTTCATTATGAGAACTTGAGCATTACTGTAATTGCAGTTCCGTTAATAAACCACCATTTGTATAATTGTATTTTATTAATTAAAAGCTGCTTGCTCAAATGCTCCCGTAGTTTTTTCAGGAGACATATAAGAGAAAAGTGATTCGAAGAAATATTTAACATATATATATATTCATCGTTTCTAACGACTAGATGCAATATAATAGATGTGAGTGATTCCACTACAGTGAGGTGAAAACCGCTCGTGCGCAACGCATTTCCCCCTCCATAAAAAAAAAAAAAAGATACAATATAATACTTTGCGCGGTGTGCGGTTCGACGGTGGCTTTCTAAGTCGTCTCTGGCTATAATAAGCCGGGGGCCGCAGGCTCAAACCGCAGGTGTCCCGCCATACGTATAGACGTATGCAGAGAGAACTTGAGCATTGTAAAATAGAACTGCACTTTTATCAATAAAACCAATAAAACCAATTTAAATGTCACCTATATTAGTTCCGCATTATTGCACTGCCATTTCCATATCTCGGAAATATATTCCTTCGATCTGCACTCTGACTCGGAGGTCTCCTGCAAAATACACGACTGTTAGCATAGTAAGTTAGCCTCGGTAAATTGCTATATTGGCACCGAAATAAAGAAAATCAATTGTGAAATAGATTGAGTTCGTTGAATTGTGACCGTTACTCAAGCAAACCGGGCACGTGACGGCCCTGGAGATCAAGGAGCTGGCTACCAACATTCTGCTAACACTGATCAGCATTCTGGTAATACTGATTACTCTTGGCGATTTGACGTCGAATTCTAGACTAAGGAGCGTTACGGCATATTTTAGATTATCTCGATCTCTGACCATAGAAAAATGACGTTCAACTCACAGTTCATCACCAGCTCCTCCAAATATATATATATATATATATATAATAGATATGAACAACAGCATCTAATCGTCTCTAGCCCGACGAGCGTTTCTGACGAATTCTGTGAAGACTACCCTGTTAGTAATTCTCCTCAAGAAGCCGGGGACGAAGTCCCTTGAAGTGTACGAAGCTGTCGGCGAAAACTTCTCATTTTATTGCAGCGCCAGACAATGATAACACACAGGCTGAGTGAGCGAGAGATAGAGAGAGCGATAGATAAAGAAAGAAAAAGAAAGAGAGAGAGAGAGAGAGGAGAGAGAGAGCAATAGATAAAGAAAGAAAAAGAGAGAGAACGATAGATAAAGAAAGAGAGAGAGAGAGAGATAGAGAGAGAGCGATAGATAAAGAAAGAAAGAGAGAGAGAGAGTTCTAGCTCATAAAATGGGACGCAAATTTTGTACCCGACTCGTCGGTCGACTCTCTCTATCTCTCTCTCAATGCCAAAACGAGAGCGGCCGTGGTCGCTCGGAGCTCGGATATCGGACGGGCGAGGGAGGGAGGGATGGAGGTGTTGGCGAGCCAGCCCCTCCGATTCGACGACGAGCGCGAACTTCCGAGAGCCGGTGTTCGGTGTGCTCACTATTTATGCTGGCTCCAGTTTCACGGGGCGTCCCTGCGCTGTTAACTGGCCGCGTCTAATTGTGGAACAAGCGTTCTCGATTTTTCTCATTTCGATCGTGTTTACCGCTAGGTCCGAGGTGACGACGGTGTGTGACGTGTGTGTGTGTGTGCACACGTAGCGTTTGGTCGTGAACGCGCACGCGCGAACTGACCGCGTTCACTGACATGACTGGCTCCCTTGATACTTGGCACATTTGCTTTTTGCTGGCCAATGTCTTATCTCTTGCTATAATAGACTCAGTCGGACTGGCGTGCTTATTGCCGTTCGTGCTGTTGCACTTGTCTCAGGGAGCAAGCGTTCACCTTGATCTTCGTATAACAACAACAACGTCCCGGTGGTGGTGGTCATCCGATCTGGCGGTGCTTGTTGGCGAGTCGATGGCCGTCCCCAGCGAAAAGGGAATCATTCTATCCTGCCTAGACCCGTGTGATTTTCTGACGGCCCGCCGAAGTGCTTCTCACCCGCGAAACACATAACATACATTGGGCTCTGTTCGCGCAGCGTTCGCCCCATACGAGCTTGTTCGTGGACCTTTTCGAACAATGGCTGACGTCCATTTACTCCCTCACTAATTGACGCACCCTGGGCGTCACTCTAAGATGTACATCGTCGTTGATTGATTTATTTATCTGTTCAGTCATTTATTTATTTATTTCGATTGAAGTTCCTTTAATGAACCAATAAATCCTTACTGTTCTCTCTCTCTCTCTGTCTCTCCCTCAATTTATTGCCTTGTCATTGCAGCTTGATTCATAAATATTAGCACCCTTCGTATCGTTTGCACCCCTGGCAAAATCGATGTGCCAACATATGTGCACACACATCCACACGCCGTTGGGGGTTTGCGGGCGGGGTTGGCACTGACGTGCGGATAAGTACCTTGGCACATTGTATTGTAACATGGGGTGACATGAAGGTTTTTTTCTTAGCTTCTTCTCTTAGGTCGAGCCCCGCCCCCCCGGGGTGGTCTGGTGGTAGCGCCCTTCGTGTACGTCCACCCTTCAACCGAAGGAGGAAGACACGTTGGTGCTCACACCGCCGTTCGATCCCCCTGACCTAAACGCACACTTGAATTTACTGTCGGTCCACCTTACAAGCCAATGCAAATATAGCAATTGTACCATGGACTGGCATTAAGCGTTGCTGGCTAAACAATCAAATGCATCTTGCTTTATCAACGGAACTGCCCGTCGCTTTACGACAAAGCTAAGTTTTCATTCTCTCTCTCTCTCTCTCTGTGTATATATGTCTCTAAACGTCGCCTGACAACTCGAATCTTCAGCGTCCGGTCTTTTCCAACGGCCAGAGATGTTACCGCCACCGTTCAACCACCTTGAACAAAACCAATAAAGCTTTAGCGCCAACGCGCTGAGGCGAGGTCAAAGTTTTGTTATTATTTTTCAAGTCCCTTCCACCGTTCGGCACCGCCACTACCACTGCTGCTGCTGCTGGGCGGCACAGTCCTTTCCTCTGCCTGCCTGGCGTTACACCGATGTTTGGCCTCGTCAGCCGCGCCAGCGACGGTGGTACCATGAGCAGAATGAATGGACCAATATGATAACCCGGCCGTCGTTTGCCGTTGAAAACGTTCTTGTTGTTGCTGTTGCTGCTGTTATTGTTGCGGTGGAAAGCAGAAATCTCATCGCGGTCATCATGTGTATAAGCGTCACTGTTGTTGTTGTTGTTGCTGTAGTTGTTGCTGCTGCTGCTGTTGTTGTTGTTGCTGTTTTGAGGCAGCGCCAGTGGTTGCGCTCGGCCGTAGTAGTTGTGCAGCAGCAGCAGCAGCAGTCACTGCGGCAAGCGGCGGCCGGTGGCAATGCCGATGAATTTTCCTTGGCAAAGAGGAACGCACAGAGCGAGATCTATCTATATCTGTCTGTCCGTTTATCTTTTCTGCCGCAACTTCGTCTCCATCTACTTCCAGCCAGCCAACCAACCCCCAGTCGTTCGTCACCCCCTAACCATCCCCCCATGCTCCTCCTCCTCCTTCTCCGCCGTATCCTGTCTCATTTCTGCACGACCCCTCGACGAGTACCACCGAGTACAACAACACCAGCACCACCTTCACCTTCAACCATGGCCACGACTACCAGAGCACCTACCACCTACAACAACTACTACCACTACTAACAGCAGCAGCCGCCGCCACTACCGCCGCCGCCGCCATCGGCTGCTCCCATCTCCCTGCTCTGCGCCAGCTTCAGTTACCCAATCCCGCCCCAAACCCGGCGTCCCTTGCCCCCCCCTGCTTCTTCGCCGTTGCGTTCTAAGCAGGGTGCCCGCGTCAGCCGCCGCCGCCGCCGCCGCCGCCGCCCCGCTCCCCACCAGCCAATCGCCTTTGAGGGACTTCACCGATTGGGCGGCGCTTCAACCAGCGTCAGGCCACCCGCCCGCCAACCAATCGCCGCCTAGCGGGGCGGAGCCCGACGCGTCTCGCGGTGGCGCGCCAGTCGCGCTGCATCTTACTAGCGCCTCTCTATGTCTGTCCGGATGTCTGGTGGCTGCCGCCGCCGCCGCCGCCGCCGCCGCCAGCGAGCCAGCCAGCCAGCCAGCCGCCAGCGCCTTGTGTCTGCAGCATTAGCGAACAAGCAAGTCGCCAGTGAGTAACAGCGAAGAAGTTGTGTGTGGGGTGCGTATGCGCCCTCGATCGTTCACTGGCCCACCCCTCCCGGCCGATCTCGATGGATCTCTTCTGTTGTTGTCTCTGCTGTCTACGGGCCGCCACAGCCACAGCCGCGCCACCAGTTCGTGTACAGCTACCCCCAATGTGAAGTAGTGCAAGCCTGTGTAGTGCTGCTTGTTCAAGTAGTCGAAGTAGTCGTGATATGAGATGGTGATCTGGTGAACAGCTAGCGAGGTTACAGTCACAGCGGCGGTGGTGGCGGCTGCTGATGAATCGACGTTCGTGATATCGGTTCATATACTCGTTCGTCTATGATCCATATATGTATAGTATAAGTATATATATACATAAATATATATGTATATATATATGTGTGTATATAGATAGATATATTTGTCTCTCTGTTCCTTACCCGATGGCTATGTGAGTGAGGTGAGTGAGTGAGTCACTTACTGCTGTTTTGTGGCCTAATAGATTAGTCCTGTTGCTGCTGCTACTACTGTTACCGCAGTAGTGGCGATGCTAGTGCTGTCGCCTACGCCGAGTGAAAGTGGTGGCCGGTCGCAGTAGTCGCTAACACACCTATACGACTACGAGTGTATATATAATCGTGATCGTCACGACAAACAACGCCAGCAGAGAGTACCACAGCTGTGAAATACATACCGAAGACGTCATCTCCGCCAGTCGTGAAGCCCGCGGTGAAGTGCGACCCTGTGGACGGGGGCTCATATGCTCATATAGATCAGTATATCTATATATACATATATATATATATATATATATACATCTGTATGCGCGTGTGTGTGCGTGTGTGCATATGTGTATTGTGTGAGAGTTGTAGGCCATGATTGAATGTCGAAACAGCAACAACAAGTAAGAACACATCGGGCAACTCGTCGAGGCGACAAGTGAGCTCAAAGGTTGGTCAGTGTCACGCCTGAGCAAAAAGGTCCAGCCCGAAAGGTGAATGCTGCCGGTGGCGGGCAACTATCATGGATTAGTTGAGTGCTTCTATCACATTCGTCGAATGAAGATGTCGACGATCGTTCGACCAGTGCTACAAATATACAATATCAACTATTACCATCAATCAGCGATGGCTTTCTTGCGGAAGCGCAATCTGCCTATGTGAGTTCGGCATCAATCAATCGATCGATCGATCAATCCGCCAGCATTTCGTTGGTACGTGTCAACGCGTGCTCAGCGTCGACCGCCACGGTGTACGGCGTGGCGACGTCTATCGAACTCCGACTTAATGAGGTGGCCCCTGTGACGGCGAACTCTGCTCGAGTGGCCTGCGAACGAGGGGTGGTGTCCTGCTGGCTGGAGCCGATCTTCACAGGACTAGATTTTCTAGCCAGTAGGACCAGGGGACGTGAAGAGGCCTTCTCGTCCGTCAAGATGCCTATTATGGAAACGTCCTCGAGCGAGATGTCAGGATCGTCATCGCCCGGCATCGGGGGACCCGGTGGAAAGCAATGCTACGGATGTGGCTCGCATATCCATGATCGTTTCTACCTGCTCGCCGCCGAGCGTCAGTGGCACACCAGCTGCCTACGGTGCAGCCACTGCAAGGTGCATCTGGATAACGAGCTTAGCTGTTTCGCGCGCTCAGGAGCGATCTACTGTAAGGAGGACTACTATCGGTGAGTACCCCCGAACGTCGATGTTTGACCCCCCAACGGGGCAGTGCGCCTAGGCCGACTGTGGCCGCCGCCGCCGCCCCTCGGGGGGAGTTTCATTTAATCAATTTTCTGCTGAATAAATGTTCAATAAGCGTTTGCCACTCTGAAGTCCACAATCATATTTGAGTTTAGAGCAGCCACCGATATACGATAAAACTATATCGCTCAACTGCCTCCAGAACCGTTCCACCATAGGAGAGAGAGAGAGAGACATCGTATTCCCACGGTAGTAGCCGTGGCATCTCCCATAACACAAGTCAATACAAAACAAAGTTCGAGCATCTCGGAGTTTACGTAAGTGGCCGCCGCCGCCACCACCACCCATTATAACTAAAACTGCTCGCGCGCGCGGTATAATCCTCTTCAACGTCCCGGATAAATCGATCGATCCGTAGCCAGAAGATATCGTGTCGGCAGAACGCGCGAGGCTCCCCGCAGAAGATACTTCCCCTGGATTTTGCCCCCGGCCCAAGCAAGGCAGCAACAAAAAAAAAGCATTTCTTAACCGAAATCAAAGTCGCCAATGCGGCCGAGACGACCAGCGACAGCAGCAGCAGCAGCAACAACTCTCATGGAGTAGAGTCGTCAATCAGTCAGACGATGATCAGCCAGAGAGGCAGGGAACGATGGTTGCGGGACCTCCCGCTGAGCGCGATCCATATTCCACAGCAGGCGCCACTATTGAACCAGTGGAGGAACGACCACGATGGCCGCGGGTGGAGGTTACCACACATGTGTGATCTTATCGTAGATGAGAAAATCAAGCCAATCGCTTCTGGCCACCTCGCCCCCTCCTCGCCTGCCTCCGGTTTTACCTCGGACACGACGCAGCAAACTGCTAGTCATCTACCTGTCGATGTACATGTGTATCTATCTACACAGCCGTCTATCTACCAAACTAGATATCTACAAATATATATATATATATATATATGGATCTATCGATATTCGATGCTAAGCTGGAGTGGCATAGGGTGATGCGCTGGCTGTACGCCTGCTGACCAGAGACGAACAACAGCAACAGACAAGATCCTTTTGCCCGACCGTTTTCTATAAGGTTTTAGTTCGTTGACGACTAATTAATAGAATCGTCCTCACGCACAGCTAAAGGGTTAAAGGTCCTCGGGCTGACTCTCAACCTTAAACATTTAACGTCCTCGGTACAACTGCTTCTAGCATTGCCTCGTTAGAAGGACAATCCCCTTTTAAATGCAAATGTGCATTTAAAATGTATTCTCTCCTTCGATTGCTCGAAGGCGCACACGTATGCACCTTACGCACAGGTGCTGCTGCTGGTGTTGAATGCGATAGCTTAGATTATTGCAAGTGCTGCCAAGAAACACCCAGATCCTCTCCTGTTTCGTGGCGGATTTGATAAATTTACGGAAAATTTACGTCCATGTCGATAAATCGCCTCCATCTCGCCTGCTACTCGCCGATGCCCTAAGGTCTCTCCTTGCAACGCGTATCGCCGAACGGGGGCCGAATAGCCTAGTGTCGGTTTGATAAAGCGGATTCACCTCATTAATTGTTGCTCTAGCTGCGAGCCAATGCCGGTACGACTTCGGCAGGGGAAGTCACCTTTCATTGGTTTTCGCCTCGCGGTAATGTGTGTGAGGTATGCCCACTTAGATGGTTATTGATACTCGGTAATGATAAGCTCCTCCGTTCACCTCGCTTCTGGGACTCCTCGTTTTTCAATCCGGTACTTGCAGCCGTTTTGCACGAAATCTCGTAGCCAAGGAGCAATTCAGAGCCGAAGCTGTTCAACGAAGTGCGGCTCTTCACAGAACTGAACAACACCAGGCGTTCAGTTGAAGTTTCTCAAAATAAAACGGGAGAGTGAACTGTCTCACCTGAGTTTATGAAGACCGGCTGAAGACATTGAACCTTTAATAAAGCCTCCAATCGTTGGCCACGGATTTTACAATAGGAAATTTTACTACATGTTCGTTTTTTGAAAACACATTCTCGCCAAATGCAATAATTCAGCAACATCTAGAATAGTTCATGGGCAATTATTATCAGGGATCGGAGGACACTTTTTGGGAACACTTTAAGGGAAGACCATATCGAAACGTTGTACGGATCTATAATAATAATAATAATAAAATTACTTAATTATAATACTCAATTATAAAACAAAGTCCCCATTGTGACACAGGCTGGCAGCTACTTCACACGGGATCAGGCGCTCGAAGGCGCTCGCTCCGGCACACGAACACTTATTGACATTCTATACAATCTCCTCAACATATCCACATAGCCAATTCATTCGTATTGCTTGACCAGCTAAACGGTGGCACGTTGCTTAAACACAATACCACACTAAACACGTTCGTTCTCTCGGACCCTCGGAACCGCCGAGCCGCTCCCATGTTGCTCCTTAACGACAGGACCCCCCCTTCAACGCAATACTGCCTGACCACAACAGCAGAACACAGGTGTGTGCGTTCACACTCCCGCCACTGTTCGTTACGGCCACAATGGTGAGACGTTATTCATACGATCGCCGGCGTATCGCCGGCGTCCGAAACAGATTGAACTCTCTCTCTCTCTCTCTGTCTCTCTCCATCTCTCTCTACGGCGCTTACTGTTGCTTTCGCCGTCGTTTATATAATAGTGCTGCTCTGCGGAAGCGCTCAGTAGCCTAGGCAAGGACGTTCGGCGATGACGGACGTCTCGCTGATAGCCCGCCGGCTGAGGTTGGACACGACAGATAGAAACAGCGGCATGATCGCCGGGAGAGGAAGGTTATCGCACGGCCACATCAGCGTGTCGTCATTCGTGGTGCCATCCCGGTGATTGTCGATATGAGAGGACTGCTGCTGCTGGTGGAGGACCCCCAAGGAATTTCGCTTTTTGAAAAGTAGAGGTCGCAGGTTGCTTTTGTGGTCGGAGAGCTAGGGGTCGACCTGTCAACCTAACTATCTACTCGTAAGCAAGCTTAAATGATCTGACGACGTGTGTAGACAGAGAGAGAGAGAGAGAGAGAGCTATGTAGATCTACATACATGTCTGCCAGCTTTTTGTCTTGTCTACATATAATATGAAGTCATTAATTCACTACGTACTCGCGTACGTGAATAGGCAACAGTGACGTATGCTTAACCACGTTCATTTGAGATATGTTGTTGTTTGGTAAATCACCCAGATATCCCGTGTATACATATATATATATATATATATATTTTTTTTTTTTCTTTTTTTAAACCACCGTCCGTCCCATCAATATGATTCAGAGAGCATCTGCAATCCGTACCCCTCAGTGATATCTTCAAAGATATCACATCCGCCGAGCGGCCCGGTGTTCCCGGTGGAATGTACCGTATTTTCAATGTTTTCGTGGCTCGCTGACATTTATAAATGAAGTGAAAGTATTCTTTCAAACCGACGAAATGGCGCCATTCCACCATCCTCCAGCGGTGAAGTGCTATCTGCACTTCGCTCTTGAAGCACAGTGCACCTCAGACACCTCGGCCTCGGTTGGCCGCTCGGAGCGAGCCTCGTCTCAGTGATTTCACAGATGACACCGGCCCAGCCTGCGTGTGTCGCTGCTACGCTATTGTCTTTCGTCGCATTCATTGTCGGCGTCGCGTGTTAATTGTGCCTCTTTATTTGAAATGAGTACATTTCACGCTTGTCACGAAACAAACAATTGCGACAATATCTCGCGGAACGCGTTCAAAAGCACACGGCGACCCACAGACATCGAGACAGGGCAGGACAATGCTGTGGCAGTGGGATCGCTCCCCGAGATTCGCTACATGACATGAATGTTGTCGTCGCAGCTCTCCTCAGGTCACTACTGCGCGAAACGGCGGTGGCTGTACCAGCTGTGGATATTGTTTATATGTTCTATACTATAATGTCTCATTGACGCCGACGGGCAGCAGCCATCGTGACCGCCCGAGTACGTGTGTGTAAGAGGTATGGCAAAGATGCAGGTCGGACACGGCGTCAGAGGAATACGTGGGCGCGGGGTTCTTCAACCATCTCCTGACTTGCTTAAACACCTTATCGCTACATTGGTAACGAATTAATGCGATTCATATGTATATTGATTGATTCATTGATTGTCGTAAATAGTTCAAAGCTTATAGCATTGTTTTCGTACGGGGTGTGGTGTTTTTAAAACCTTCTCGAGCGTTCATTCTGACAGCAGTACATGTACAATAGTTAATCAAGTATCGAGCTCTAATTCTACAGCGAGCTGGGGGAAAGCAACCTCTTATTGCATATACGTTGTTGTACGTGGTTGAGAGGAAACACTGATAGCAGCCCCACTGCAAATAATGTTTTCCCAGGGGGGGGGCTTTGCGTGTTCACGTACAATATGTCCAATGCACGAGTCACCCATCTGGTAGCATACTGCATATATCTCTATGGAATTCTGGGTGACGGCAGAGCACTGCCATATCTCATGTGCCAGCACCATCTATATTCTATGATACATTTTCAATTTGTCCCTGGCCAAATTGAAAAGTATCACATCCCGACCAGTCATATCTCAATACAAACAATGCAGAGGTATATCTACCTGTTCAGGTGGACGAGGCCAGCACAGATCGTATTCACAGAGTCGAATAGTCATCCTCGGCAACCAACCAACCCCCCCCCCACCCGTTCGGAATGGCAGATCATGAAACTGACGGGCAGGCGCCCATAAGAGTCATCAGCAATAACAACAACAGCAGCAACGATTACAACAAAAACAACGACAGCAAGCAAGAACATTATTATCATCATCATCAGCACATGTTGTATCTTCGTCTTTTCTCTTCCAAGGGCTTTGTCGAGGGCCCGGTTGTGCGAGTGGCTCGTGCATTGAACCTCCCACCACTTTACCCCCAGTGCTCTTCGTTGTCCGACTTAAGCTTCAGTCATCACTCGAGGTCTCTGTGGCGAACTTGTGTGTTTGCAATCCTATCCATCGAGTTTCGTAAACGTCCCTTAGTGCTGCAGCCTGTCCAGCAATACCAGCAAAAGGATCGCCGCCGCCGCTGTCCCGCCCCCAGCGGCCAGTCGAATGGTCACTGCGCGCCGGCCGGCTATATCGTTTCGACCGCGCCTCGTAACCGGCCATGGTGAGAGATCCGCGAGGGCCATTTGTTTCAGCGTCATTCCGCTTTTGCCGTCGCCGCAAGCGCCCACCGATCGACACTTGGACAGGGCCGACGGCCCAGTCGTCGCCCGATCGTTCAGCCGCACAGTGACAGTTTCGGGGACACAACAACAGCAGCAGCAGCAGCAACAGCAGCGGCAAATGTAGAATCAAAAGCAACAACGGGGACAACAGCGGTGACCGCTGCGGCGAAGATGCCCGGTTGGCTGGCCGGCTGGGCGGACTGGAACGACTACACGTTTGTCACGTCGTAGCGGCACTCGGCAACTGTCGGTGAAGTTCTATTGACGATTCAGGAATCATTATCATTATCATCATCATCGTCGCAATCACCATCACAATCATAATCATAAACGTCACAATCATCATCACCATCAGCATCATCACACGCATCATCAAAATCATCACCATTATCACCAGCATCATCGCAATCATCACCAACATCACCATCACAATCATGATCAACATCGCCACAATCATCATCAACAATCATCGCAATCATCATCAACAGCACCATCACCATCATTATAATCATCATCAAAAATCATCACAATCATCACAATCATCACCAACATCACCATCATTATAATCATCATCAAAAATCATCACAATCATCACCAACATCACAATCATTATCATCATCGCAATCATCACTATAACCATTATCATCAGCAGCAGCAGCATCACTATCATCATGATGGGAACCCAGAGTAGTGCGGTGAGTGCGAACTGACACTCACCATCATGTCAGAAGTTGGCCAGCGTTCGTTCCGTTTTGCTCGTTGTAGCGGCCACCGCCTGCTGCAGAAGTGCTGGCCGCAATCGCGACAGCAGCAGCAGGTCGTCGACGACGACGACGACGACCGTAGAGGAACGGTGTTGTTATAGGAGTTGCGCACACGCGCGCGCACACATTGTGCCATCCGTATCGGAGGCAGGCGGGCAGGCAGGCGGTAAGACAGACAGACGTGAGCGTCGCGCCGCGCGCCAACCGACACAAACGGGCCCGAGCGAGGCGCAGCTTGCTACATCTACTCGCCACACGGCGACTATATTACATGGATGGATGGAAGAGCTTCTTCATCTTGTAGCTGTTGGCGGTGGCGGCGGCGGCTGGTTGTTGTTGTTGTCGTTGTTGTTGTGCTTAGGTCGAAACAGCACAAGTAGGAGCTGCGACTTCGACTTGAGCGTGTGGCGGCCACGTCGCGATTGTAGTCGTCATGTAGCCCTTCGTTGTAGTCGTCGGTGAATGTCACCACCTACGATAACAACAACACCACCACCACCGCCGCCGCCGCCGCCAGTAGGCAGCAGCAGCGGCCATAGCGATGACGGTGGTCATTGTCTTCGCTTTGTGAGCTGGGGTTGTCTCTGTTTCTACTTTTGCCATAGGCTGGATCTTTCTGTTCTCGATTCAAAGTGCCGAACGCAAACCGAGAAGATCCACAACAACAGTAACTGCGGCAAGGTAACCACCACCGGTACCACCACCACCAACAACAACAACAACGACAGCAGCAGCAGCAACTATTTGTACGACAACTATTATAGTTACAATAGTAGCAACAAGTTGTTGCTGCTGATACTGCTGGTGTTCATCAATGCCCCTCACCATCTCTCTCTATCTATATATATATATATATATATGTCTCTGCCGAGGTCACTCAGTCTCGTGACCTGTCCCCGCTTGCATTAAATGCTTTTTTTTTTTTCACTGTTGTCTGCTGTTTTGATGCAGTAGCGGCCTGGCCAAGCCGCTGGTGAGTATTTGTTGATATCTTGACATCTCTACTCTGCTTTTAGACAGATGAGATGTTGCTCCTGCTGCTGCTGGTGCTCGGCCGTTCGGTCTTCGCCTTCATTGGGCCTGATGCGGGTGGATGCAGGCGCGTGGTTATGGCCGTTTTTAATTCATAATACTTCATTCTTCTCTATTGAATGACAGACGGACTTAGAGACAACAGACAAAAGTTACATTCAGTGGGTCGCAAGCGATAGTGGTTGCAACAGATGGACGATATAAACGCTATATTATATATATATATATATATATATATATATATATATATATATATATATATATATATATATATATATAGTTTGGCTATCATTATTTAATCACTCATGGATTATATATATTACGGATATATATATATATATATATATACCTGCATCAGTTATAGCGGCGTGCCAAGTCACTCTGAGATAGCGCAGTTGGAATCCTTGACAATGGTCGTCCTGCAACAGGAGACTTAAGAACAAGAGCTCCTGATGGTGACTCCTGAATAGAGAGCGATGAACACAAAAAGTATGATAAACACAGTCACATATATATGGCCAGCAACGTCGGAAACCCACCAACCAGACACAGATCACATTCTGGCATAATACCACTACGGCTACCGCCATATTAATGATCGATCCATCGGAAAATATACGCGCACCCGTTGCCCGGGTCCGACAGGAACAAACGCATAGGAATCAATAACTGTACACATAACTGTGCCAAGCAAAATAGTTGAAGAGCAGAAGCCCTGCTATAGCTGGTATGCCTGTTATCGTTAAATTCCGAGTTCTATAAGGGTATGAGAGATTCGCCAAGAAATGAAAGTTGCCGTCGTACAAACAGATCACCACAACTCTGTAGGGGAAATAATAGGATCGAAATAATTTTTCGACCTGCTTAGTTATTATATATATATATATATATATATATTATATAAACGATGATATATAAGCGTGCAGTGAATACCGTCCGAACGAGACGAATGTTATCGTCGATCAAACAATCGCCAAATGGCCGGATCTTCTGAGCGTCCCGTCTGATCGAGAAACAGCCTGAGTTACTCGCTTCGGATAGCTCCGAAGATATCAGGTGCTTACTGTCTACGGTGTTTGTGTGTGTGTGTGTGTGCGCTTGTGCACGAGGCGCTCTCAGTGCGCCGTGCCTGTGTGAAGTCCAAATTCACACAGGCTTTGTTTGTTAGTTAGATAGTTAGCACACATGACATCTCCGATGTCTCTCCCTCCCTCCCTCTCTCTCTCCTGGGTCCTCTCCGCCGGCTGCTTTGCGGTCAATTTGTTTGGTCGCCACTTTTGTCGCCACAAGAAAAAACACTACGATCTTCACTCGATTCGACCCTTCATCCAACGACGACGACGACGGCGGCGGCGGCGGCGGCGGCCGCGCAGCGTTATCAGTAGGGTCTGTTGTTCCATGGCCTGACGCGAGCATTCCCTAGTCACCGATCGATAGCGGCGTTCGTTCGGCTCCTTTTCGAGCTGGATCGACGTGACAGGCGTCTGATATGACGGACGGGTGCCGACGACAACGGTGTCCACGCGGCTGCTGAGCGGCGCGGTCAGCAATGCTGCTGTTGCTGCTGCGGCTGCTGCTGTGGCCGCCGGGACGGCAGACGAGAGCTGATCACTAGCTCGTCGTTGGCAATGCCAGTTCACCACAAGGATGACCAAGGCAAGCAGCAGCAGCAGCACCAGTAGAAGAGGCATCTGACGGCAGACACTGTGTGTGTGTGTGCTCTTGAACGACGAGTTGCCGGCGACGGACGGCGCCACTGTGATAAAGAAGGCGGAGACAGCCGCAGCAGCAGCAGCAACAACAGCAATGACAAGCAGCCTCTTCGTATAACACAGACATTTACTATGGGGATCGTTCAGATCGTTCACTGCGAAGGTGGTCGCGAGTGTCAGCTCTGGCTTCGTCAGATACTTCGGATGCCTTCTCAACAATATGTGATCATAATAGCGTCGGCAGACTGACAATGATGGAAGTTATCTTTGAAGTGTTCGATTCTAGCAAGGCTAGAGCACTTGTTCGGGGTGCACCATCGCGCGTGATCATGTTGCAACCTTGACAAGGTTCGACACGTGGGTCCATGCGCGTGTCCGATCCTCATCCATGACACGTTTGTGCATCTAAAGGGGGTTGGCGAGTTCGTCGATTGTGAAGGGAGCAATGCCGTGTAAAGCAGCTGTGTACCCTGGACTCTCGTCTAATGTTTAAGGCTCTGAGGGTCAGACCCCGAGAGAACATCGTCGTCAGGTGTAGGGGCTTCTAGGTTGTACAAGCGTGACATAATGTTACTTCAGCTGCCGCCTGTGTGTAGCTGTCACCCCCTACTTCGAGCAAAATGTACCAGCTTTGCTGCATATATATATGGAAATGCAAATGGTAAATATTTGGCTATTTCAAAACTCCCAGAGCGCTGGAATCGGTGTGTCAATAAAGCTGGAGAGTACCTCTAACTCATACCAAAAGATCTTTTTTCTAACTCGTTTAGTTCAAAAGTTATTGGCAATTAAGGAGACGAAAGTTCGAACCATATGCCCTAATATATATATATATATATATATATACACATCCACATTTCGAGAGGAGTAACACTATCCAAAACAACAACGGAGTTTATTATAATTAGTATTTTCGGACGTAATTTTATAGTGATACTAGGCGGGCTGGCCATAGATTTACGATGAGAATACAATTGTTGGTACATAAGTAACCGCCGTTGCGTGTTATCGCCGTCAAAAAAAAAGCACCGGAGCAAGCAGAGTGCCGGCGAAATTTAACACTTGGCCGCCCTTGTTCTTTTCAATTCAGCTTGTCAATAACTCGTCCCGCCGTCGATTGCTGCGACAACAACGAGTGCATCTAGCAGTCGTAGTCTGCAGTAGCCATGCTGGTAGTCTGCATTGGCTTATTTTTTTTTCTTGTTGCTGTTGTTGTTGCTTGTGAAAACTTCACAGTATTCATGAAGGCATCAGTTAGACGCTATCAACAGTATCATTTAACCTTCATATGATAATGACGGTGGCCTGACACGCGGGGCCTGTGGGCCTGCCGGCCAAAATATCCAATGTGTAGGATCAACAGCAGCAACACTGCTTGCTATGCTATCGAGGGGTCCAGACGGCTCAGCAAGAGCGGGGTTACTTGCTTCTGCTTGCTTTAGTCGACGGCCTCTTCAATGGCGTGTGTCCTCTGCCGCAGCATTGCTTCTGTATTCGAATCGAATATCTTGAGTGCTCCAGTGTCCGTCTACGCGTCGCCCGTTCGCTCCGGTGCCAATTAAGATCTTGTGTGCGACATCCGTCTCTGTCAAGCCCTGGCCGCTGTTTACCTTGTGGTGTGGCAAAGTTCGGCTGGTGGTGGTGGTGGTGGTGGTGCGACGAAAATGAATCGTCGACTATATCGAAAAATCCATACAGATTCTTATATTGTATATACAATATATACATATATATATATATATATATATATATATACGTATTTCTCTCTACCGAAATCTCTCTCTATTTCTCTCAGCCTGTGCGTCTACATCGACGTTCGTTCAGAGTCTCCACTGTCATGATTGAAATAGTGATGGTCAAAATGGTACGCAAAGTGTAGTCTTTCTTTCTTTCTTTATTTTTTTCTTTTCATTTGTGCTCGGATCTGAGACACTTCTCTTCATTACGGCCACCGGCGTTATCTCGACATAGCTCACTACAGGGCACCCGCAAGCGACGAACGGCTCCCACCGACGAACGGACTCCATACGATCACAGCATCGAAACACTGCGGCGCCGGCGGTGGCGGCATCTACGTCAACCGATACGCGCGATTGTAGACGAACACTTCTTGCTCAGCATGAGAAATAGAGACATAGATAGAGAGAGATTGAGAGAGAGACAGAGAGAGCGGGTCTAGAGCTGAGGCGATAGTCTGCTCAAAGCTGCCACGGAAGCGGCATCGGTGTCAGAGCAGCGAAAAATAAATGATCTCAGTTAGACAAGTCATAAGTTTTGCTTAACTTCATTCAAGCAGCTCATTGAGACACTCTCATTCGGCGGCTTGCTTCACAGGTTTGCTCATCCCATTGACTATCTCTGTGTTTGCTTTTGATTTTTGGCGAAGCGATGGAACGGAGTACATCTGGGCGCATTGCCTCGTCGTCATTATTTTATCATTATTATTACTATTACTATCATTATTATTATTATTATTATTGTTATCGCGCTGCCGGTATCGCCGATAAGCGAAGTTAGCTGACGAGTTTACGTTTGTCTGGCTGTGCCAGCTATAATATATATATATATATATATATATATCATGACATGGTCCTCCGTTCAGGGTAACACACTGCCGACATCGGACATGCATTGACAACGTCAAAGTATGTCTACTATACATACAAATTTAATTATATTATATATATATATATATATATATATGCAGGAGTCCCACAGTACGATGGCAAATACCTTAGTTGTGAGGCCTGGTCTGCATGAGCATTCTCCGTCATAAAAAAAAAAATATATATATATATAACCTATAATGACGTGAGCATTGGCGTGCTCACTGAGACGGAATTCAACACAGCAGAGACAACCAGTTGTGCTCGTAGCGTGTCGAAACAGAATAACGTGGGCACTGGTCTCCTGTCGTTACCTCTTGATAGAGATCATCGACTCAGCCATCAACCGATGTAGAGTCTATTGAAGTCAGGTCGGGTGAGGCCGAGGGATCTCACCTGTATCGTCACCTCGAGTCGAGCTCAATACGCGCCGACAAGCAGATCGCTCTAGGCGTTACAGACGACGCAATGGGTCGCGTACAGTCAAACGTGAGGATATGGGACGAACGCCACCGCCGCCGCCGCCTCCTCCGAGGACTTCGTCGTCTCGGACATCGCGTTCTATGGCAGCTTTGTTCGTTCTGGGAGCGGCTCTTAGTCGATCCGCGGATACAGCGCAAATCGAGGGAGATCCATGGGTGCGTGGACACTATACAGCGATGAATTGCCTATCGCAGGTTCAGGCCCCCGCGAGGCCCTCAGGGCCTAAATGACATGGATGACGCTCGCTTCTGTGCTTGGTCGCTCGCGGGCAAAAAGAGCGGGTCGCATCTTCAGTTGCTGCCGCTGCTCACGCTAGAGTCATGGTCGATTATACATCTTAATAGCTTACGAAGGTGACACTGGAAGAGAAATTTCATCTCACAACCGCGTGAAACGCTTAAAAACGTCCAGGAGCGACAACGAGGCTGACAATTCGCATTCGACATTGAGAGAGAAGAAAAAGAGACCTTTTAGAAGTTGTAATTAGAGTTGAAATTATAAGGAAAGTGACCGGCTAAGTGGTCTCTGGCTATCGGGAAGCCAGAGGTCGCAGGTTCGAGTCCCGCTGCGTGATGAGGACATATATGAGAGAGAGCTTAAGCATTGTAAAAATTGCAGCTCCTTTAATAATAAACCAATAAAGCTTTGATTTTGCCATAATACAACATTTGTTCAAAGGTCAAATTGACGTTAGGTTCGTAAAAGCTGTCAAAAATTGTATAGCGCTAATTAAGCTATTTATCAGTGGCTGTAATATATGCATGATACAAATATATAATAAATATGCAAGTGTGTGTGTGTGTGCGCAAGCAAGCAGAAGTTATTAGATTAGCCTTCTGCAGTGATCCAGGTCGAATACGACCGCATGTATTCTATGTACAGGTTGGTTCAACATACTCGATCATCAGCTCGTATATTCTTAGGTGCTGTCGAGAACGGTGACATCGGTAGGCATTCGCATGCGCCTGCCTTGCCACCTGAGGCAGGGACATAGAGGGGTTCACACAGGGGTTCGGTCGCCCCCGACGTAAATGCACATTTTGCATTTCAATGAGGGGGATCCGTGCTTATGACTATGGAATATCCTGACCGTAATTGTTTAAAGCTGAGAGTCAGGTCACCACGAAAGCATTCAGGTAGTATATGCTGGATCGGTGGCCCACTCTTCGTAGAGATCGAAAAAGGTCTCTCGAAAAAAGCCTGGTTCCGGGTGCGTTTGAAGACAATCTCCTCCTCCTCTTGACAGATACAAAGAAAAATAGACGGTATACACGAATGACACATGTGTGACACGATCCAAATTCGACAGACAACTCGGCCAGAGAGATATCTAGGGAGATTGTGGTGTAGGTATGCGTTTGCCATGCGTTCTGCCGCTGGGCGAAAGATACACATTGAAAAAAAAATGTAGGCTCTATTGTGTTTTCTTGCGATGCATATGTAGCATTCACTTCGACACCTAACCGTTGATGAAATCATTCAAATATATGGCAGCCTCATCCAGTTCCAATATATTGCTCATATGATGCTGCCAATGATGTGTCTAAATACTCATTTTTCTTTTCTTCTTTAGAGGGGGAAATTTTTCCTCAAACACACGGACACGAAATGCTAACGATCACTAAGGAATCATCATAACTAGTATGCACTTTCGTCTTGTATATAATTTATTCTAGCACTAATGTAAACGACTTGGCCGAAACACACACAAATTCGCCTCTTCGCATAAATTTGTGTGCGCACAATCAAATTCAGCCTCAGATTGCCATTACACCTAGCACCCGTGTGTAGAATCCTACTATGTGAAAGTAAAGGCATTTTTTTTCGGTTTATTAAGGAACTGCAGTTCAAGTTACAATAGCTAAGTTCTCATATGATGTCTCTTCTTCAAAACTCGAACCTGTGACGACCATGTACACAATCTCATGTTCATTGTACACCTGTATCCGCGTTCCGCATACAGCTAATCGCTGTTATCTTAGCATGTTCTACGTACGGTGCCGGATCTATCACTAGAAGACATCCAAGAGTGGTTCGTAATCAGATCAACACATGTTCTCAACTGGACCCACCGGCCATACGCCACACGGCATGCTGCCGCCTGCTGCGGGTGCAATTGCCGTTAAACGCTCTCTTCCCTGTGATTCTACCACATGGCATGCTTTGACTGGCTTTTCGAATTTCTGTACCTACAATGTTTCACATTGGACCGCTTGCTCGTCGTGCGTGTGACCGTGTCTGCATGAGCACACCTACAGCCTATTCTACATTGTTTTTGCTGTTGCTGTTGTTTCGAGTTACTCAACGCTCTACTAATGAGTTCTGAACAAATTGGTCCGACACCTCTCCCCTGACCGAGTTCGCCGGTGCGGCGAATGACACCTAGACGTTATGGCAGTTGCTGTTGCTGGCGCAGCTGATGAGGAGAGCAAGCTACAAGCACTCGCGTAGTCAGTAGACAATTTCGTCGGTGGCATTCATCAAATGTCTACTTGTGTCAGGGACATGTGAGACCTTTTACGGATTCGATCCCACCATATATCCGACCATATGCACAATACCATATCACGACCATATGCACGATACCATATCACGCCGTCATTGCTTGGTCAGCCGGCCAATATGCGCGTGTACGCCAGAAGACATTCAATATATATATAGGGGACATCCGGATATACGAACACGCATACAGATAGACGCTATTCTATAATTTTTTCTCGTTTAATTAATATCGCCGCCATTGAGATCGTCGTCTTTCACTGTCAATACCTATTTGTATCGATGACTCTATGGTGATGGGACATATGAACATCTCATTTTTTTGGTGTTCGTATAATATATGTTATCTTTTTAATCAATCGGGACTCTCTTGACAAATACATAACGGATGCAGGACTTCGAGCCTGGTAGTGGTGATGATGGCCGAGGTCGCCTGATGGCGTGTACCTTCGTGAGGGTCCGCCCTTCGACCTTGAGGTGCTGTAACACATAGGTGCACACACATGGGTTACTAGCCCCACCTCAATGCACATTTGCATTTAAAGGAGAGATCCGTCTTACGAAGCGATGCCAAAAAGCAATTCCGTGGACTGAGTTCGATGTTTAGCGCTCTGAGACAGTCGCACTCTCGACAGCGTTATTAGACACAACACGTATCTGGGCATTTATATATCGAAGCGGTATCACAATTACGTTGCTGATTGTTTCGCTTGTAAGTCCATCAACATCGGATATCTACGAGCCCAACGGGAGGCCAAATGAGACACAGCTCTCTGCTGAATACGGACAAACTCACCCGGAACATCTCATCCCGTTCCATGTGTTCGCTTTACGAACAATGTCGAAGTCGTCTAGTTCACAGCATAATTATCAGCCCGAAAACCTTCGAGGACTATTATTGTACTGTGCAGATTGACTATGCTTACTGGGTTATGCTTGTGAAGATAACGATTTTACTTTACCAACAATTTTTATTTTTTTTTAATTTTTTTTTTATTATTTTTTTTTAATTGCTAGGTTACTCATTATTGAAAGTTTTCCGTTCTTCAAGGCTCGTCCTTGAAAAACAAAACTGAAATAGCCAAGATAAAAGGAAAAACAACGATGTGAGTCTTCACCTTGAAGTACCTTAATGTATCGTTCCTCGTCGGCCAGTGTCACCTAAGCGATCTTTATGAGAACGAGTATGGTGTGAATATTGCCGTTCCAGAAATAAATCGCATTTAGGATTATAATAATAATAATCATAACGCACCTAAACCCCGTTTACTACATCAACATACGTCACTCACTGTTATTTACGTGTCGGAAAATGAGCTGCTGTTAATCTCTAATAGAGGCTACTGTACTGTTTAGATAAGAGTCATATTGAATTCTATCTATGTGGATTATTGATGATACGTATAATACTAATAATAATTACCATTGTGCCGATACACTCCAAGATAATATACACACCCGAACGCAAACCACTACATCTTTGTGTTACTGCTGTTGTTGTTGTTATCTTGAATGTCTCTTCGTACTCATTAGACAGCCCCGTAACGAGAGGTGTCTTCACATTACAAACCCATTGAAACTTCATCTCCTTTTCGCAGTCGACCCTTGACCGTCCCCACCCGCGCCTTCCTCCAGTTTTATGCTCGGCCTTCTCGAATAAACCCACCCAATTTCGTTCACCGATTCGCTGTAAGCAGATGACTCGCCAATGACTCCACTGTGGATCACCCACTATCGTTAGCTTTCATTTGCTCTGAAAGCCTGTTCCTTTCAAATGATCGTCCTGGCCTATTTAGGCTGGCAGAGCAATTGGCGCCATAAAGCCTGCAAACATCAGGCTGTGCATATATATATATATGGGGTTGACTCAAGTAGGCGATCTATTGTCGTAGAGAATCGTCGCTTTAGAAGCACACGCGCGTGTGTGTGTGTGTGAGCGTGCGCGCGGCTCTTCATGGATACCTGTAGCAGCTTCCGTTTTCTCGCACCGGGGGCTGCTGAATCGGCCTCTCTCTCGAAGAAGAAGAAAAAGCGCTATCAGCGACGCGACACCAAAGCCACACAGTTGTGACACTCTGAAGGGCAGAGAGGTGGAGGCGATACGGGGTGAAACGAACGCCGCAATGTCGAACAACTCTCATATGCCCATTGACTCAGGGTCGGATCTTCTACGAACGATCTTCTACGCCGACGCCGGTGGCAGGGTGCCCTCGTGAAACTCGATGGCACGATCCCACCTCGGGTAGCTGATGAGGAGAGGCTGACATGGTCGCGGAAACTCAAGAACAAGTCATCGTAGAAAGCCATGAGCCGGTTGCTGGCTGGCTGGTTGGTTGGCGGGTGGACGAGCGGACGAGCGGGTCTCTCTGACTAATTCACGACTACAACGTGAGTGGGCTCGTGGCCAGCCGAAGCAGCGTCTGTTGAAGCGGCGGGATGTTGTCATATAGGCAGCTTGAAGATCGGGTGAGGTCACCGCTGGCTGGATGGGCGCTCGGAGCACGATTAGGTACTCTCAGGTGCTTTCGGCTGCTTTCTGTAAAACTAGTGAACCCATTGAGAGGTGCCTCTCGGTGATGACTGACGCTATTCTAGTGGCAGAGACTTACTGTATATATGTATACGCAATCATAATCAATATCAGACATAGTTCGAAATATTAAGGAAGGTCTCCCATAAGTCACACCATCTCTAGAATGACGCCATTAATCACCAAGAGCGCATCCCTCAATGTTTCTCATGTACGGAGGTGAACCTTAGAGGTAAGGTAAGGCTTTATTGATTTATTAAAGGAAAAAAAAGGATTTATTTTAAAAAAAAGGGGGAAAAAGGATTTATTTTTAAAAAAAGGGGGAAAAAAGGATTTATTAAAGGAACGCATAGAATGCTTAAGTTCTCTTATATGTCATGCAACGGGATTCGAACCTGCGGCCTCTGGCTTTTTACAGCCAGAGACTCAGGGTAACTGTGTAACCTCTATTTCTGTCCACGATAGCAGAGTGGCCCCCTCTCCCCCAGAAGCCGGCACACCCCCGTTCTTAGTCCTTTGAGAACCTCTTTATTCGATCGCCTCAGAGAGTGTCCCACTTCGTCGCTTTGTCCTGTCCGCCAGTTTTAGACAAATCATATTGCCGAATTTCTAGATATGATTCCGGCTACTTCCAAGATCCATTCGACCTTCCTGCTCTCGTCTACTGCTGCTCTGTGGCCTGAGCCAGTTGCTGCATTGCGGAACCCTTCAACCTCGAGCGGTTATGTCCTTCCAGATCGCGTCTCTTTGAAGCTGCGCGACGATTGGCCGATTCAGCTCCGAACGAGCGTCGCTGTACGGCGGTCGGATTTGTTCTACTCCGATTCGGAGCGACTCTCTGAACATTGCCTGAAACCCTAACCCTGTCAGAGGGAAGAGACCATGTGTCGATCGGTTCTTTGGTGCAGCGTTATTTCCTACGTTAATATCTGAACCCTTTAAGCATATAGCTAGTGGATGCAGATAGGAGTTGATCATGATCATACTAGCTCAATTGCTGACGGTATAGGCGAGACCAGCGAATACGCTCACAAAAAACGGACACTATTTGTGTATAATTACCAGCACCAGCAGCAGTAAGAGCCGCCGGCTATCGAAGTGAGCAGTTTAACCGGATTTTTATTGAAATTTTCCCTTAACTAATGAACGGCGACTAATCCTCGCTGTTAACTACCGAGCGACTGATCATCATCAGTCACTTAACTATTAAGAAGTACAACAAGTGATCATAATGTTGTGCTCAATTTAACAACTCATTAAGTTCGAGTTTCGTGTAACACCGGTAGAGCATGCATCCGAACCATGGCCAAACACCCCGCTGACCTTGTGGGCTCTCCATTGTGCGGCCGCTTTCACCCAGCTGGTTGGTGCCTGAAAAATGCCTGTTACAATGGTCCTTCTCGAGCATAGGAGGTGGTCCTCAGGCCAAACAGAAGCAGCGCCTTAGCGAACAGCGAACGGAAGCCCCCTGCCGTGATACCCTACGGCACCAGACTGGCACCCCCGCACCAATCAGTGGCATTATATCTTAGTTGTCGTTTTCGACGAAACTTCGGGGTCAGCGAGAAACAGCGACTGTTCACGACGACGGGGCAGCGCCTGCTGTACAGCGTCTTGCGGCTAGGACATGAGCCGACTCGTAAATAGAGGGCGGACTCCTATTAGACCTGTCAATACGGGGTGGCAACAGCCGGGTGAATGTAACGCCACCATTTTTCAAAAGTGAGAGCTCAGCCCGCCACCAACCGGCAGACTAACACCACGAGCTCATATTGTTGAATGTGTCCGATCGATTCAATTAGCTGGTTTAGGCCTGTGTTTTTTTCTTGCGCAGGCCAGCGTCAGGCTGAAGGGCGACGGATGGCTACAGAAGCTCTCGGGTGGATGGGACGGCCGCGGGTGGCGTTTACGCGGAACGATTTAGGTTGCTAGGTTGTGGCACCTAGGGGTCTCGGAGCGACTAGGTCATGATATATCTATCTATTATATCCCTTATATATGCAGTTCCTTTAATAAATCAATAAAGCCTTACCTTACCTTACCTTACCTTCGAGGAGACTGCATAAAGGTTGACGTTTACAGAGGTGCAGAGACGACGATCGACTGAGATCAGAAGCGATGTATATTATACAAGGGCTTAGGACCCCCAAATTTGCTTATCTAAGCACTGAAATGCCACCAAACAGGCAGGTGCACCCGATGCAAGGTGCCATGGTCCACCATCGTCCCCGGCATAGCAATCCACCTCATGAAAATGATTAAACTCGAATCTACATACGTATTCTATAGACTTTATTAACGCTCGATGATGTCCGTCCGTCCGACAATGAGTTCCGTTTCTTTCGGCGGAGCTTTTTCGGGGTTTGCCTTATTTCAATATGGTCATGTTTGGTATCATTGTGTAGCTACGGATGGGGGCTATCTTTTTAGGGGGGTGGGGGGGTTGTCGGGGGGTGGGGGTCAAAATGGGGGGGCATTTTATACCATGAGGTCTATGTAAGGGGTGGTTTTTTTTGCATGTATCGATGCGTCTCGATGTCCTGAACAACTTTGTAAATGTTTTCATCAGGCTAAAATCGCATTTTCGACCATTTTTTTGCGTTTTTCGAAACTTTTTTTAACATGGTGTTCTATGTAAGGGGTACTTTTCTCGCGGGTTTACGATGCGTTTCGACGAGCTGAACAATTTTACAATAGGTGTTCCTATACCTAAAGTGGATACTTTTTTAACTAAAACACAAAAACCTCAACATGGTGCTCTATGTAAGGGGTCGCTTTCTTGAGCTTAATCGACATGTTTCGACGAGCTGAACATTTTTGCAATAGGTGTTCCTATACCTAAAGTTGACCGTTTTCGAGTTGACCATTTTGGGGGTCGAAAAACACCGAGGGGGTCAATTTCTCACCACTTTTCATTTTATTTGAGTACTTTCCCATTGTTGAATTTGTTTCTTTTTGCTTTGAGGTCAAAGCTCATCGGGAAGGCTATATTCTGAATAATTTCAAATGCGTCAAGTGTGCGTTAATATTTTTTTAATTGCAAATAACAAAAACCTATCACAAAAAATTGTACTGTTTTCGTCGTTTTTGGATACTTTCCTCTCGGTTTCTCTTAACAATGTCAATTGGGGAGTTGTTGCATTTGAGAAGGGACATGCGTACGTATTTTTCTATATGTCGATTTCGCCCAGGTTTTCTTTTAATTTGACAAATTCATTTAACTAAGCTCGATTTAGTCCTTATACAGAGCATTGAGCATCCGTTTCATATTATTAGCTGATGCGCCTGGCCAAGCTGAACAAATCAACAATAGGTGTTCCTATACCTAAAGTCGACCGTTTTCGAAATAATATCGATTATGCGTTTAGATGCTCAAAAACACTGTACTGTCCGTCTGTGTGTCCAGAAGAGAGTCATGGAACGGTGGAAGAACGCGCCGGCCAGGAGCCGAAGGCTCCTGGACGCCGTTCATACAACTGCGAAAGCCAGAAGAGAGTCACGGCGTCGGCAGGGAGCAGAAGGCTCCCGCCGATGCTCATACAACTGCGAGTGACGCCGTCGTACAGGAGCCGAAGGCGACTGGACGACGACCATAGAACTGTGGAAGAACGCGCCGGCCAGGAGCCAAAGGCTCCTGGACGCCGCTCATACAACTGCGAAAGCGAGAAGAGAGTCACGTGTGTCGGCCAGGAGCCGCAGGCTCCTGCCGACACTCATAGAACTGCGTCTCAGAAACTCCCGAATCTCAACTTTTGGATCTCTCCAACATGTAAAAAGTAACATATCGCGAGCGGGATTCATACAACTGCGGGGTACGCCGTCGGACAGGAGCCGAAGGCGACTGGACGACGACCATAGAACTGTGGAAGAACGCGCCGGCCAGGAGCCGAAGGCTCCTGGACGCCGCTCATACAACTACGAAAGCCAGAAGTGAGTCACGGCGTCGGCAGGGAGCCGAAGGCTCCCGCCGACGCTCATACATCTGCGGGGTGCGCCGTCGGACAGGAGCCGAAGGCGACTGGACGACGACCATAGAACTGTGGACGAGCGCGCCGGCCAGGAGCCGAAGGCTCCTGGACGCCGCTCATACAACTGCGAGAGCGAGAAATGAGTCCCGGTGTCGGCCAGGAGCCGCAGGCTCCTGCCGACACTCATACAACTGCGGGGGACGCCGTCGGACAGGAGCCGAAGGCGACTGGACGACGACCATAGAACTGTGGACGAGCGCGCCGGCCAGGAGCCGAAGGCTCCTGGACGCCGCTCATACAACTGCGAGAGCGAGAAATGAGTCCCGGTGTCGGCCAGGAGCCGCAGGCTCCTGCCGACACTCATACAACTGCGGGGGACGCCGTCGGACAGGAGCCGAAGGCGACTGGACGACGTCCATACAACTGTGGAAGAACGCGCCGGCCAGGAGCCGAAGGCTCCTGGACGCCGCTCATACAACTGCGAGAGCGAGAAGTGAGTCCCGGTGTCGGCCAGGAGCCGCAGGCTCCTGCCGACACTCATACAACTGCGGGGGACGCCGTCGGACAGGAGCCGAAGGCGACTGGACGACGTCCATACAACTGTGGAAGAACGCGCCGGCCAGGAGCCGAAGGCTCCTGGACGCCGCTCATACAACTGCGAGAGCGAGAAGTGAGTCCCGGTGTCGGCCAGGAGCCGCAGGCTCCTGCCGATACTCATACAACTGCGTCTCAGAAACTCCCGAATCTCAATTTTTGGATTTCTCCAACATGTAACGATTAACATATCGCGAGCGGGACTCATACAACTGCGGGTTACACCGTCGGACAGGAGCCGAAGGCTCCTGGACGACGTCCATAGAACTGTGGAAGACGCGTCGGCCAGGAGCCGAAGGCTCCTGGACGCCGCTCATACAACTGCGAAAGCGAGAAGAGAGTCACGTGTGTCGGCCAGGGGCCCCAGGCTCCTGCCGACACTCATAGAACTGCGGGGGACGCCGTCGGACAGGAGCCGAAGGCGACTGGACGACGTCCATACAACTGTGGAAGAACGCGCCGGCCAGGAGCCGAAGGCTCCTGGACGCCGCTCATACAACTGCGAAAGCGAGAAGTGAGTCCCGGTGTCGGCCAGGAGCTGCAGGCTCCTGCCGACACTCATAGAACTGCGTCTCAGAAACTCCCGTATCTCAATTTTTTAATTTCTCCAACATGTAATGATAATATATCGCGAGCGGGACTAGAGTTGGCCGCTGCCCGCAGGGCAAGGCCAACTCTAGTCTATATATTTTATAGAACTTAATGAGAATCTAGCTGACGGGGACACATACTCCGGATGCTGTTCTTCAAGCAGATCTTCGACAAGCTCATCACGAGCGCCGTCGGCTGTCTCTGGTACACAGGCGACTTTGCGAATCGCTCAGGCGAGACAACGCCCAGCGGTCACAGCAGCAGTAACAAGTGGAGAAAATCTGGTTAGACCATCACTCGGCCATCACGAGAACTAGGCGAATTTCACGTGTGTGCCAATGGCCGCACCGATTGCAGTGATCAAGCGTGACGAGGGGGGGCAGGCACAATGCGTGATCGATCGTGCGTGGCCAAATCCAGGACACCCACAACAATAACGGCCAGTTGGGTGTCGGGGGTGGTGGTCGTGCCACCTAGGTCGCTCTACCTGGTCACGTTCGAGGTGCGTTTCTCGTTGGGGCTCGCCTGAGATGGACGACAACATCATGAAGGCTATCAGCACAATATGCCAGCATATAACCTTAACATTGACCTCTTCTTGTTCGTTGACGGTAATACAATACAGTATAAAACTTATCAATTTATCGGTAAAGACGAAAATGGGCGGAGGACGTGGGAATATATGGGACTGCAAGGTGATTGCAGGTATTATTATTAATTATTATTATTCTAATTATCAGTATAAATTTGAAAAACTGCCCGTGATTCCACTACAACGATAATTTAATATTTACGGTTGTATTTTTTTCCCGTTCTTACTATTGAACCATTTTGCTAGGAAGCTAACCATGTATCACACATTTCGAATAAATGATACATTTCGTATACGTTTCAAGCAAGAATTGCAAACCGAGTGACAATGCATACCATTTTTTTTTTGGGAGGGAATTACGGGAATGCCTCATGCACATGTCCACTGAGCGGTCCATCGTTAAAACAGCGCTAATGTGAGACTCTCAAACACGCTAAAACGCCCGCCTGCCACCCACCCCCTTTAACTAGATGGCTCGGAACGCCTAACTCATTCTATCGACTGACAATGCATACCTGACAAATGTTTACTATCGAACTCTCGTTGACGGCAACGATGTGGGCACAAGCCACACAATTGCACCACGGTGCGGATCTGGATCGCGGTTGTTTCTCGGCGCGATTTCAGTAGCACGCATGTGACATGCACATTGAGTCTGACCGGACCCCCCCTGCGCGCCCACCTCAGCTCGCCCAAAAGCGGACCAACCTCAGCTGATAGGCCTGTGAAACAGCAGGCTCAGGGGCTGACATGTATCAAAACAATATACGTTATTCCTGGCGACGGCCAATTGAGATGTTGTTGACTTGGCGCCGCGTGCGCACCCCGTTCATCTTCGCGGCGGGAGGTCCTTTCGGCGTCGCGATGGGAGACCAAGCTCGAATTCGCCTCGAAGCGACAAGGCGCGCCCTGACAAAGCTCGCCCGCTTCAAGCTCGTTCGAGCGAGCGTCTTGATGATCGCAAGCTGAAAATACATGAGAGGTCTCTCTCTCCTCCCCTTGGGTGCCTCATTGAATGAAGACACTAGAGGACACTAGTGTGGGAATGCCGGTCAGCGGCCACCCTCGAGAGAGCGCCGCGAATCTTGCAGCATGGTCGTGTCGAGGACGAAATTTGTATGTGAGAATGTTTTCAAAGCCAGCTCACATCGATTACGATTGATTTGACGACAGAGAGAACTCAAGTTTTGAACTCTGCTACTGTTGCTGCTGCTACTGCTGTGTCCAGCACGTAACACGTAGATCACAGAAAAACGTGGGACGTGGCCACGGTTAACGAGTGCCGCCACTGTTCAAGCCTCTATGAACATGTCTACAAAGGGAAACCTGAGCGTGGTTGGCAAAAAATTGCACTTCCTCCAATAAACCAAATGTGCGAATGACCTTTTACACACAACTAATAACCGTCGTTTTATAACATGCCAAAATCAACTTGTCAACCTGTTTCTATATGTGCCGTCGGCGGCGGGATACATGCTATGCAAATAGGCTGCACAGATCAATAGCGCACATACGGGCATAGCGTTTTCCTGCGCCCGCAGACATGCAGTCGGCGCGCCCTCACCTATGTTGTCTCGGTCTTGTGCCGCTGATGCTGAGAGATTCATCCGACGGAGGGATTATCTCTCTTGAGCTTTGTTTCGAGTCGGTCGACATCAACGGTTGTATCTTTATTTATGCCTCTCTCTCTCTCTTCCTCTCGTCCCTCTACCAGAATCAGATGGTTACTACTCTTGAGATCGAAGTGCCCCGTTCTCAGGGTGCGCTCAAACCTCTGAGGAGTTCTGCCTTCCGACTCATGTCTCGGTGCGGTATTACTTCGAGAAACTGGTGGCGACTGTGTCTCGTCTGCCCGATACGGGGGCAAATCGATTGTTGCCTGTCTCTGTCGACGATGATCCTATGAAGGCTGCCTCGTGCGATTCTTCAATAGCTTCTTCGGTAGTCCACGCCGATCCGTCGACGGCACACGCTATCGTATTCAGCTATTGCCTCACTGATAAGAGTTGAGAGGGATAGCGAGATAGAGAGTAAGAGGGTGTTTTCCGCGAAGATCTCGATTGAGAGTCACTCGATGACACTTTGGCGGGAGACTTATTCAGAGCCACATCTCGTATCGTGTGATAACCCCTACGCTCGTTCGGTATCGGTGCCCACTGTACACTATATATATATAGGTATTGTCACCATTGACAATTGATAAGAATATAACATAAACGGTTACCTCAGCTGTCCGGCCGCGGGCGGTGGTACATAAATATATATATATATATATATATATATACATATATATGTGTATATGTGTGTCTGTGTGCTTGTTCAACAGCTAGACAATCGTTTCATTGACTGGACTGTGAAACTCCTTGACATGTTCCGCAGCAACTGAAATTTCAAACTTGATATCACGATCGATTGCCTGACCGAGAGCACAAACCTCACGAAATTACTGAGCAAAGCCAGATAAGCCTGTTCCTGCTGCTGCTGTTGCTGTTGTCCCTACCGGCGCGACCCCACCAGCGGCGGTCGCTGACGTTGATATCGTTCTGTGTCGTCCACCCATGGCGTCATCGATACCTAGACACCTATAGAATATTCTCAGCTAGGCAACGCTCGGCGCGTAACATTGAAGAGCATTGGCCGGCAACAACAACAGCGCAGCAACTGGACGATGAGGAGGACCGGTGTGGCGACCACCTGCATTCACTATCCGCGAAAGAGAAAAAAAAAGGCAGGGAGTCCTCAGGGTCGTTTTGTTTCGACGTGAGAGCGGTCGACGATTTGGACGCTTGTATAACACAACGGGCGAGAGCTAGAACTCCTCAATGACTCTTCAGCTTGTGACAGCGATTGAAGTCATCTCCCGATGGCTGTGATGATGGTGGTAGCGGCGGCGGCGCCAGCAGCGTTCTTCAGTATTCTCTGTCTATTCGACAACTATGTTAGTGTGACACACCTCTGTCCGGCCATAACCGAACATCGTTCGTCTGGGGGTACGGTTCGTCCGTGGAGGCATTGAAACGGTGCCGGCCCGGGGGTAGTCGACGATGTACGCGCTCGGCCAGAACCTCGTCATCCCTCATACACAATGTGGGCTCTCGTGCGAGGATCGACTCGAGAAGTCTTCTCACAGCAGATACACGCTCACACACATAGAGACACACATATCGGTCAAGCAAAGCCGGGACTTTGCTACTTTGTAGAGCAGATTCATCGGCGCAACACGATGAAATCGTCGTCTGGCCGAAGTTTCCTCGTCAGGATCTGCCGTTCGCTCGGCCGTTCCACGAAGAAGAGAGCAGACCCCAGCGACCACGCGCCAATCCACCCGATCGGCCGTCGTCATCGGCGTCCTGAGGGCAGATGATTCTGAGCCAGCGGTCCCGAAGCGCCGAGGTTTGAAGGTCCCAAACGCAGCCACCTGTGAAACACTCACAGTATAGCCACACCACCGGCATGACACGATGTCGGCCGCGCCGAAACACACACACACACAGAGACATCAAACACACAAACACACGCGTCGGCAAGAGGATCCCGGCGACGCGACGTCGTCGACAGCCTCAACGTCAGCCCTACAGCGGCTCTTGTTTCGCCTTGGCGACTTTAAAGCAACTGACAAGAGACAGAGAGAGAGAGAGAGGTCTCGCTATTCAACCACATAGACGGCACGGTAGCAGCCGTGGCAGCACATCTTTGGACCGATGATACTTTGTCTCATTGGCCGTTGAACGTGTACAGACGGGCCGAGTTGTCAGCTCGGCCGTAGGGGAAGAGTCATGCGTGGGGACGTGGCTAGGCAGGTCGTCGACTAGTTGGACGCTGCCTCCGGCGAAGGTGACAGATATCAGTGGTAGATATTCAATAATACTTGATCCTGAAGCAATCAGTGTACACTGCACTACTTCTCGTTGGCTTATGTTCGTATACAGATATGTGAGGGAATGCATGCGCCAGTGGTGCGTCAGGCTTTGATTTGTGAACTAATCGGTTATCGGAGCTGTCCGTTAACGGGGTGGCCGTTGGACTTGGGTGGCTAAGTGGTTTCTGGCTGTAAAAAGCTAGAGGATGCGGGTTCGAGTCCGGCGATGTGCTGAACATATAAGAGAACTTAAGCATTGTAAAAAAACTGCAGTTCGTTCAATAAATCATGTATTCTTACCTTTTAACCAGAGAGATGCGGGT
Organism: Stratiolaelaps scimitus; assembly: GCA_019614645.1. Taxonomy (NCBI): domain Eukaryota; kingdom Metazoa; phylum Arthropoda; class Arachnida; order Mesostigmata; family Laelapidae; genus Stratiolaelaps; species Stratiolaelaps scimitus. The sequence continues at coordinate 158,513 of JABWDB010000089.1, read as the reverse complement.
GAAGGGCACTCTCTTCTACTATAATAATAATAATAATAATAATAATAATTACAATAGTAATTATAGCAATTCAGTGTTTGTGTGCTGTGTTGTGGAAAACATTTTGTCAGTTTGATCGAAACTGAAATCTCCATAGAATTCAATACTTCCCAACATCAATAGTCAAAAGAATCGGTTCATTGGCCGGGAAAACAACAACAATAAGAACAACTGAATTTCAGTTGGACCTCGTAACGTCAACGCTGCCCAGCGTGTGGTGATAATGATGATCAAGTGCTAATTATTAGATGGCCCGATGTTAATTATATCTTGAAATTGTGCGTATTGCTTGTCGCATCGCGAAGTAGTCACTGTTGTTTACTATTGCATTGTAATGCTATAGTGCGAATGAAATGTTTTCGTGGTCTGTTGTTCAGCCTTGAAACATCTAACTTAGTCGACGGTGTTGGTTATACGATTCGCATTGCTCCGTAAGACGGATCATCCCCATTGAGATGCAAAGGTGCATTGAGGTCGGGGATCGAACCTGTGTATGTACCCTTCTGTGTCCTCGTCCGGCTGCAGGACAAGGACACACCCGGACGCCACCAGCAGGCTCGACAATGATAGTACTAATAGCACTGCCATTGCGACCGGAGTCATGGTTACAAGGTCTCGCTCTAGCAGCGCAAACAGTCGCCAACTTCATTCTTCTTTAATGATTCAATTATTTCAATGGGTATAATCATGATCAATGATCGTTGCCATAATGGTCACAGGTATACGCTAAGAAGACGGATACTACTAGGTGATGATGAATTATAAGGTGTCGAACCTAGGTACTACGTAGACTCTCAGCAGAGGATGGTGGTTTTAGCAGGTTGAGCAGGCGTTTTGTCATCCACGACAACCCTCCCACCCCCTGCACTGGATCGAGGCCCATCTTCGATGGAGATTCGAATGTCTCTGGTGGTGTCCGAGCGTTTGAAGAAGATGTTTACCCTCTTTAAAGAAAAAAGAACAAAAGGTGATATATCACGGTGCACGGATTCGAGCTTCATCGGTGCAAGTTTGCATTTAAAGGAGGGGGTCGATCTTATATCATATCATAATCAAATGTTTATTCTCGGAACTGCAATATACATACATATGCTTAAGTTCTCGGTAAAAAAAAAAAGTAAAAAGGTTGTAAAAAAAAAGGTAAAAAGGTTGATTGCACCTCGTTTGGCTATTGCCATTTGACACAAATGTATGACCTCAAAGAAGTCGAGCAGAATGTCAAGTCAAAACAGCCAATACAATATATGTACATTTATACACCACATCCACTGTGTATGTTAGTATTAGTAAATCATCGAAATAATCACAAGTTAGTTCCTGTTGCCGTCTTAAGCGCACGCGAATTAACACGCATTATATACCTATCAGTCCTTATGAAGTAGTCTTATGCCAAAAGCAGTTGTACCGAGTTGTGTACTGAGTTAGATGTTGAACGCTGTGGGTCAGACGCCGGAGGATTGACTTTAGTTGATAAGGTAGGATTGGTCTTTCCACCCATATCGAGTTCATAGATAGCGAACTGTATATCGTAATCATTGTCTTAATACATTCTAATGGAGATATTGCGCTGTATCCCTATGGCCACCGAATTAGGCCGTGCCCGAATCGAACCCGATACTTAGCCACCCGAGCTGACGCCTTCACCGATAGCTCGCGTTGTGGAGTTCCTCAACGACCTAACAGTTCTCTCGATCTTCTGCGGAAATCCACTCCAAGTTCCACAAAACGGTGTAGGCTACGGGCCTTGATGAGAAGACTCTCCTCTCTAAGCTAGTTCTCACAATCTGGACACTTCAGCGTGGGCATGCACGAAGTGTGAACGCATACGAAGTTAAGCTTTGGCCCATCCCTCCTTGAGCTTCGTATAGAGCTATATATAATATCAGCAGAGGGTTCGTCCCGACTCGCAGTGGGCACAGCAGTTTCAGCTGGGCAGCGTTAAACGCCAATGGTAATTATACCAGTATAACAATGAATCACATGTAGTATCGAGCAACAATTTACTTCGGACTGTGCCTACGAAAATGAAGTATGAATGAGCTGAGACGCGAGGTGGCGTTGTCTCAGTTTTTACCCATTTCAACCTCTAATATATATTACTGTTTTTCGAGCTGACCCTCAGCTGTTCCCCTATCTAGTAGTAGTATATATATTAGAGGAGTAAGGCAGAGAATAAACCTCTAATATATATACATGTACATATGTATATATGAGGGCGTTCTGGCTCTATTAAGCACCCTCTGAATAGGATTCGTTTACTGACCCGAAATTTCCTCCAATTGTTTCGTCCATTCCTGTGCGTTGTACTAATACGAACACTGCATCGACAATCGCGATACGCGATGTTCATGAGGCCAGCTGGTGAGATATTCGAGAGGAATCATTACTGTGTTACGTAAGCGCCCGTGAGGCGAGAGAGGCTAATGCATGAAGCCGTATAGTGAATTACAACCTCAAATCGTTCAGGAGGACGGTGAGATTACAGCATGAGCTCGCGACGGTGCCCGACCGTAAATATCCTCACCCATGAACTTCTTATGCCGATGAACCTCATGTCCAATCCTCTCTCGTCTCTGATTCAGTTTCGATAAAGCGAACTCCCTCGAAATTCTCTCCTCAAGCCGTCCACCAGCATTTTCAACCATTCAGCGTCCACTCGCTATTGTTTCTGTTGTTTTTCGCCAGTTTTTCGAGCATCGTTTGCCAGTTCCTCTGTCCCAACCCCACAACCGCACTGATCCCCAGCCCGGATTTTCTTCATTTTTATTCATCCGCGCACATGCAGACACAAGACTATGTACATGCCACCTTTCGCCGACAAATCGGCGAACTCGTACGAAGCTCGAGCGAGCTAGTGAGCGTTCGCTCTCGACTCCTCGACGGAGAAATGCCCACGAGAGTCACTCTGCTGCAGATCCTTGCCGTCACCGTCGCCTCTGTTGTTGTTCATGATCTCAGCGGAGGTGTCCGCCAGCCTCTGAAAGGTACCGCGCCGCCATCTCGCTTTCCTAAGAATAGTGGGTGCTCTCGTTCATCGAAACCCGAAGCAGAACAGAAGATGTTCATAGACGAACCCGAGGAGGAGACCCTATGCTGGGAGGCGACGAGATGCGTTTTGCCGGGACTAAGATTAGCAGATCGACGCGTCGACTCCGATGTGCAATAAACCAATTGGGTGCTGCTGCTGCTGTTATTGTTGTTGTTGCTGTTGTTGCTGTTTCTCTGTACGGCATACCGCCGTACCCGCGGGTGCAAATCGGTTGCCGCCGCCGGCTGGCGGCCAATGAGAGCTCTATCAATAAGAGTAATACCGCCCTGTAAAGCTATATTAGCTCAATAGTCGACGAAGGAGTCGATTGTCTTCGCCGAGATCTTTCCTCTCCAGCCGGGCGGGGCGGGGGCGCTGGGCGGGGGAGCTGGAAGGGGGCGCTGGACGGGGGTTGAGAGATAGCGATAGAGTGCTCAGCCTGTAGCCTCGAGACGGTATCGCCCTTTGAGCGACTTCCTGGACCCGGCCGCCGGACTACTGGCGGTATCGTCCGTTCCTGTCTCAGAAGACAAACACCCCCGAGAGCGTACGCAGCGTATAGGGCCGACGGAGGAGGGGTTGTCTGGGGAGGGGTAGGAGGTCGCAATGGGGCAGCCAGCCAGCTCATTGACGATGAGTTGCCGGCGACCGCGCACATAAGCACACACAAAAACATCCTGTGGGATGTCCCAGTGTCTATCGCGATTGGTACACGAGTCTTGAGCGGGCGTTGCAGCACGGATGCGCCACCCTTCTGGCGGTTACTGCTATATGACACCGTTTTAGTAGGCAGAGTAGGCAAAGTAGGCGCTTCGTGATGGTTTCACGTCTACCCTACACTGGATCGGTGTGCTATTCGGTAGATATTGAGATGCCGCCTAGTAGAGTTCATGCGATTGAAGAAAATTAAAAATAAATAAAAAAGACAATGTAGGATAGACTTAGAGAGAGGCTGGATCGGTGCACCACTTTTGGCAGAGATTTGGGGTGTATGTCGAGAGACCCCGGCTTGTGGTAGCCTGGTGATGCATTCGTCTACGCCTACCGTGCAACTGTAGGAGACACGTAGGTGCACACAGAGGGGTTCGATCCCCACCCAAAACGCACATGTGCATTTGAAGTGGGAGAGGAGTCCGTCCTACGGAGCAGTTCAAATCGAATAGCAACACCGTCTACTGAGTTAAATGTTTCAAGGCTGGAAGTGAGATCTCGAAACGAAAAAGAAGACATCGAGGTGTGTCTCTAGTGTTTCTGGTGGTTTGATGAAAAATTAAAAAAAAAACACAAAAACAAATAAACTATTGTAGGCCATATACACATCTTTGACACCCTACGCTCGTTTGGGCGTCGTCCGTTGCCATCTCTGAGTGGATGTATCGAACAAAGTGTTCATTCCTGTTTAACTTAGAGGTTTTCGGTATGAGTCTCAGCCTTAAACATTTAACGTCCACGGTACAACTGCTTTTAGCATTGCTTCGTAAGACGAACAATCTCCTTTTAAATGCAAATGTGCAACGGGCGGGGATCGAACCCGTGCCACCGGGCTCGACTCTGTTTAACTTGTGTTTGCTGTATTATCATGAACTGCCTCCATTGTCGTCGTTGTCATTTTTAACTGGCTATCTCGACTGTTCACTCTCTGTCTCTTCCTCTGCCTCGGGTTTCGTTGTTGCTGGCGGATTCCGTTTGATGCAATATGGCCATTGAGTGCCAGCAATAAGCCATTTTCAAGGCAACAGCTACATCTCCACCTGTCAGCGGCAAAAAAGGACGAACGTATGGATGCATTTATATTGGTGTCAGGTGCGCGCGACTGTGCGTTCTGACGTCTGTGGTTTCGAGCGGACAAGCTGTCGCTAGAGTCCAACAACATCGCAATCGACGAATCGGTAGGCATCATTGGTGGCTGGCCAAGTCAATTGACGTAGGAGATCCGAAGGTCTGTGCCGACGTGGATCCCGATTTCACTGTGATGAGATCGGGATCTCTGGCTGGGGTGACAGACAACGGTCGCGGGCCGAGCCAACTGATATTCTGAACTGTAGTCGGAAACTGTAGCCACGTTGATAAACCAATAAACCTTTTACCTGTGCCTCCTGCTATGGTTTGCTCAGACCCGGCTGGCTACTCCCATCAACGGGTTATAACTAACAGAGGCTGACATTATATATACATTTGATTTACTCATTGACGTTGCGCTATATTGACTGAACTGCGTTTTCACAATTAAGCTTAAGTTTATGTTGAAATAGAAAAATCAAAAAAGTCGTTAATATGTATGTATGATAAAAATTAATTAAGTTAAAAAAAGAGAAGACGTTCTCCTCGTTGCTTAACTATAGTTGTTTTACGAATGGTGCTTCCTCCCGTTACCTGCGTTTCTCAGATCAGGCTTATGTCATGAACCGGCCACTGAAGCAAGCTCAGGAGAAGTCTTTTTTGAACCACGCCAGCGTCTTATGGACAAATATGCCCACGAGTCCGAGAAATACACCATTGACTATGCGAACATATGTCCTAACTAGAGATTCAATCATTTCTTGCATCCATTGATAATATCTCATTGAGTTATTAGCCGTATTGCGATAGCTACTTCAAATCACAGGCGGTTTCAACATGAGCTCCTCGTGCCAGGCTCACCTAGCGAAAGTTCGGTCATTGCCTACTGTAGGATCTCCGTGTAGTCGGTCACAACCTGCTCCCGACTGATTCGAAGTCCCGAGATAGTGGGGAGGGCGGAATCTTATCCCTTGTCTGTTGTCACTGTGGGACCATTCTGGCAAACACATATGAGCGAAAGGCAGAGTGATCGGACAGGTGGCCTCTGTAATCGGTATATAGTGGCACGCGAGGGCTATAAGCACGCAATCGATCAGGTCCGTATCGTTCACAAGTCCGTAGCGTTCAATGGAGCCCGTCCCTCGTTCAATAGGTCTCCACCTTACGGATTCATCCGAGCATTGCAGTTACTGCCGTTATAATCTGTTGATGTAAGTGGCCTATTCAGGGTTGCTGATGGCCAGTATTGTCAAGGATCACCGTACCACAGCATATGTACATATGTATTTGGGTGATGGCTAAGTCTTGATAAATGGACGAAGGCCGAAGGTTCGAGTGGTCGCGCGAGAACCTGGTGAGGACACATCGAAAGAAGTTACGCGTTGAAACATTGCAATTATTTTAATAAGCTTATAAACCTTTTATGTATATATACATAGGGGACATTATAGGGGAAAATCGCTCAAAGTGAGGAGGATATATATATATATTTTGTTTTTATGTCAGACATTGATTATGATTGTTCGTCGGAAAATATACACTAATTAGAGAAGAACTTGGGGACAATTAGGGGTGTCAGGCCGTGGCCTGAGGTCATGGTCATTTACCCCCGATATCATACTAAACCGAAATGTCATCTTCACTATATATATATATATACAACTATAATTAGCGTTAATAATTAATTATTATAATTAACAACAAATCGGCTTGCAGTGGCAGCATCCTGTATTTTTCCATGACGAAATCTGTCGATTCTGCAAGATATTAATTAAGTTCACTCATCTGCGAATATCTTATTACCAACTCATTTGTAAACCGATTACAGGCCGGGAGGAAAATCTCGATTGTAGACTCGGAGGTTTGTAAAGATAGATCTCAACATAGACCTGCGGCTTACAATCAGATCGACAGACGAGTTCCTTGCAGAGCACCGTGCTTGTAGATTCTGTCATATCCGCCGGGTGATGGTCTCGAGCAAAATAAGCGAACCTGATCACAATACGAGCCCCGGCGTGTCCACGTCGAACCCCTTCCACTTATTGAATTTCACTGAAAGAAGCCCATATTCGAATTTTTCGTTCCACTTAATTACGAACTCTATAAAGGTAAAGGTAAAGCTTTATTTGTTTATTAAAGGAACTGCAGTTTTTACACTGCTTAAGTTCTCTTATATGTCACGATATAAGTTCTCTAAACGTACCCGGCTCTAATAATCTCATCGCCAAGTGACCACCAAACGCAATTGTGTCGTCCACGAACTCATCACTGTAAACTTCGAGAGTGCTCCCCGCCTCCCGCGCGCGCCACTGCTCACCGTTGCTACGGCCGCGTAAGAATCGCTGTCGCCTGTTTCAGTGTCAAATGCGCGAGTTCATTCAGCTCGACGACAGTTGCAGGCTCGGCAGATGTTCGCCCATGGGATGGACACATTGACAACTGTCTGGAGAGGCGACACCCACCATCGGTGTCGATACCTTGTGTCCCCGGACACAATAACACCTTGTTTTTTTCATCGGCCACCACCAATATCGCTAGCCAACCGCTTGTAGAGAGCGGCTCGAGCGGCAATTCCCATCACGGAGAAATATTGTTACGTCCTCCTCCTACTGAATCATTACGAGGCCAGTTCAGTCTCGACTTCGCCGTCCCCATCGACATTGGCCGCGCGATCTGCATCAACAAGGTCCATCTTCTCGATCGAATAGTTCACAGGGTCGCTCTGTTTTGCCGCGTTGGCCCGTTGCGTTTCAAGATTAATACGTGCTGTCTGCCTGTCAACAGCCCACAGCGTCGGCCAGCGAGGCAGCCAACCAGCTGAAAAGGAAATCTCGCCCTAACGGCAAAGAGTGCTCCCGTGAGAGTTTGTAAAATAGAACCGAACCACTAGCGAGAGAGAGCGAGAGAGCGAGAGAGAGATTGAACGAGTTGACTGACATCTTCGGTAAACAACAGTACGCCTGATATACGGCCACCACCGATATATCGGTGCCCGACAAGTGTAGCATCCTCGTCATGAAATATATATCTAACCACCCCTTTACACAGTGATTGTGATCGAGATTCGCACACACTGACTGAGAGCGTTGGCTATGCTCGTTTGTATTGTAGAGAGCGTAGCCGCTGTTCGCAGTCGGATCTTCGTTGGAAGGGCACTACAAAAAAACCTCGCTGGGATGTGATGCGCTTAGGGTTGAGTGACTCTTGTCGTTAGGGCTGTTATATGACGAGCGCTGGTGAATGATATCTTTACGACATAGTATGACTGGTATTGAAGATATCGTGCAGTACATTCTTCTCATGGAAGCCCTTAAATTAGCTGGTTAATTAATCCGTCTGATAAACGTAGCTGTGACGTTTTTAGCCAGGGGAGACAGGAGACACACACTGAAGCATTGCAAAATTAGGTGTAAATATATGATTCATATGTGTTTATTCTATGTATATATATATATATATTCATGTTAAAATTGTGCTTTTTGGACGAGTGTTATAGATCGATCATCTCCTATTTTTCTCACATCCAAGCATATCGTCTATTGAGTTTGCAGACATTTGAAGAGCACAACCTTTATCTAACATAGCACAATCGATTGGGGAACAATTAATGTAATGTAACGTATATATAACAAAAATGTAATCAACAATCACGAGCCATGTCCCAAAGATAGTAATTAAAAGGAGGCAGTCGTCATAGTTGGAACTGCACAAAGTGGGCGTCCCAACTGCGGTGACTGGTCTCCCATTGGTGACAATAGTCAGAAGTCTATATTTACATATTTAGCACAGCGTCGACAGATAGCACGTTTCATTGTCAAACCGTGGACGAGTGTTTAACAACAGCGGACAACAATTTAAATTCGTTCGAATATTCGCATGTGCAGACAAGTGGGTGCATTGTCGGCTTTCATCGGCGTGCCACGAAAAAATCAACAATACTATGTTCATTGTACATTCATTGCTCGACATGTTAATCATAATAATAATAATAATAATACTATTAATAATAATAATAATAATAATAATAATAATAATAATAATAATAATAATAATAATAATAATAATAAAAAAAATAGCACGTGTCAGTCAGTCGTCCGCTGAGGGACGGGCCAGCTTTCCCGCCGATGCCGCTCGACGAAGCGACAACACGGAGCGAGTATCAAGCGATAGAAATAGTATAAGTAGAGAAGAGAGGTGTTCCACGGCGAACTGTGGCATGCTATTTCGAGAGGAGACATTTTAGATCGGGCAGTCTACGCGCTCCGGACGTCTGCTGCAGGCTGTGATTGAGTTCGACGGGGCGATGTCACGACCAGACGCCTATCCGCGCTGGCTGGCAACGTCATATCCCCGACACAGAATTCGGGGGTAGATTAGATACAGAACAGTAACCACGAAGTTGACAGTTGGAAAAATGGCAAACACGAACGTGAATAGAGATGGATATTCGCTTATTATTAGCGGGATTGTAGTTAGGCGCTTTACAGCGTCCTTAAGTAAAGGGGACCTATAACCTAAAAGGTTAAGAGCTGAGGCCTGTCAGATAGGGGAACAGCTGAGGGTCAGCTCGAAAAACAGTTGGTTAAGTAAAGGGGACAACAGTACAGTTCCTTATCCTTGTGGAACTAGGTTGCGGGGCAACCCGAACCTCCAGCGGCTTTCCTTGGGCTTTTTGTGCTTCTCTGTTATAGCCGGAGGCCACTGAGCCACTGAGTGGTCACCAAACCGCGCTGACGACAACAATACGCTATTTGTTAACTGCGTAAGATCTATACAAATCTACCCATCATGTTGTCCTGTCGGAAAAGACCTGTTGGTCTCGTAGATAGATGCTCGGATCACTAGGACTGTAGGTCTCATAGGTAGATGCACTGAGCACTAGGAGCAATGGGAAGCCTACCTAGAAAAAAAGAAGCCTTCCTTGAAAATTGTCACCATCCGTGTTCCGGACCGCGTCCACGATGTCAACAAATGACAGCAATACTCGAACGAAGCACGCAGACGCAGAACAAGTTCAGGAGGAGGACATGAGACAATGCAAAGGCAGACCCAGAAATATGGACTCGCCCAAACCCCCCAAAAATCACCCCCGCCCACCCCATTTGCTAGCAGACGCATCCTTCGGAGATTCCGCTCGATTGTCGGTTATTCCTGTCGCGTCCAGATGTCGTCAGACGATACCGTGCGCCGACCGGTGCGGCAACTTGAAGGATATCGACAAAAACACAATCCTCCTGCACACCGAGAGAGAGAGAGAGACACAGCCGACAGGGGTAGATTGATACAGATACACTCTGTTACGCGGCTATAATGAGAGGAGATTATTTCTCGCGCTCGTCGAATCGAGATTATCTCACTCACTTCATCGTCGAGTCAGTTGCTTGTTCCCCCGGTTGCTTGATTGCTGCTGGCTGAGACTACAGAGCGATGAATAGCAAACAACGCGACGCGACTCTCTCCTCGGCCCGATGGTGGTATACGTATCTGTGGCTAGTGATGGACATGGCTGTGTTGGCAGCGTCTTAAGAGTGGCTCAACGTCGATTTGATCGAATATGGTTTGCGTTTAGAGAGGTAGTAGATAATAATATTAATAATAATAATAAGTACAATATGATGATGAGAAGCCAATATTTTGGTATCATTTTTTGTTGTATCACACACATGATAAAAAAAATATTGGGTATATATATATATATATATATATATATATATATATATATATATATATATATATATATATATATATATATATATATATATATATATATGTATAGATATATGATGTTATATTATAACCCGGTGTCTCGTTTATGTCACACATGGACGCCACACACATGCGGATGCCGACGACCGGTTGGAACAGAGCAAATTATCGACCTCTTCAAACATATTTCGTGTCTCCTCCACAATGTTTCCCTCTATGGAAATCTCTAGGTGTTAGCGATCGAAAATTCGGACACATGCAACTAGTCCTAGTATTAATATCAGAAGGAAAGCCGTTCGGTTTTCAGTTTTCAACCAGCATTCGACATTGCCCACCACTCCGACGATACTCGCGCTCTCCACGTATACCGCATCAACGTATAAATGATACGTATTGAGGATTTTCGCATACGTTCCGCTACTGGTTTGGTGAAGATCATCTGAAGATCGTATCTACCGAAGCCGTCTGCTCGGCCCTGTTACGGATGAATGCCGCGTATCTTGGCGACAGTCCAAACGAATCCTCGATCGACAGTTTGGTTTGCCGGCGGAAAAGCGTCTGAAAGCTTGTCGCAGTTGCTCGCAGGGCAGCAGCAGCAGCAGCGAGGGATGAGATGAGTTGTATCACTCGTAGAACTATTCGCAATGCCGGCCCGAGACGAAATGCATTCCCATATGCAAGGGTTTGTCCAGATCCGATTCGTCGGACGGACACGGTCGAGCATCTGTCCACGAGATATCCGATTCTTGGTGTTGTGCCGAGGTGCAACTGTTCCGATGACAGTAGCTATTCGAAATCGAAGGGCTCAATTACCACTAGAATGTCGCGTGTGCGTAGAATTCTAATATTTGCCATTCGCACTATGGGGCTATATAATAGGCTTAATACAGGAACCTTGGCTAAACTCCACAAGTCGTCCGACTCATAGACAATCGAGTCGAAAACCAGTTGTACCCTGACGAAAGCGTTAAATCTTTAAGGGTCTGAGAGTGAGACCATTGAAACATTTACGTTACCTCATATATCTCAAACGAACTCTCCGGGCAGACTCTCAGCCTTGAACATTTAACACCCACGGTACAACTGCTTTCGGCATAGCTTCCTAAGACGGACCCCGTTATATATATATATATATATATATATATATACCGTCAATGCTAATCGTAGCCTGTTTGTTCCCGCGCCCATTATATAGTACAGCAGCACTTACTGCACTCACGTGTATACCAGTTGTCGTAGCTGATTTTGCTGGTTGACGCTGCTGCTGCTGCTGTTGCTGCTGTTAACGCGGCGGTCATCAATCGTTGTTTTCTATCGCGGCCAACTCCTCTGGCAAATCTCCTGCGTGAATACATGCCCCAACCGCCGTCCTCCTCGTGGATTTAACTCGCTCCTGTGACAGCAGCGGAATGAAGCAGTCAATTGAGCGACTCGGGGGATGATATTCGCTATTTTTTTTCAATCTTTCTCTCCCTCTTTATATATATATATATAAAATATATATATAAGTAATATGTATATTTCTATTATCTCGGTCAGCAGTGACACGGCTCATCACAGGAGGCTAGACACTGTACTATACACACAAACACACACACACACACACATTTATATAGACACACATATATATATATATATATATATATATATATATATATATATATATATATAGAGGTGGCGTTTGTTCCGACTGGTCACAATCCGACGACGACGACGATGTTCTCCGACGCTTCGTCGACGCGGCGCTCTGACTGACTTTAACTCTGTCTACGCTACCCGTCGCAGCCGCGCACCACAACCACCACCACCACTACTACAGGAGCACAAGCAGAAGCACCACGGCCAGTTGTTACCTACCTGTATTCGTGCGTAGCCCGCCGCTCGCTCGCTCGCTTGCTTGGCCGCCACCGGCTGACTTCGGCCGCCTGTATCGCTGCTGCCGTTGACGTCGAAGCCGCCACCGCCGCTGCCGCCGCCGCCACCGTCACTGTCCACCGACATCGTTCACGTAGCACCACCAGCTCGACGCTGTTGGCTGCTTCTGCTGGCGGCCAGCACGATTTCGTTCAGATTCCGCCTGCTCTCGGCTACGGCTATGTCTCCTTCTGACGGCGAATCTATTCAAATGTAAAGCAGTTGACCGTTCATCCGTTCGTCTGTCCCAACGCCGGAGCGGAATACGCACATTGCGCTCAAGTTGCTGTGGCTGCCACCATTGTTGTTGATGTTGACGTCGTTGTTGTTGATGTTGTTGTTATTGTTGTTGTCGTCGTCGTCGTCGTCGATCCCCGCTGTTGTTGTTGTTGCCGGCTGCCGCGCCGACGCGCAATGACGCTTAGACGAGCGGCGCGCGAATACGCGTTGAATGGACGACCAGCCGGACGATGGTGGACGGTCCTGGCGGCCGGGTCCACTTCGCTGGGCTGGGAATTGCAACAGTGAGGATGGCCAGGGCTGAGTAACGCCAACTCAGCGGTGGCAAATCCGTCGGCTGGCCGGTTAGGCCTCGATGGCCTGCTCAGTCGCCGGTAGGGACAACTGGTGAAGATTCGACTCCAGCCGCCGTCCGGCTGATCGCCCCCCCCCTCCTTCTCTGATCTACTCGCGGCTGAATCGCACTGGACATCTGCCACATGGTACCCAATCAGAGGGTTCACGGCATCATGTGATCGGGATTTGTCCTTCGTTGGGCCGTGCCAGCGGATACATCCAGAGCACACACTTAAAGTTGCGGTTCCCTTAATAAACCCAATATAGACCTTTAGCTTGAGCTTGCCTTACGAACGAATCTGACCTTGGTACGAGGAACAGCGACATCAGTCAACGGTGTGTGTGTCTACAAAATACAATGCGACATTAGGAGGCATTCTCCTAGGAGCTCCACCATTTGTCGTAAGGACCAGGGCTAAGGTTGCCGGCTCTGAGGGAAACCTTCTCCGCGATATTTCCCTTGAATATTTTTTGTTGTTTTCATTGTTCTGCAAGTTGTCCTATAATATTTCATTAGCATTTAGGTAGTAATGTGTAGCTGAGATATCCAGAAGAAGTTGTCTTCAAGGGTGTGCACCCTTGCTTACCATGAGCGAGCTTCTGGTGGAATTTTATGCGACGTTTATTAAGGGAACCGCAACTTTAGATGTGCGCTCATCTACCGGTCCTTGCTTTGGACTAGGTACTATTCTCTGCAAGAAGAGAAGAAACGTGTCGATGTATTTGCCCCTATGTATGCGTGGATATAATATGTTGTCAATTGTAACTCCGTCTGTTGCCAAATGATACTTTACACCTTTTACCTATTATTTTTTACGAGAACTTAAGCAATGTATGTTGCAGTTCCGTCAATAAACAGCACTTTGTATTGTATTGTACCGTCGGCGGATGGCGGATGGCTCGGAAGGTCACCAAGTAGTCTCTGGCTGTCGGAAATCGCTGGCGGCCGCAGGTTCGAGTCGTCCCACGACTTATCGACATATACAGCGAGAACTTAAGCATTGCAAACAAAAAACACTGCACTTTCGTTAGTCCGACCAATAATCTGCCTTAACTTAGTCCAAGGGATTTGTAAACATGAAATGTTCTCCTAATGTCAATGCAAATTAGCGACAGGTACACAATACACTCATCAGCGCTTATGGCAGCCAGTCCCGTTTAACATGTAGCCTGTGTGTTGGGCATCATCCACAGTGGGAGATACTGAACGACACCACAGTTCTGCCGTTAACAATTGACCCTTTACACATCGATTCTACGACGCTCACCGGAAATGACTCTGCATAGAAACCCTAACTATTTTTCGAGCTGACCCTCAGCTGACCGTCCCCTATCTGACAGGCCTCAGCTCTTAACCTTTTAGGTATTACTATGAGGACTTGTCGGGGGCCACCTTTGCGTATTCTCTTCCTTGCTCGTACCTGACAAGAATCTTCAGATATAGAAAGATAAAGAACTCCAAAGATTCTCCAAAGCGTCTGACAGGATTTGAACCCAACACACACGTGTCCCTCCGGTCTAGTAGAAACCCTGTGAGAGCGAAAGCTCACTGTGGTAGATAGACACATCGAACGTTGGGGTTCGCTGTGATCGACCAAGAAGCGAGAATGCCACTTAGTGGCGCTGATCGATGGAGAATGGCGCTGCGACACATAGGTATAAAAGAAATGGTCAATAAACAGACAGCCTCTTCCGCACCCGAATCTCGAGTGTTGTGTGTGTGTTACGTAAGTCAGACGTCGCTAAGTACAGAGCGCAAGGCGACACTACACACACCCTCGGCACTAGCTATAGAGCAGTAATAGTAATAGATTAAAAGCCATTACATTGAGCTATCATCGTCATGTCGTTGAATAGCGTTCTACTTCGTATGCTGGTTCGCCTGCCTGCTAACGCTTAGAAACAATGAAAACAGGACAAATTTACTACGGGGACAAGCGCGCAGGATCTTTCCTTCTGCAACGCCTGTCCCTCGCTGTGCAGAGAGGCAATGCCATCGCCTTCCTCGGGACAATGTCGACCTCAGCCCCGGTCCCTAACTAATCCCCCGCACCCCCAATGATCCCTAGAAATAATTCCTAATTATTGTATGTTTGAATAAACCTATAACATATCGTGTATCTCATCAAAGCAATATTGTATGCTACTGTAAACACCGCATCCCTCGGGTCGAAGCATGACGGAGTGGGCGGCTTACATTGACTTGAATATATGATCTTCTACAATGGATACATCGGATTGGATACAATGATCAACGCAGCTTAACTAAAACCTCCCTGCGTTAAATGCGAATTAGCTTGAAGATATTTATTATGCTGCCCGTGGCTCTCATCTGCACCTTCATATATATCTATATACAAACATACAATAATTTATATATATATATATATAAATGAAATTTTATTGTATGTCAGATATTGATATTGACGCCATGTTTCAGCGTCGACTTATTTTGTCAACTACCTGACAGGACAGACATATATATATATATATATATATATGGGTCGACGTCAGAAGGACTCTCGTCACCCGTTGCATATCGTGATGTCGGACAGCCAACCACAGGGTAGTCATCCTCAATGAGGATCTTCTTTAGCGACCGTCCGTTTACCGGACCGTCGACTCAACCACCGTCCACAAACGCCGTGACACTTTCGACAGCGTTCGGAGGGGGCGTTGTTTCGACCCGGCTGCGAACAACGAGACAGATCCATATTATTATCATACACCAGGTAGACTCTCTGTGTGTGTGTGTTCGTGACAGAGAGAGAGAGAGAGTGTATTCCTGTACGCCCGTTCCTGCTGTGGGTCCTGCTTTTCTCCGGAGGATATTTGCGTTTGTATCTCTGCCAGCGTCGTGAACGCAGGCGACGGAGGCAGTCATCCATGCGGTTTCACCTGCGCAAGCCGTCAGGCTACGGTTGAAACTGTCGCGGTACTCGCCTATACAAATGGCACGACGTAGGCTGGCCGTGCTGAGCACAGTAAATACAGTACCATTGAACTGATTGAAGGGCTGATTCCCGACGTCACCGAGACGGTGGCGACGAGCGAGGGCAGAACGGGCTTTGGTTAATCACAATTTCTCCAACAATACAAGAACGAAATGCTAACAGAGGTGAACGTGCTTATGGGGGCTATTCATATGAACGCCAATGGCGACTTGACTAATGATTAGCGATCCAGCGAACTGATACAACTCGACATCGTTCTGCGATTGCCGTTCCACACCCGATAATTGATCTGTGAACCCTCTGTGAGCTGGGGCAGGCTGAAATAGGTGTAGAATTTAATGAATCATCAATCTTTTTATTAAAGGTTCGTATGGTTAGCTCTCCACCTTTTTCCATAGCAGCGCTAGCATTAATTATTACTAAGTTAATCATAACTTGCTCTAATTGTCCTTGATCAGCCATAACCATACTGAGATGACTACATGGTCCAATGCGATCTTTTCATCTAGCCATATTCCTCTGGGCTGCTGCTATTGCTCCTGGGCGTATTCAGATCAGGACCCGTGTAGGATCGGCTCCCGCTTTTTCGTCCTGCATAGGCAGAGCAGTACTGTGGACCGTTGTAAACTGTCTCCTCTCAGTCCTCATATAGAGCCGCGTTTCTTAGAGAACAACCCTTGTGTCGTGTCCATTTCGAGATGTCGAGCCCGAGACTTGCGAGCACATTGTACACATTGACAAATGAAGATCTACCACTGTTCCTCGTTAGTCAGCACTGTCAGCTGTCATTGGCCACTCGCTTGAAGGGTGACAAAATCCAAACACGTATTGCCTATGGTAAAGGTAAAGCTTTATATTGATTTATCAAAGAAACTGCATACAATGCTTAAGTTCTCTTATATGTCATGCAACGGGATTCGAACCTGCGGCCGCTGGCTTTGTACAGCCAGAGACAATTCAGCCGTCCAAGCCACACCGCCTATCGATTTGGGTTTGATGTAACCTAACCTTACCTCAGCAGAGGCATAGGTGAACATGCGTTTTTGGATATAGGCCTGATTTTAGTGGTCGAAACCTTTGGGACCTGACGAAACTAGTAGCATTAACAAACAATTCAATCCCACCGGGTGGTCACTTCCGACAGAATATTTCATTAACTTTCTGTTAAAATCAACGCCCAATTAGGTGTCTAACTATTCAGCAACTACACATTTGACTGCTCTGACATTTACCCGAATCAAATTCGACAGTTCGAGTTCATCTAGCACCGAACATTAATGTGCTTACATCAACGCATAACGCCCTAGAAGATATTTATTTGCAGTCATCTCAGCAGAACATCGCCAAAAAAAAGAATCACCCTGTTCTTCCATTGTTCTACCATATGTGAAGAGCGATGGAAAAATTAAGAAGTTGAGAAGCCAGTGATAGAGATGAGTCCAACAATTAGCAGGTGGATACGGATGACAAACGTAGACCACGGGTTCGTACGGGAGGAGCACTTTCGAATAGCACAGTATGAGCGAATCAATTTGTCGAGCCTGCGATTACCTGCGCTGTCCCCCGAAGGCGCCTGGTACATTTAGCTAATTAGCCAGAGAATTAATTGGGGGTGTAGGCTAGTGTCAAGCGATCCAAACGGAGCCACGTATACATATATATATATATATATATATATATATATATCTTCACTAGCTAATCAACTATGCAAAGCACATGGATGCAGAAGTGAGAGCCACTTTATTCCTGAGTTCAGCCCGTAACATTTCCACTGCATCCGACTACAATGGAAAAACATATTAACAATAAAAGATAACGCCGACCCTTGCCGCTTCGCAACCCATGGACCGCGCTTGTGTCAGCCGCCTTTTGCGGCTTTTTCTCCGGCTGATTACGATGGCCGGATGTCGGCATCGTTCTCCACTGAGATGTGGAGCGCGTCCAAGGGTCGGTCAAGGCACAGGACTGACTGACTGGACCTTCTGACGTTGCTCTGCTCAGGTAGGGGAACGTACGAGGAAAAAAATAAAGATAGGGACAAAATAGATGACAAGACGAGCTGACTGAATTGGCGGGCGGTCCCTCGCCGGCCGACGGGGCTGAATCGCGGGGCTGGAGGTAGCGCCGCTTGAAGAACTCGCCCCGGAGAAGCCAGACACAGACATGATTCTGCAAAAAGTCAACAGCAACAACTGTCCGAGAAGAAGGACAACAGGACGAAGACGGGAGCCTACGGGAGATAGTCAGTGTTAAAACAAGGAGAGGAAAAAGGGAGAGATAGAGACAGGTAGGGACAAGCTGGTGATGGCGACAAGCACAACAACAGCGTCGGGAGCGTCAGAAGTGCTCGGGCATATGACAGTGGCGTCGAGCGCTAAGCCGACATAATGAGCTGCGAGAAGGGCAGGTCCCGAGCCGTCTCTCGTTCCATTGTGAGCGACAACGGCGGAAAAGTAGCCGATACTCGGATCGCTGTGTGTACAGGACCCGTGTATATATATCTATATATATATCTATATATCTGTCCTGTCAGGTAGTTGACAAAATAAGTATAATATATATATATATATATATATATATATATATATATATATATATATGTATGTATATATAATGTATACTCACAAAGGTCGGCGATATTATTCGACGTTATCTGCGTTGGCCACGCCATACGAAAGAGAGTACATTGCACAACGTATATCTTAGCTGGATCACCGGTGGAAAGTGGTCACTGAACGAGTGAAGCAACTTCGAAAGCATGCAACAATGATTCGTGCGAGGTCAGATCTTTAGCGCACACGGTAACTGCTCGTTCGTTTCGGCAGCAGAAATCGCCAGCAGAAAGGAAGCTTCTATTTGAACAACGCTGCTTTCACCGTAGAATCGAACGGCAGGTGAGTCTCTCTCTCTCTCTCGCTCCTGGTGGAGCTCAACGATTTAGCCCTTTGCCAGCTCGATATCCACGAGGATTTTTCATGACGTGGCAGCGAATGCTGACGACACCGCCGTCTCAAATCGCGGTGATAATATCAAGTGGATCATCTCGGTGGATCACGAGCGCGTAAGGGCACAGAAATAGTGATATATATATATATATATATATATATATATATATATATATATATCTATATCAGCCGTCATCTCGGTTATGCTGCTCATACAGCAGCCAGCAGCTGAAGCAGCGTCTGGCCGCATCGCGATGCCTGTGGTTTCACGGCGTTCCGTACTTCCCGACAAAGTTAAGACTTCACTCGCGCAGGGCGAAGATCTCAGCTTCGGGGTAGAGGTCTTCAGCGAAGACTCGAAGACTTAAGCCTCTTTCGCTCTCATCCTCGCGTTCCATTTCCCTAAGCTATTTCACGCCGGGCGCTATCTTGAGCCATCTCCCTTACAGTGGGAATGTACGGCCATTGACGAGAAGCTAAGAAGAGTATCGTTGGCTCATAATGCCCAACATAAAACTCCCGAAACGCGAAGACTTTAAGCTTCAGCCAAAGAAAACAAACAAACGAACAACAACAATAGGATAGGATTCGCGCTAATGTTTTGACGAAGAAGTTCCCTTCCTTCTGTTGAAGTCGCCGCCGACGCCGCCGCCACCGCTGTTTACGGTGGCGGTCGCTGGGGTCGAGCAGGGGGGGGGGGGGTAACTAACTAACTGAAGCACCGGAAACGGAACCAGTGACATCGCCGAGACGCATACGATTCACGTTTTCGACCGCACGTTGCCTCGCGTTCGCTTGACGTCCCGGCCTGGCCGGTGGTCAGCTGGCGCTGGTGCCGCGTCAAATCCCTCCGGTGAGCAACCGTGATCGAGATAAGATGAGCGGTGATGGGAATGATGACCGTGCCCATTCGGTTCGCCGATAGCAACGTTAGGGGAGGTGAGTGTACGAGTATCTCTCCTGTGGAACCGAGGGTACCGAGTCGAAGGATATGATATCGTCGAGGATCTGGCGGGGAACGCCGATACAGAAACACCGAGCGAGAGCGAGAGAGAGAGAAGGCCTGAAGAACTGTGTGAACTAGCCCGTGTGTGGTTTAATTCCTCTTCTCTGCCACCAGCTTGTCTTCTCTTCGTGGGGCTATTAAATTGCACAATTTAATGGTTACGTCCGGCTGATATTTGCTTAACCAGATCCAGCTTCGTCCTCCATCTACGAGTGTTCGAAGAAGACGAGGAAGGTTTTCGGGCCGTCGCTCCCGTCGACGAGTCGCTACAGCTACGACAACTCCGATTGTCACTGCTACGATTTCAGCTGTAGTGGCTTCGTTCTTGACGCCGATGGCGAATGCAGAGCAGCCGGCGTTCGTCCGAGACTCATCAAAGCGAATAAAAGGTCTAATAGCCAGCGACAAGTACGAGACGCCCGTGAAGGTCGGGGGTATTGACGGTTTACGTTTGGTTTGGTGCCGGCCAGAGGCTGATAAGAAGAAATACAACGATTCAAGTGCTTATCTCCTGTCCACTTCCGCCTGACCGTGAGGGGAACACCTCACCGGCGGCGACGGTGGTGGCTAGCCGAACTCCGTGATGTTGCCAATCGCGAAGGGTGCTGCACGTACAGATGGGCCAGCCACGGAGGGTTGTGTGACAATGACGATGAAGCTGTGGTAGCGCGTGTCCAGAGGACGGCTAGCAGTTTGGTATAGTTTAGTATGGTCAATCCGCTGATCATGTAGGGGGGAAGGGGGTGCGTGTCTTTTGACGTAATTAAAAAAAACACGGTTCCGTAAACGTTGTTAACTGTCGAAGGCTGATAGTCAGACCTCGATAGGGTTTAGCCTCCCTGTCAATGTTTAGTCAATCATTATTATTATTATTCGTATTTTACAACATATAGCATTGCCTTACTAAGGGGAACTACACTTATATACAGTGAGATAAATCAATACCGAATATGGTCACGGTGTGATCTCTGTGAAAAGATCATAGCCTTGAAGCGCCTATGATACTTTCAGTAAACTTACTCCGTAAAGTGAAATCCCAAGAAAAATGCTTATATTTTGCTAATTATCCCACCTCCCCATCCCCCCAGTAACAGAGATCACTACATATGCCTTCTTACCTTGTTACACTGTAATTAACTAGATAATCTTGTCTTTGACGATACTACAAATATGAATGACCCAAATATTGCGAGGATACTCAAATATTGATCTCATCCCTGTCTACGACAAAGACGGGAATATTTAACAATTTTTCCGAAATTTCAAAACAATTATCGCCCATAAAGCCGATCCTCAGATCCCTGACTTAATGATGCCACAGTGTAAAACATTTTCCGCCGGATATATATATATATATTTTTTTTTATGACGGAGAATGCTCATGCAGACCAGGCCTCACAACTAAGGTATTCTGAGGCGGCTGAGTCTCTGGCTGTAAAAAACCAGACGCCAAAGGTTCGAATCAAGTTGCATGACATATAAGAGAACTAAAGCATATATATATATATATATATGATACAATGCCATTGTACAGCAGACACTGATCCTTTCCTCGATCGACTATTGCTCACTTTTTCGTTGCTGTTCCCCTGAGATCCTCCACCTATGTACAGGTCAGGCTCACGGCCACGTGAGCTCCTGTTGGGAGCTCTCTCTCTCTCTCTCTGACTCCAACCCTTCAGACATCAGCTTTAACCGTTCACCTCTCGTTCGCTGTGTCCTCACTCTTCCTCAGGTTGTTCAGCGGGAAACAGTGTGCGAGATGTTGCCAGGGCATCTTCGCATCGGAGTTCGTCATGCGAGCCCGTGAGCTCGTGTACCACGTCCACTGTTTCACGTGCGCGTGGTGTAACATTGTGCTTACTCAAGGCGACTACTTCGGTGGGTATTCAATCGATTTGAGAATATTGATGAGTAATCTGTCATGTTTTTTTGATGCTTATATGTTTGTTGTTGTTGCTGTTTTTTTAATTTTCTCCCTCGTAAAATATCAACAACGAAAATCACCTCGAACTTGAGCAAGTGGACGCCTTTGACATAGACGTACATGTGCAAACAGACGCTGAAAGATCACAATTGATTACTTCACTCTAATACAAATTAATACCGAACGCAGTTATGCCTTGCAAGTACGCTAGATGTTCGCTGTGAGTTGTCAGCCGGAAAAAATTTAACGGAGACTAATTGTATCGGCCGTAATCGAAACAATGCCAAGCCTAAAGCTGAATCGAGAGAAGAGACAGAGCACTTTCAACACGGAATGGTGGTTTCAGCAGCGGGTACATAGGTAGAGAGAAGACGCTTTTTTCATCCACGCCAACCCTCTCCCTGCACTGGATTAGTTCCTATCACTTTCTATGGGGATCGAGACGTCTCTCGTGATGTCTATTCGTATGGAGAAAATTTCCAACAATTCGTGACAAAAGACAAATCTGTAATCTACAAATCGCCTAAGTGCCCACATAAGATCTACCTCAACCCCATTGTCCATTTAGTGCCTTTTCTTCGAAATACAGCTTTCATTCACATAGTTTTCCTCCCTTTGAATTAGTTCAATTTTCTATTATTAATCACAAGTTAATTTCCTTGCTAATTAATAATTAATTAAATAGGTAATATTTATTCAAACATACAGTAGTTAGGAATTAGCTCTAGGGATTATGGGGGGGTATGGGAGGGGGTCTGAGGTGGACACTGTGGGCCGAGGAAGGCGATGGCATTGCCCCTCTGCACAGCGAGGGACATGGTCGACCTCTGCCCCCCCCCCTAAATCCCTCGAACTTATTCCTAACTACTGTATGTTTAATAAATTTAAAAAATTAATTAATTAATTATTAATTTTAACTTAATTTCCTTGCTAATTAATAATGTACGCGCTAACATTTCGTGCCGTCCACGAACACACAGGTATCCGAGACAATCTGGTCTATTGTCGAGCGCACTTCGAGTCGCTGTGTAGTGAAGGCGAGCTATCCTCGATGTCGTTGTCGCTCGGGCCCGGCGGCGAGCTGGAAGATCTCACTGACGGTGGCGGACCACTTTC
The DNA here is from genome assembly GCA_019614645.1 of Stratiolaelaps scimitus. NCBI lineage: Eukaryota > Metazoa > Arthropoda > Arachnida > Mesostigmata > Laelapidae > Stratiolaelaps > Stratiolaelaps scimitus. The sequence goes on along the minus strand of JABWDB010000089.1, from coordinate 135,523 downwards.
GCCAGCGGTCAGCCTACCCTGTTCATACTCGCCTGCTTTGTCGCCCGGTCCGGGGGTGATGCAGACGGCGCAGGTTCCCGCGCCGAAAAAAGGTCGACCCCGCAAACGGAAACTCGACTCCGACCTCGACGGGTGCACGAACAACAACAACAATAACAACAATAGCAGCAGCAACAATAACAACAACACGCCGAACAGCAACAACCATACGGGTGGCAACTCGACGCGACCTCCGTGCATGCAGAGTAAGTTCCGACTTCGTGGTCTAACCCGACGGCTCTCATTAGGTTCCCCATGGGTGCATGGATATATATATATATATATATATATATATATATATATATATATATATAGAGATACGGTGTTTATATTCTGCATCGCTTGAAGAGGCTGTATATATGTATAAGGGATTTTCGGAGGTCCACAGCATAGACAATGCGCTGGTGAATCTCGCAGGTGGATGCAACACCACTGGCGAGATTGAGATAGAGGAATCGGAGGAGAGACGGACGTAGGTGCACGGGTTCGATCCCCCACTGTTGCACATTTGCATTTAAAGGGGGATTGTCCGTCTTACGAAGCAATGCTAAATGCAGTTGTACCGTAAACGTTAAATGTTGGCTGAGGGTCAGCCCGAAAACCTAGTTTGGTAGAGGCGTTAGGAGGTAATCGGTTTGACGGTGAGGCGGTCCATAAAAGAAGGGCCGTATATTTCACCGAAATTCAGAATGAATACTTGTCCTGGAAAAAGGACCCTTAGAGTGAACAGTGTCCTCTAATCGGCTGACGTCTGTATCCGCCCGCAATGTACGAATACGTGAAGAAACCATTGGCCTGAATTAGGCCTTTTCCCCTGTCGCCTCTGTGCCGACAGGTTTTACAGTTTCTAATACTTGGATGGCTCACATAAATAACACCCTGACACGAAACGTCCAAGTGACCCCCCCCCTATTTAATGAGCTCCACCACAACAACACATCACAGACCAACACATAACAGCGTTGAGCTTGAACAGGACAAAATACAGTAGACGTTAAGGAAAGGCGATATTGCGACGCTTGACAAATTGTAACCAATAAATTGCTATGAGCTCGAATTATGCTGTGAGGATGTACAGGGCGAGCCTGGTGGGCGGCCAACACCTGAGCAACGCCTGACCACAGAGTCTTCGTGGTTCTCGCCGCTCCGATAGTGTATACACCCCAGGGGGACCGGCCACAGACAGCCAGTGCTAATCACAGATAAGCCTAGCCTTAGTGCAGGGAACTAACCAATCTATCACCTCCTGTCATCGGCCTTCGTACCGTGTCAAAAGTTACCAGTTAACATGACGACATTTTGTGACAAAAACAGCATTGGTGAAAGCCGTCATTTTTCGAATGACGAATACTACAAGAAAATATAAGGTGTGACAAGGAGAAATGACAGATACGACCATTGCCGTCGAGGCGGGCGGCGACAGAGAGAGGACTTGCAAGGTGTGATGTACAGGCGAGCTGAAATATTCCTTTGAAACTGTGAGACGAGCATTAGCCAACGATAACAAACAATGAATCCCACGATCGATGTCGACTCAATTCGTAAATAGCCTAAATTAGCGCAGACCCTTTTATCATATATATATATATATATATTTATGTCCTTCCTCAGGACATTGTCGGCCTCAGCCCCGCTCCCAGCTAATCCCCCCCAATAATCCCTAATTATTGTATGTTTGAATAAATGTATTCTCGTGTATATATATATATATATATAGTCGAAAAGCTTTCCAGGCAAACTAGTGCTCTAGTAATTAATAGTGTTTCAAACAACATCTATATGTTCATACGCGCCTCAGAAGCTGTTCACATTTCAGTATGCACGCTCACTATAATCGCTCCATCTAATTCGTTCGGAGCCATATTTTCCAAAAAAACTGTTCGAAGCGGCCAGTGCTCGCGATTTGTTTACCTACTCGAATCGGCTCTTGTGAAATGTCCCTGCCTTCGTTCTGTGTTCACAGAGCAATTGTGCGATCGCTGTAGTTCGCAGTATAATGTATACATGAACTCGATTATTTCGGGGGCGACATTCAACTGCCGCGCTGTGCTCAGTTTGCACAACAATGTCATGTTAATCATTCGATCATTAATTATCGCTACTGCTTGATGATCACGTATTTATGATTGGATAATGTTAAAAAAAAACGATGACACAAACAAATAAATCTCACTGACATATGCAGTCATAACGGAATAATATGATATAATTAACAGCATTAGCAAGCCAGAGCGAAGGCGATGTCGTTGGACATTGTTCAATATTTAAGGCCGAGAGTCGAGACCACCATGAGAACGCCTAGTTTCAGTATCATGCCAGTAGATGCAGAGCTCTTTTTAGCATCTCCCCATGAAAACCAGTATACTTAGGGTTATTCAACGAGCAAGAAGGCGCGTTAGGTAGCCCAACAAGGTTGTGCGGCGCGTGTACCTACGATGTGACCTGGCAGACTCGGACGCTGGGTAGGTTTTTGACGACGGAGTTCGCCGTATCGAACGAAGTCGGCAGAATGTCCGCGACACGGCTAAGTGAGATTGGTAGAGAGAGAGAGAGAGAGAGAGAAAGAGAAGTGTCGTTGGGCGTTCTGACGATAGCATCATGCGCGGTATCCCCGAGTTGTTAGCTGTTGTTTTCACCAAGCCCGCAACCCTAGCGATTACACGAGTATATATATATATATGTAAGGAACCAAGAAAGAGCGAAGAGCCTGTTCACCCCGAGCGGCCTGATGATGACTATGCAGACTAAATGTGTACCAAGATACCTAATAAGTATATTGAACGGCAAAGCAGGGCTGTGCTCCGCTAACAAAACGCGTGGGAATAAGCGACTCTACGCCTCGTATTCGAAGGAAAAACCGAGCAAAACAAAAACACGACCGACAGCAACTCAGGCCCCGAAGAAAAGCGATGCCGACGGCCAGAAAAGGACCCCGATGGAAGAGTTCCACCGGGGAAGGCTTCCTCCGCGGTCGCAGATCTTCTAATCTTCGGCATAAATATGAATTTCTGATCATGCCGTTACAACGGCGAGCAGCGCCAACCGCCCCGGCCTCGGCCGGAAATCTTCAGAGACGCGGATGCTTGCTGCTGACGTCTGATCTGGTCGTTGGCTGGGCGCCGATGCGAACGTCAACGGGCGGCACAAAGCAGAAGAGGGAGAGGACATCGAAGAAATATGATAACACTAATAAAAAATATAAAGGGAAAAGGGTCAAGACGTGGCGAGAAGAATGAAGATGGAGAAATATATGAAAGGCAATAGGGGATATGGCGTTGAGACGTTTTTGTGGTTGGTTCGAGCTCTTGGATCGATTGGCGTCGACGGTTGGAGAAGTCGTCGACGAAGCCTGCACACGTATACGGTGCGCTCCTCGCGTCGCGGCAACAGCAGATGATACACAGAGGGTATTGTTATGTGGACGAAACCATGTGACGATGTTGTGGTTACGGGTGATATTTTGTTTGCCTGTTATTTGGCTATGTCTTGGGTGGTTTAGCACGTCAAGGCAGACTAGCAAGAGCTGGACGATGGTGGGCGGGAGGAGGCGTATGGGAAGGGACGTATTGTAATATAATAAAGAGTGGCGATGTTCCTTTAAAAATGATGGAACGATAATTGTGATACAGGCTCCCAGGTCGGCCGAGCCACCGGCGGCCTGGTGGTGCGTTATTGTTCGTGCGCCTTCCAATCGGACGAGATACGCAAGCACTCCCCTGGGCTAGATTCCCACCACTCGTCCGTTTGCACCTAAAGGGGTCCGCCTTATGAAACCTTATGCCGAAAGCAGTTGTACACCGCGGACTAAGTTAAATGTTCAAGGCTCTGAAGGTCAGACTCCGAAAACATCGTCATCATGTGTAGGGGCTTCTAGGTTCTACAAGAGGTTACAAGAGTTCAATGATGGCTGTCAGTCCTTCATCTTTTAAGGTCCCATGTCTGTCGGATTAATACGGATAACGGATACGACCAACAGTAATAATAATAATAGTATGAATAATAATCATAACAATGGCAGTAGGATCCTTAACTGCTAAAAAGATTTGTTCTATAGCCAGAGGACAGAGATGGTCTCGACAATAGTTGCCTCGATTCGGTCTCGTCTGGGTTTATTTTACGGGCACCAGGGCTTCAAATCGACGAGAATTGTGTGAACAAAATCCCTTCATAGCGATTCGGTGCTACCAAAGATACGCGCATGATTAATCATTCGTCATTGTTCATTATTGAATGCCGCTTGTTGCCAAAAACAGGACAAGCTCATTTTGATTCTATCTGCTTTGTTCGTTTATACAAGTTAATTATCGCTTTACTCAATATTCCGTGATGCTTCATATTGCCACTGCGAAAGTAGTTATGTGCCTTTTGATTGGAGTTTTCTTAACGCCATGCAGAATAATAATAAGAATAATAATAATAATTATTATTATTATTACTATTATCATTATTATTACTATTATTATTATTATCACACATTTGTCAATCTACATTTCTCCCATCTCCACGGCGATGAACTTCACGCCTTCATAAACGTGACCAAAAATACACCAGAAACCACCCTGTCTAATGTCATGTTTATTTATTTCATTGCAATTTTTTCTTTCCTTTCCAATCTCGTGTCGATTTTTAGCTCCGTTGGAGTGTCAACTATCTCCCGGTGGAACACTTTCACCGCTTACCTCATTGGCCGACCACAAGATGGCCACGGGCTTAGGTGGCTGTGTAGGGGGTGGAAGTCAGCGTACGAAACGTATGCGGACCTCGTTTAAGCACCATCAGCTGCGGACGATGAAAAGCTACTTCTCGATCAATCAGAACCCCGACGCCAAGGACCTCAAGCAGCTGGCGCAAAAGACCGGCCTCTCCAAGAGGGTCTTGCAGGTAAGAACTGCTGGTGATTGGTTGTGCGTTGGTGTATTTATAATAATAATAATAATAATAATAATAATTATTATTATTATTATTATTATTATTATTATTATTATTATTATGTGGTGTTTCTTTTATGCAGTCCTCCTGTACTAGAATACAAGGGCTTTATTTAAGTATTAAGAGTAAGTTGTTTGTTACTATCCTGCATATATATATATCCTAGCTAGTTCTTAATATATCTATTATAGATGCAGGGCTTCGTGCACTACATTAAATTTGTACACCTTCAGCAGCACATCCAATGATCTCTACCCCTATTTAAGCAGCGTCGGCAAGCCTGACGCTAGATGCAGTACCGCTCTCACATGACTAACAGCTTTCGTCCGACTAATCTGTTCACCGATCCGGATATCGGCGTCTTGTGCCATAGGTGTGGTTCCAGAACGCTCGCGCAAAATGGAGACGCAACAATCTTCGAAATCACGACCCGTCGGCCCCATTGGTGACCCAGCCGCCGACAACTCTGCCGCAGTCCCCGGGCGAGATCAGCTCGTTCTCTGAAGCATCGCCCCTGTCCACGTCGAACCCTCTTGATTTTGCCGGCCCGCCGCAGCAAGCGCCGCAGGGGATGGTGGCCACGGTAGAGACCACGTTTCAGGAACTCTTCTGAGTGAGGCTGTCGCGACAATCTCGACCCCTGAGAATTGATCGGATCGCGAGGTCGGTCGCCCCCCGCCCCCGAGACGTCGGTGATCGTGCCGTGAAATGGCGGAAATTTGCCTCGAATCAGCTTGCGTCTGCCGTCTTGTGCTGGGAGAACTTCAACGGACACTGTAATACTGCGCCTGCTGTGGCGGTCACGGGCACACGCCAACGACGTGCAGCACCCAATGAGTGGATAGATCAGTAAATAGATCAACACCACGCCGGAAAAAGAAAAGCATGACATTATACTCGTCCGATTGTAAACGTGAACGGCAACCGGTCGCCGCTGAAGGCAGAACACTATCGTCTACGAGGAGTCGACACAAGAAACAATGTCCGCCACCACTGGTTGTAAATATATATATATATATATATATATATACCCCCCAATAGAAAGATCAATTCATGGGACGACGCTGCTACGTTCATTGGCCGCTAGACAAGATGAATGTAAATTAATATAATTTAATTATGATACTAATAATAATAACAATTATTATTATTATTATTATTATAATATCTAAACAATAAGCGTTCAACAAGTGGTGCAAATTTCAGTGCGAACAAACACGACCAAAATATCTGAGCAACTGCTCACGAATTTATGATGCACAAATATGGGCCAACGCTATCGAGCTCGCGTACGTTTGGCGAACAATTTGCAAGCGTCATTCATTGCTTTGACCACAGCGAAATTTCACTAGGAAGAAAAAGGAAACACGTAATTTTCTACGGCTCATATTCTACGCCGTGGTCAACCACAAGCGCAGAATCGTCTATGGTTTTAATTACAAGGAAACCAATTAACACACACTCGTCATCGTTCAATCGGTAGATATGATTGTAACAGTGTTCGTAAGCATCGGAAGTGTCTGTATGTCTCGGTCAGCATTCACATTTTCATCGGCCATCCTCATGGCAATGATTAGATGACGGGTATTGCCACACAATCGATGTTGCGTTACGAATCGAGACGAACCATGACGAATACTTCTAGCTATCTAGAGAATCCTCTGTAAGTGAACGCCGTTAACAGGTAGCATAATAACACAAATGGCCAATGAAGTACATTAATCGACCAGTATTGGGCCACTGATACGGTGGAACTCCTGAAAAAATCCTGTTTATCTGCGGCTAGCTCATGTGGGCGATGCATGCGAGAACGCTTCGGCGCGTAGTGTATATAGCTATACATACGAATTGAAATAATGATAATAATGATAAGAACAATTAATAATGATAATAATAATAATAATAATAATAATAATAGTAATTATAAGAGTAATAATAATAAATACCCATAGTGAAGCAGACATGCAACTCAGCAACAACAACAACTCGACGGTTATTATATATTACGGAGACGCCGCATTGACCGAACGACTCATGCAAACTCAATGGGCGTACGACGAGTAGTAACAAGTATAATATATGGACGGCACTATGTCGTATAGCGAGCATGAGGGTTTAAGCATTCCCATCAAAGTCTGTGACCTAATTAGCACGTTGGCCGGCTAAAACATATTCTCCATTGGAACGCCTAGAATTCATGGGTACCTTTCCTATTCTCTCAAAGGCAGCAACATCATAGGTGTGTATCAACAGCCAGTCCCCGTAATGGGAATGACACTATTAACAAAAATAGGTGTTTTTTGTTCTAATTCACACCACACACACACACATATATATATATATATATATATATATATATATATATATATATATATATATATATATATATATATATATATATATATATATATATATATATATGTGTGTGTGTTTGACAGGTCGGCGGGTTTGCGTGATTCATCGAAGTGCAGATAGGATAACGACCGATTCATCAACCAAAATGTCCCAGCTCACAATTGTAAATATACTGAAGTGTCCACCAACAAATGAAGTGGTTGTAGAAATTGGTAGAAATTGAGGCCCACATGTCGTGTCAGTGGAAGCGGAAAAAGCAATCCGATTGTTGACTGAGCATTCCCCCAGAGTATGTGACGATCGTGCATTTGTTTAAAGTCATAATTAGCCCAATTAGTGTACACTCACAGACAAACATACACACACGCGCCCACACACATGCTCACAGGGTGACAGACATGTGATTATGTGACTCCTATTTAAGTCTGTAGATGTACATACGTAATGGTGTAGAGCATTAATTGTAGGCAACACATCAACCTTGTCGACTAACAAATGGTCTTCGTTTCGTACTTGGATGAGTTCTCCTTTCGTATATATATATATATATATAATTTTTGTGGTACGTAAAAAAAACCTCAAATCGTGGGGGGTAATTATTGTGACCGACTTTATCTCGGGATTTGTACCTCTTAGAGCACAAGCGATGCCGACCCAAGGTTCTCGACGCATTTCCGGTATTATTTCTCCCAAACCGTCGCAAACTGCATGAAGAAAATAGCTCGCCTATTGTCGAGAATACCATAATTATGCATACATCCCTATTATTTATTCGATGGGAGCAAGTGAAATAATCAAAAGTTCATAAGTTCATTAAAGAAAGCGTACGTCATGACCATCTACAACATCCATCGCTAATTTACTCTTTGGCCGATTTAAGGGGGTTGGCATTCATCTCAAAACGGAAATCAGGGTGCCGACGTAAAGATATAGCTTATTGGTTTACTAGAGGAAGTGCAATTCTTGACAATGCGTATAAGTTCTCTTATAATAGGCGTTTAATAATTAGAGTACCGGCAGAACATAAAGTTACGCCTGAGCGTAACCGAACTTCATCCAAATACGGAATGAGAGAGGACATGACCTTTGTAATATTGTACGATGTAGCTGGCTGTGGTGTCGAGGCTAGCGAGGCTCATTTACTGTGTAAATACATTTAGATAATTACTTTAGAGCCAGGAGGTCAAGTCCCGACATTGCGTGCTGTCCGATCCGATCCACCGGGGGCACGATTGATGGGATCCCGTGGGGAAACACGCATGGGCAGACGCGCATTGTGAGAATCACACAAATCGCAACCTAGTAACGCAATGGTGTGCGCGCGCCCGACAACGGCTTCAAAGGACCCGCAATGGATCGCACTCAGATCGACAGGTTCCCAATGTGACTATCAGCGAGGACAGCAACACATTTAGCTAGGTCGAAAAACGGATTGATGGAAGCCAACGGAGAGAACTAGTGGTGCAATACGTCAAAACTAAGGCCAAGCATAAACTTCATTAAGGTCAACTGCGACTGGTACTAATTGTAATGAAAGGCTGAGCGATTTATGGTTGACTAATTGATTCATTGACTCGATCGTAACGTCGTCATGGCTAGAAGCTATCGAACATCAATCTATCGAAGGACATAGCAGAAGGAGAAGTGGATACGGGAAAGTACGAATGGATAGTCGAGTGACGATATGAAGAAATATCTGTAATACTGAGGGAGATCAGACCCGAACAGGCAGATGATGATGACGACGAATATACTGGGATATATATATATATATATATATATATATATATATATATATATATATATATATATATATATATATATATACAATTGACAGAGAGAGACAGAGAACGAGATTAACGTCACCAAAACAACTAATGAATCATTAGAGCTAATGAACCCTCATATTCATTCATTCATCCACCCATCGATGGATCGTCATTAACATCGCGGCCATGTCCGTCATGTATAACAGTAGTAGTCATAAGTATTGAAAAATAAAAAAAAGCGAGACAAATGAGTCGCCACTTTTAAAAAAGCACTTGCTTGGCATTCATTATTTCGACACGAGGTGATATGCTACAGAATGTTGAGTGTATATGTACATAGAATTGTATATATATATGTACATGCAGGTTGGAGCCACCCGTCAAGGTCACGCGGAGGTGCACGGGTGATGCCTTCGTGGGCGTCTCCGTCCTTCGGCAATCGGGGGGTGCAACCCCCCCTATGTTAGGTGAACACATAAGGGGTTCGATCCCCACGATTGCTCCGAGTATTTACATTTGAACGGGGAGCGAGGTCTTAGAAATCCTTATGCCCAAAGCAGTCGTACTGTTGTGGACTGAGTTAAATGTTTAAGGCCCTGAGAGTCCGCTCGAAAAAAAAAAAATATATATATACAATACAGTATATGAAAGATGTATACGTAACGTGTCCATTGCGGCCATCAGGTCCTGACGTGGAGGCCTGAGGGACACATCCACTCTGGGTGGATTTATTCCAACTATGTTCCGCGTGCTACTTAGTCTCATAAAATGCACTTTAAGCATCCGCTTCCCGGCTCGTGTATTGATATTCATCGACTCGTCGCCGCCTAACAATACAATACAACGTTTTTGCCTCATTAATGTAACTGGAGATTTTTTTTTACAAGACTTTACTTCTTTCTCGATCCCGAAATCTCGACTTTTGTTTCTCGAGTTGCGCCGTTTCGTCACTGAATGACTTCTTGGTCGGAGTGGACGTGATAGCTGCTGGTCTGATCGACTACGTGGTCTCGGTTACACGTCAGTACTATTCGTTGAACTTGCTAGCGTGCATCCCGCTCAAATACATCTTGTTGAGGAACTCCGGACATCGACACAGCCTTCTTAGCAGACCGCCGATCACGGTCCTTGGCTACCTTCACAACCTTTACGTGTGCCTTTACGGCCAATGCAGCTCACTGGTTATTCGGTCATGGTCATGTGGGTCACGCTTCCCGCGAAAATTCATTTCCTTAATTCTGCCTAACGCGACCTGCGTTTAAAGGTGGAATTCAACCGAACGTAAAGGTTTTTGTTATTGGTTTATTAAGGAAACTGGGGTTTCCTCAGTGCTTAAGGTCTCTTATATCACCAGGTCGCGGGACGACCGATACCCTCCTGTCTCCGGCCTTTTACAGCCAGAGATCTACTACAGCCACCGTCCAACCGTGGCCCGCCGTGTTGACGGTACTTGTATCAATGTCCTGATTAAGAGCTGGCATACACTTGCACTGATTCGACCCGAATGTATCATACATTCATGTCTCTCGTAAAATTGCAGCTCCTTCAATAAACCAATAAACCTTTACCTTTCGTCACCCCAGGGCAACTTCGCCACGACAGTCAACTACGCACACACGAATAAGATAATAACTACAAAAGATGGGGGCCCTCTTTCAAGACGGGCCTTCAAATCGAACTTAGAGATCACTTGGGATATCAGCGCTTGCGTACATACAGGGTTTATCGGTGGGAGTAGCACCACCCAGTGTTACTGCTTCAAACATCGATGAGGTGACGTAGGCTGACATGTGTCCCATCCATCTCATTTAGTGTCCGTGTCCTCGTTTAGGTACTCTGCAAAATGAGCCTACCAGAAGGACACCGTCTAGAATGAAATGATCACATCAATCAATTTAAGATAATTAAAATGTATCTCTTTCCCTTGGAAATAAGCCGCATTTTTTTTCTGAAAACTGTCCTTGTGAACTATCAGGTAAATTAACTAACACTAAGATTCTTGAACACATCTAATTGAACCCGTTTATCCTGAGCAGCTTCTTGTTGAGCATGGCGTGCACGGTAAACTCATTCATGTAAGTTTTATTAAAGCCCCTCTATTTTTCATTGTATTGATAACAAAATTCTTAAAATAGGCGTGTCATTTTTTACCAACGAAATATTTTATACTCACTTAATTTGTCCGATAAATTTGCCATTCGTCAAATGAATCCTTAGCGGCACTTGAATTAACACAGATTTAGCATCGTGCTAACTAACTACCTTGAATGAGGTTATCATCCCAGACCCAGTTGGTTAACCAGCGAGATTATATCGTATCTAGAGTTCGTAGTTATGTTCCGAGCGGTTTTATTGTATCTTGTTCACATTATGTGGTTCAATTTTAACCCAGATGTCTATGTACGCGTCCGTGTTCACACGAGCTGAACCTCTCTGCTCGTTCCACTGTTTTCACTATTGTATCCACATCATTAGCACTAATTAGCTAAAGTAAATTTTTCGGGCTAACTACTCACAGCCACCATTCAACGTCCACGGTACTCCTTGCTAAGACGGACAACGCCTTTCCGTGCAAATGTGCAACGGGCGGGGATCGAACCCGTCCACTTACATCCGTTTCCTCCGACTGCAAGGCACACACGAATGCGCTATGCCACCGGACTCGAGATTCAACCGGGACTTAGGTATATGTGTAACACACACACAATATCGTTTGAGTAAATGGTGAAGGTTGTTTGGTTATCGATGAACAGGGCCGAAGAGGGAACCACCTTCAGCGAATTGGACAGAGATATCAATCACTTCGTGAAGAATAACAACTTGTCGTCAAGCGGAGGTGGCAAACACAACTTCAGGGGATTGTGAAACACTGCCATTCCACTGTTCCATTGATCGACTTTTTTTTTTGTTGAGAGGAGGAAATTTTCTTCAAACCCATCACCAGAGACATTTCAATCTCCGTGAAAGTCGGCCGATCCAGTGTGCAGGTGGGGGGCGGGGGTTGACGTGGATGACAAAACGCCTCTCTGCCTGCTAAAACCACCATCCTCTGCTGCACCATTAACAGACTAAATACTTTGTGTTAAATGTGTAAATGGTAGCATCGTACCTCTCAGGTGCTGGTCTCGGTCTTGATTAATTCGTAATTGGCGGACCCCCTCGCCACTACCTCGCAAATGTGCACCAGTGAGCACCAAACCGCTTTGTGTGTGCACCTACATGCTGCATCTCCTCAACGCAGAAAGGCAGGTTGCACGAAAAGGCGTGTTTGTGTGTGTATATCTATAAAGACAATCGTTTGCCGATGCTTAATTTCACGTTCAGCGGTTGGGATACAATTGTTGCACACTTTCCTAATTGACTAATCAACAATAACTTGAATTTTGTCCGTTCGTCCACCTCCTCAATCGAGTTGCTCTATATATATATATGTATATATTTAAACGTTGGCGCGTCACGTCACCATGCGGACGGTCGCGCCCCCTACAAACAAAGTAATCAGCCAACCAGAAGTGAGTCGTGTATGTTCACAATATCACATATGAGCGAGTGATATCCATTGTAACAAACAGGCAGTTTTTTTTATTTGATTTAGTAATAAAAATGCTAACAAAGCCGAACGTATCTCACCGACAAATATACATATGTTCAATAGAAGAAACAGCTTGATATCTGTTAGATCTGCAGGCATACGCCTAGTTTTCAACCCGCTGAACTACTTCTTAGTACCACCCCAGCGTGACCACCCGATCGTCTCGGAAGACAAAGTTGATTAAATCCTCTCGTTGTCGGACGGAATATCCTGCCGCGGTCGGACAACAACAGCCATTTGGCAATCGAAATCGCTGGCAGTTCGACATATAGGTGCCCGCCTGTTGGTCGTCAATTCTTGAAGATGTCCCTGAGATCTTGATTGCGCTGCTGTGAAGAGTTCTACTGTTCGACCCGGCAGAAATCATATGCTCCATCGTCCGTGGTCGTCCATAGATCGTCCGTAAGTGGTAAGTGGGTTTGTGTGATGAAATACCTAGCTTCCCACGTAGTTATTATGGCACCCAAGTATCGATATGTCTTGATTTGACAAGTTACCAAGTGCGTATGCGTTTCACAGGTATAGTGTTTTGGGTGAGATTAAACAAATAGAATTCTGTCTCGATAGTGTTACATGAGAGTTTCATAGACGGGGGTGCTTCTGGCTTGATTTCGTTGGCTGGCAATAATCCTCACCTCGTTGATTTTTAACTAGTGTCATTAAGTTTTATGATTCTCCATCATGTATAACATGTATGTCGCATGTACATCTGACTCGCGAATTGGACAAGAGCCACTTATATTCCTTGTGTATACATCAACTACTGTCGGACCACCAGCATTCGATTTACGAGGTTTACATTCGGGTCACCTGCGTTACACACTTCGTGAAAGTAGCCTTCGGCGACTGTCTGCATTGTCATATGCTGCTGTGTTGATTCTCGACACAAATGCAAACACCTGCAGAAGTGCTTCCTCACGCATGTTGGCTACGATCGTGAGGCCAGAAACTGCGCGTTTTGTCCTTGGTGACATCTGTTTTAGTCGACAGGCTGTGTTCTTTGCTTATGGGACGCTGTCTACAGAAACATTGGGCGGCCATTTAAATCTACCTCCTGCTATTTGACATGTATGTGCTAATATGTTTACGATTGCAAATAGAATAATATACGGTAGAAGAGATAGAAAGTACACAGAGAGAGAGAGAGTCTGTGGGGTCGATTTTCGCGTAAGTGCATTTCTTATTATATTGTATAATAATCTACATTTGCAACAAAAAAAAAAATAAATAGATCTAAGTGGATCCCTCCCAATGCGCAGTAGGGTGGCAAAAAGAGTTCTCAGGTCAATGGAAGGAACTCCCCTCATTCGACTATTATTGTGGCTGTACTGCTTCGATATATTTATGTTCATATATTATTATTCATATATTTTACCCTTATATATATATTTTACCCATAGTGTGGCTGTATATATTTGTGTTTAACAGATTTATGTATGTGTGTGTGTCTTGACCTTAATCTTCATCCCCCGTACAACTACGGGTAGCGTATGTGACTACTTCTTATATATGCATGATGTAGGAGCGTCTTAATTATGTCACAGAACATTCGTAACAGAAATCATAATGACGATGACTTCTATGATGCGAGCTGTATTTGGAAATCTATCTACAGGCTGCAAGTTTGTCTCATAACTGTATAGTGTGTGTTCGATTGGTGGCATCTAGAACAATACATTAATTTGTAAATTGCAGAAACCTCCCGAAATCGCGCGCACTGCAAGATTTATACTATTTACTCCAATAAAGCAATCAACGCTTTGCGTACGCCGCTAAAACCGCCAAGTACTACGAAGAGACTTCTGGGTCTAAGCCCATTCAAATGTCAGCCACAGAGAAACTAAACGGTACTATGACGGACGACGTGCCACGGGTATGTTGACGATTAAGTAATTAACAATTAAATTGCATCATGCCTTATTATTATTATATTCTTATTACTATTATGCAACAAGAATTGTATATACTTTTATGGTTCATGACCAGTATTGAAATATTTCATAGACCTCAAAAGCCTGCTGTACAGCATCACCTGCCATGCGTGTCGTTGTTTGCATCTCAACACAGTAACCTTTATTCAAGTTATTTCGATTCAATCTGGAATTTACTATGTATAGTCTATCGGTGTCGTCGTGTTAGGACTACGCTATTATGAGCAGTTACCATATACCATACCATCCATGTCAGCGCGGTGGTGGCTTGGACGGCTAAGTGGTCTCTGGCTGTCGGAAGCCAGAGGCCGCAGGTTCGAGCCCCGCTGTGTGATGACATATAAGGGAGCTTAAGCATTGTAAAATTGCAGCTTCTTTAATAAACCAATAAACACCTTTACCATTTACCATAGCTGCAACTGCAGAATTACCTTTCATACGGCATGAGATAGGAGTTGACACCTATCGAGAGTCTCCCTATCGTTCGAGTCACAATGACGTATACGAGACATATACGAGACACTTAAGGATTGTAAAAATTGCCATTCCTTTAATTACCCTTTGCCGTTTTCTCAAAAGCCTAACGAAGTGTTCTGTTCATTGCTTGATTCGCGTTGTATGTCTCCTGTCTCTGAACCTATTGATGAACTGGCCAGAACGATGATGGCGAAGAAGACTTCTCATCAATGACCTGCAGCTCGCGCCAAACAGAAGAAATAGCTGCACAGCAGAAGCGTCGTCAGGACAGGCAGAATCGTGTACCCTCCGAAGGATATCCCGGGTTAGCCTTCGGAAGCGGCTTCTCCTCGAATACGATGATGAGATTAAGGATTATCGCCAATGAGCTGCACAACATATCATCGGTTCAGCTGAAGCGTGCCGAAGGTACGGAGCGTTTTCACTGACATTCAAGTCAGTATTCACTTGTTCAAAGGGATATGCCGTCACGCTGTCATTAAAGGAATATTTACCTTGAAATTTATGACGACGATTTCTCCTCATGATGACTTATAGGTATTTGGTAAAGCAGGTCGCAAGGGCGTACCGTACTACGATGTCAGGTGACACTTATCGAAGTAATTCCAAGCGTGAAACCGACTCTAGGGACGAGAGATAGACTCTGAGCAGAGGATGGTTGTTTTAGCAGGCAGAGAGGCGTTTTGTCATCCACGTCAACACCCCCCCCCCCCGCCCCCGGATCCCACCCACTTTTTTGGAGCTTGCAATGTCTCTGGTGGTGTCCGTGCTTTTGAGGAAAATTTCCTCCTCTCACAAATAGAAAAGTGACAATTATGTACACTGTTTGATACAAACTAATTTGTGGTTTCCTCTCACTGTCGCCACCCTTAGGCGAGATGAATGCCCTTGGCAAACGGATCGAGTCGGTAGACACCGAGCTGAAACAGGAGGAACAAGCGTTGAAGGAAGCGAACGACGAGATCTCGGAGATGGCCAAAGAGTTAAACCCGCCAACGGAAGCCGGCCAGGATGGATCCAACGGCGAAAGTCCAGCTTCTCAGCCTGGAGATGAACGGCTCGAGCAGATCGAAGGACTAAAGTCACGGCTGGAACTGATCAAAGCAATGTACGGCTTGTCATCGTGATCCTGCGACCATAGTTGTCTTTCAGGTTTCACTTAGGAGAGCAGGCGATGCCAGCAAGGAACAAAGGCAGTCATTCATACCCACAGCGATATACGATGTGCGTGTGGAGGTCAAAAAAAAAACAATGTCGCACCCACGTACCCTACCTTGTTAGGTCGATCATAATGAACTTCCAAGCCCAGTGTACCGGACAAGTGTATATAGAACGTCCGGATCGTTCCGGCAAAGTCGAGCATTACTTAAAGGGTGCCTTTCAAGTGCTTGTTGACGGCACTGAAATGCGGTGGTCTATCAGCAAATCTCTGCGAAGGCATATTGCGTGTTCATAGTGTGTTACGAGTGGTTCTTCTTGAAGGAGAGCCTCAAAAAGGTGTATAAATGTTTCGACCTGACCTTTGGAACCTTCGGCACGCCGGCCTGCCTCTACCCGTCATGCGCTTTGCTGATAATCATGAAATATCATGGGGCACCATGGAATGAACCTATGCATATATATATGTATATATAGTGGACAGGTTCTTATGGTGCAGCATTGAAGTGTGTACCATATGTTGAAACACGGTCGCCGCAATGTTTGCACATCGTACACGACCTCCATACACGACCAAACCTGAGTACCTGAGTAGTTAATGCGGAGTTGCTTCTCAAGTATTATACCAAGATGTCAGGCACTCGAATTTGCAGCGCCGTCAAGAGCATTCATATAGTGTCACAATCACATACACACACAGTCGAGTGCACGTTCACAGGGAATCCAAGCTTGTCTTTTGTTTCTATGCCAGTCGAGGAACAACTGGCTGAAGGCGAAGATATCGCATAGGAAAAGTGCCTAAAACAGACGATTTCTGCCCCAAAAAGTCGACGAAACCCGCTAATCACTTGTGTGGCAAGCATTGCAGCTTCATACGAACGAAGTGCTTGGACACGGATCGAACAGACCCGTGCGATCTTGGAACACAAAACAAATCAATTCTGCAACCATTCTGCAAACTTCTGTTCGCGTTGCAGGCTGCTTGCTGTGAACTGCTTAGCGGTGAACTGCGGTGAGCAACTGTTGCCTTTCCGCAGTGGGCGCGTTATCCGACTTACTCGGGGAACAGAGCGAAAGCTAATAAAATGAGCATGCATGAAAATATATGAGGAAATGACGGGTCCTTGTAGACATTTTATTGTTGTTTTTGTTGTAATAATATTGAGGACACGATTTTTATCTAGGGTAAATAGAATCCAATCAAATTATCTGATCACCCATGATGATCCGGAGACGAAGCTTCGTTGGTCATCAATGTCATTCATCTGTCGTGATCAGGGTGGTGTGCTAATTGCTAATTATTTATCATTTTTCTTCTTTGATATCATTTACATTTCACATTTTAGAAAGGACTTATAAATAATATTTGATGACTTCATTTGTGCAATAAGAGGCTAGTTACGATTTAGAATAATGCTGTGAACCGTGCTGTGACCATAATTTTTTGAAGGTAGACTTTACCGGGTCTTTCGAATTGATTGCTCGGGAAACGTAAAATCGAAGCGGGTATATGGGATGCGTTATATTGTATTTTATACCAACTTGCTTTTTTTCCATTCCACTGGCTGTTCTTTACGATATCGAATGTACCATTTCGAAACATTAGCACTGTTGCGGGTCAGCAGTCAAAAGCTGCGCTGGTGAAAAACGCTACGAACACACACATATTCACATTTCACTTGAGACACGTAGCCAAGAATCTATAGGCATTTATCGCGGCGTTTGCAGGTTATGGTGGTATTATTCGTTTAACAGAGTAGCATGAATTATCGCTCCACATGATATGTCAATAGACAACTCCACACGAGCTATATGTGTATGTAATTATATAATAGTAATAATAGTATAGCAGTCGACCCTGTGGAAAGGCCGGTAGCTGGACTACGAGCAGCTAAACAAATCGTTATAGATTAATTATAATTAATCGACCGTTATAGATTAATATACACAATGTCAAGTCAATGAAGCCACCGGTAATTAGTCACCACTAATAGATAATGCCAGTTTCAAGAAGCTTGAAGTTGTCATTGCTTGATAGCAGAAGATACGTGATACACCTTTCACTGTTGCTACAGATGATCCCGTAAAGGTCGACGACCTAGAACAATGCTTCGTTAAGGTTACAGGGTTATAATGAATTACACAACCTCAGGGATATTATCATTTATTTCCAGGCCCAATTTGTTCCATCGTTCTATTTGTGTTTTACGCACCTGTGCGTCAGGTTTTGATTAAGGTTAGATCTCTAGATCAACTCTGTGGAAATGATTCACATTCAGTTCTGGTTAAATTTATGATGCTAATTTGAATTCGTTTAATTAATTTAAAAAAAAAGAAAAACGTGTAACTAACAGACTGAAACGGGTTCACCGTATGAACACACGCACCTAGTGCGCTTTTTGAAGAGTTCGCTTCGAGACAAAAGTAAAATTCTATTTGCTATTACCGTGTCTCATACACTATGCTAGACAGCTTCACTCATACGATTCTTCATTTGAGGTATTCATAGGTAGTTGACACACTTTTAGTCAAATATATACTTCAGTCGAAACGCTTTTATCATAGGAATGATTTCCTACGGAAATGTAACAAGAGTAATGGTGCACTAATGATGACCCGTATGTTTTACTTGAGTAAATATCGATCAGCGCGGTGGGCGATGTTTAAATATGATGGACACAGACCCTTGACCAAGGTCGCCTTACATATCCCTGGCAACTTTTCCCAGAGCAGAAATGAAGCGCTCGTTGCCACTTACGAGGTGGTAACGATCAAAATATACGGGGCCATCAATGTAACTCCTCAAGTACCGCAATGAATCACCAGGGATAGATACATCGATAGAGAAGGAGGAAGAGAGAGAGACTGTGTTGTGCACGTGTGTGTGTGTGTGTGTAAATGATTAAGAATGGGTACTATTACAACATAGACCTATACAAATATGAGCCTAATGCGTAAATCTTTTTCCAGCAACACATGATTGTACAGCTACACTAAACGAACGATAAACACACTAGAGAACGACACAGCGAGGGGAGCTTGCATCTTTGGGAAAAATGGTGTAATATATACATATATGTATATTACACCAACTTTCCCATATCATGGGGAACGGGCTTGGATTGAACGGCGGGGAATGAAGACATATCTATATATATATATATATATGTATACACTATGACAAGGCACTATTCACCTTCCGTCAATTCATTCATAAATTATGGTCCTAGAGTGTAATATCACGATGCTTAATGCTGGTAAATAGGTTCCACTATTATTAGTCAGCATAGATAACGATAGGTGAACAACGTCTGTCTGAGAAGTACATTCATTTGGGGAAGTTTTGTGAGACGAGACAGGCTTCGCCGGAAGCTTCTTACGAAGCACAATGTTCTATAGCTGATATGATGCTCCAGAATCATGCAATCAAGATTATTTATCGTCTTTTTAACGAACAGCTTATAGACGAAGATTTTTTTCTAAAATAAATAAAAGTATTTTTGCCAAACCATTTCTAATATGTGTGTGCTTCATCATAATGAAATTATTACTATATATATATATATATATATATATATATATATATGGCTGTGAATCAGTTCTAGTTTAGGTAACGATATGAGTGAAGTGTTTTGTCGTAAGTATGTGCCTTAAATCAATTGGGCGCTCACTAAGCGCTAAGTAGACGCCTTCAGTATCACTAACAATATATATAGTATAAGAATGGAGCCCGGTGCCTGGTACATTCGTCTGAGTCTGAGTTGCAATCGCAGGGGGCACGTAGGTGCACACGAACACAGGTTTAATCCCCACATCCTAAATGCACGGTTCCCTTCGGGGGGGCTTTGTCTTGCAAAGCGAGCAATGCCGTATAAAGCAGTTGCACCGTCGACGGAGTTAGTCTGTTTAGGGCTTTGAGAGTCCACTCGGAAAATGTACGTTTTAATATAAGGAACATGTGCAGGTGAAGGATTGATGTGGCAACGAACTATCCCAGGCGGATATATATATATATTTAAGCCAGCAATATTCAACAAAGCAAGGAGTTGATCATCATGTTCACCCTCGACTACACCCGCATCAGAGTGAATTTGCTAGGTCAGCCCGGAAAATTTACTGTTTTAAAGTAGAACTTACCTTGTTCATGGTAGCTTCATAAGACGGACCCTCCCCCACCAAAAAGCAACTAACCCGTGTTGTTCACTGGGATCGAGTGAATTTATTTGGCAGAAAATATATTCCTCTATAGTAGCCGAACTGGGGCCAGAGGAATAGAAAATATATTCCTCTGGCCCCAGTTCGGCCTAGAGCTCTGCCATGAGGGGTCGGATATGTCCGTCTCTCTGCTGCGGGTTGATCATTGTTTATTTTTATTTTGCAGGATTCATTGATTGGATTGACTTGGAACTTAGTTCAAATATTGTCAAGACATATCTGCCACACCTAAAAGGAAAAATTGCTTGATCATTATCTTCAATGGGTCGCTACCATCATCATCAGATCATGCTCGATGTGTCACTATTCACTTCCTTCCGTGTTGTATGAATGTTAGCTTTACGTTGCCGAAAGCCGTTGTACAGGTGGACTGAGTTGAGTGTTTAAGGCTGTATTGATTTAGACTCCGGTAACATTTCGTTTTAGCGAGATGTTTATTCAACTCACACCTTCTATTACCGTTCCGCGGCCGGGCATACTCACAGACGCGAGTTCTCGGCACACCCCTGGGAGGGCAATATCCCCAGGGGACGGAGAGCACCCAGAGACGAATATTACACCCTGTATGACGACAACCGATATTACCCCATTGCTGGATTTCTTCGTATGCTTCCGTAAATGCTTCCGGGCAGATTCTCCGCCTTGGACAGGTAACTCAGTCCACCGGGTACAGCTGCTTGCGGCAATGCTCCCCCTCATAAGATGGACCCCCCCCACCCCAGCTTCTTTAATGCAAATGCGCAACGTCATTACCGCCGCGTGTTCTTCGACGAAGTAACGCTCCCTACTAGTGTTGCCCTGCGAAGGACGGATCCCACTAAAACGCTCGGGTGGTTCTCGGACCACCCCCAAGGCTCGTAAATTGCTATGTGTTAGGTCGATATACCTGGCAACCCACAGAGAGGATACAGGCTGATGCGAACATATGCTTCTATATACACACGGTGCCATGTGTTGTCTCTAATGCAGTCTACTTAAATGAAAAGTCATTTCATTTTTCTATCCAAACTCACTCTTTAGCCATCTTGAATCTTTTAAGCCGCCGGCGCCATATCTATATAAGAAGATCGGGCTAGAACTCGTATATCTCATCATTTGTCTAATTTTCTTTTTGTTTTCGCAAAAAATTCGAAAATTAATCATTCGGTTAATAATTGGTTGGTTGATTCGTGATCTATTTATAGCTTTTGCTGGTGGAATTACTATTGGCATATTCTATCTGCAATTTTTTTCCGCTTCGACTCAACCATTTGTTGCTCTTTTATTCAAAGTAAAAGTTGCTCTTGAATTTGCTAATTACTCTTTTGCTTGTTGTTGTTGTTTTTCAACTTTTCGCGGCGGCGCTGACTTTTGCTCTCGTCTTAATCAGTCTTTGTTGTTCCTGTCCCTGGCTTTTCTTTCTCTTTTCTTCGCTTATTATTTTTTTTTGATGTCAGTTAATCGTCCAAAGAGTTCTCTTTTATTGATTTTCCATAGTGCATATCCAGTCGTACAGTACTCGTGTTCATAGTACTCAGTTGTATTGTAAACCGTGTGTCGGCTTTTGCTTCCATATTATATATATATATATATATATATATATATATATATATATATATATATAATTTACATGTGTCGAATTAATAATGCGATACTAGCAGTAATTTCTATTGTTCAAAAAAGTTCCAGTTGAACCTGCTCATCAACCAATCGAGTTGACGTCCAAAATTCACTTGATTCGCAGTGCAACAAGTGATCATCTCTCAGGTCACCAATTGTACGAAGCACGTTTTTTTTCCATTATGACAACATCGTCATCACAAGTTGAAAAGAACACACAATTTTCACGACCGTACGTTTGGGTGTCTATTTGTTGGCTTTTTTTTAAAATCTACCCAAAGTTCAAAACCTTATGCCTTTTGCCCAACTTTTGTCCCCATCACTGTACAACTTTATCTTATTTAAGTTACTTTAAATGTAAGTTATATTTCGAATGGTATCTCTCCGAAAAAATCCATCACTATTGTGTATGTATGTGGGTGTGTGTATCTATATTCCGTGTTATGCGTGGAAAGCTCAACTGGTGACCGATGAGAACTGCCAGTGTGACGATCAACGATGTTATTTATGCAGCATCATTATTCTTACAGGGTGTTAGGAAATTTGATTAGGCACACACTCATTTGCTTGCTCAATTCTTGTTGTTGTCAATCTAGTATATGACATTATCTCGTCGTCTGTCTTCTGGATCCTTCAAACGTTACACTTCGTCCGCGTACCCATAATAACTGTTATAGTAGTAGCAGTAATAATAATAATAATAATAATAATTCATATAATTATTATCATTATCATTATAATCACCGATATAATTCATCGTCAACATTTTCTAGGTATCCATCTCTCGGTAGTTCACAGTTGCATTTTGTATGCTCTTTCACCTTCGCTCAATAATGATCAACAACATAATTGTTATCGTGTTGCAATGTTATACATCATCATAATAGTTATGATAGCATAGCTCTCTTTATTTATCGTAATAATAATAATAATAATAACAATAATAATAATTATCGAGTTATCGAAGCACGAACTGTCGTCCGCCCTCTAATTACCTCTGGTCCCCGTCCGGTTACGAGACTTTTCGCTAAGTCAGCCGGCGAGTTGTCAGTCTCGGACAGCAGGGTGTCTATTGTTCACTGCGGTTTGTGACGATTGACGGTATGCACACATGGTTGATTACGAGCCCAGTTCAATGTATACAGTTCAATCGCACAAGAGTCGTGATCAGTTCGTAACTCGGGACCTACAAATGTTTACATGCCAACCGTCAAACATACGAATGTCTGATCTGGTCCGATCGTCGTCTATTAACCGATTCGCTGCTTTGCTTGCTGAGTTCATCAGCCCGTCATAATGATACCAATAATAATAATAATAATAACAGTAATAATAATAATAATAGTAATACACCTCGTACTGGCTGAATTTTGCAACACCCCGTAGACGTGACCCCGTTTAGACATGCGATCCTACACCGATAAGCATTTCGCGTCTTCCGTGACCATCCGGTCCCACTGGGTACACGCAAATGAACAACTAACCCGACTACTATGGCGCAACTTACAACTCTAGCATGAACCCATATATTATTAACATTAATAGTAATAGTAATAATAATAATAATCATAGTAATCACCGCACAAACAAGAAATATGGATCAACCGTCCCCCCTCCCCTACAAACTCCTCCCCACAGCAGCGTCCGTCGTTGAAATGTTCTCCGATTCGCCAACTGCGAGCGGGACATAGTAATTGGTATGTCCTGCTACAAATACACCATTTCATGCATATCGTAGTCCGTATGGAAAATAGTGATTGTTGTCACCAGCGACTGCGGTTGCCCTCCGCCCGCCGGCCATAATAACTGTCAATCAACGGTGTCGAATTCGTCTACGAGCTGAACTGTGCATACTCTTTCCAAAGTGGTCTGTTCGTTAGCCTCGTGCTAACACCTCTACCCCTCTCAGCTATGACACGTGACAGCAAGCAACCACACGTAGCCACGGGGTCCGCGAATCGTCCTCATATGACCCCATATAGCGCAGGTTCGCCATTTGCGCCATTGTCGTTCGTGCTATACTCCATCTCCGTTGCACCCCCGTTGCACCCCGCTGACCCCCGCCTGGGCAAATGGGTTTCGACAACATCTCATTGCTGTAAAAAGGGGCCATGCGGCCGTAGCTAGATCTCAGTTGAAGTTGTACTTGGTTTCGAGACAAAAAAACACCTCATCGTATTATTTAATTATTATTGACTTACAAATACTATATATATATATATATATATATATATATGCCTCACCTCGACAATGAATCAGTTCGCCAGTCGGTCACAGCTAACACAGACACATAACGTGACTGTGGTTAATTCGGTACACAAATGAGACCTCGACCTGGCTGCCCACTGACTCGTACTCCTACTCAACAACACATATAATAGCCGTCCAGCTATTATCATATATATATATATATATGAATGTTTTTTTTACTGTATGTATATATATATATATATATATATATATTGAATGTATGTATATACGCACGCACTCTGATCACTGGCACTGCCTAATGCCGCCAGGACCTCGCCTCTTCCGCATCGTCGTCGTCTTCAAGAAGGAGACCACTCCGATCTGCATCTTTGATAACGTTCCCGCAGCTGTTGTTGTCCAGTAACTTGTGCGTGACGTCCACCGATGAGATGCCTAGGAGGTGCTCACCATCGCCTCCTGCACCCGCCGGTTTCTGTCCATCTTCCGAGGTCTGACTAGTTGTGACAATGGCGGCAGCAGCAGCAGCAGCAGTCGAAGCGCTTGACGTCACCGTGGCGTCCCCAGAGGGCACGATGACGTCCTCGTCGCCTCTGGCGGCGATTGCTTGATCAGTCTCGGTGCTGCCCTTTGCCTTGCCATCGACAAGCCTCTGCTGCTGCGGCTGCTGTTGATCGTGCTCTGATACGGCGAGCTCTTTGTGAACCGCCGAAGTTGTTTTCGTTGTCTGAAGTTGCTGGTGTAGGTCCTCTTTCCAGTGCCACTTCAGCGGAACGCCTCGAAAGACGCCGCCTCGATTCACCGCAAATTCAGCGTCCTTTCGCGTTGCAAACGTGAACAGAAAATGTTTGGCGTCCCCGTCGCCCTCCTCGGCGACATTAGCGACTTTGCCGTGTCGGGAGAGATGTTTACACAATCCGGCCATTTCTAGCTGGCCCGCAAGTACAGCAATCACGCGTGGCCGCTTGTCAATTGCCAGCTGGCCATGGGCCTTACTCGAGGCGACAGCCTTCAGGGCGGTGGCTGCCTGGCCTACAAGTAGGCCCTTGTGACCGAGACGGCCGTGCCAAACATTCGACGAGTCAAGAAGACCTAGAATTTTTGCCTTATGACGAAGCGCAACAAGCTTCAGCTCAAGCTGCCTTGCCTCCGCAGGATTTTGTCCCTGTTTCGCCTGCATCTGGCGGAAGAGATCGAGCTCAGCGTCGAGCAGCTGTTTCTCACTCGTAATCTCTGGTAGCAAGGCACCAGGAGCCTGCTTTGGCCGTAAGCTGTCAATCATCTTAGCCAAATTCGCCATGAGCGTCTTAATCTGGTCCTTTTCAGCCTCCGAGGCCGACTTCTCGAAGCGTTCACGCAAACGCTTATCTTCCTCGACATACTTGTCGTACAGACGACTCTTCTGCGAAATCAGCTGGGCCGACTTATCCGCCTGGTTATCTTTCTTCAGCGCCTCGGGGCTGGGCTTCGCCAATTTCTTTGGTGTGACACCCACATCGTCCGGGCCACCGATACCATGCTGCTGCTGCTGCTGCTGTAGCAACTGCAGATGCTGCTGAGGCAATCGCTTCTTGATGTGCATACCCCCCACCGGACTGTTGATACAGTTGCCCCCATGGATGATGGGCTGGTGTCCACCAAGAACGGTTAGCAATCCTCCTTGGCTCACGTTACTGTTATTGTTCGTGTTGTGCCAGAACAGCTTGATGAATCTGTTACCCAAGACAGCGTCCGTCGATCGATACGCGCCATTCGCCTCATGGTGCTTCGAGAAACTGATGAGCGCACTCTCAGGACAACCTTGAAAGTTCACCTGAATATTGGTAATCGTACCGAACTTCGAGAAGTACTCGTTCAACTTGGCGATGTTGTTCTGCGCTCGCGGGATCCGCCGCACCTCGAGCTCGGTGCCGCGCTGGAATCGAGCCGCGGGCGGGCCTCGTGGACTATTATTACTGTTGCTGTTATTGTTGTTGTGGTTTTCGTGTGGCGGAGCTACAACAGTTCGTTGAACCTGTGTCAAATTGTTGCGAGGGATGGTGACCAGCTCCCGTTGAACATGGGGGACACCGCTGCCTGGACCCCCAGGTCCACCACCGCCGCCCCCGCCGCCACCTGACGGCACAGGCGGTCCCGGCTGATAGTTCCAATTGCCGCTCACACCGCCGCCAGAGGCGTACGGGCCAGCGCCGGGGATGGCGAGGGGGTGATGTCCTGGCTGATGCGGATGCAAAACCCCCGGATGATCCTGGGGACCGTGCGGGGGTTGCTGATGAGGATGCCGCATATCCGGCTCGAGTGGATTGTACTCCGGAACAACGGGCGCTATAGGTACGCCATTGCCGCCACGCATCGTCGGGTTGTACGGCGGAGGAACGGTGGAATCCAGAATGACCGGGTCAGTTCCATGGTCAAATGGGCATAGTTCGCCCTGTATGCAGAAGCCCTGCTCGTCAAAGTCGCGACACCGTTCGCGCCGTGCGCCGAGATGCCCTGGGCCCGACAGCGCGCTGTTATGCTTACGGGTAAGAGTGTCCCGTAGGTCTCGAAGCGGCAGTGGCGGCGGAGGGGGCGCCGCCGGCGAGCGAGACCGCGATCGTGAGTGTCTCGCAGCGATCCTACCTCGATGCCGCGCCGGTGGTGGACTTCGAGAACGTCCCTTACGTCCGCTGCGATAGCGTTCGCGAGAGCGTGACCTTGAGCGACTTCTGAAGCGAGGAACAAGGAGGAACGAGAGGTTCACATTAGAATACGTTATCATTATTATTATTATTATTATTAATTATTATTATTAATTATAATTACTATCATCCTTCCTATTCAATTATTGCACTAAAGTTCAAAGGAGCATTACCACTCGCTTCGAGCTCCCAATGTTCATCGGAGCTCTCGCATATTGTCGGATACACAGAAGGACAACAAGCATAACACTACTCTCGATGACCATTAAGGCATTCTGGCTAATTAATATATTTACTTTTATCATTATATAGTACACAACCGTACCTAAAGCGTCTGGGGGGCGGGGAACGCGATCTCCTCAAGGGCGATCTCGAACGTCTCCTCTGAGCGGGCGCCAGGTGAGGACTCCTACTTCGTTCTTCATCTTTACTACGTTCACGGCTGCGACTTCGGCTTCGCTCTCGTAGCGAGGCGGGTTTCTCTTCTCGTTCCTTGTCCTTGTTCGCCATGGACACCATCATTGGGTCAGGCTTCTTGTCGACGATGAAGGCAAGACCCTCGGTTCCAGCACTCTATTGAACAGAATCACCAATTCGCAGTGTTTTCTTTTAATCCTCAGAAGTTTACATTGATAAAAAAAACGGCTACATACATACGAATAGCACTTCGGTACGTTCTCGATATCTGTCACCAGGTTGTCGCGGGATAACTCGAACCTCCTACCTGCGGCCTCCGGCTTTCTACAGCCAGAGAAACTACTTGGCCATCCAAGCCGCCGCACTGATTATAATATATATATATATATATATATATATATGTTTATAGTCAAACTAACCTTGTCAGCTTGCTCGTCGCTCTCCTTTTTAATCCGCTCCCCGGTTCCTTTGCTGCCATAAGGTTCAAGGTAAGCCTTTGACTCTAAACACTCGAAGAGTTCATTAACGAATTTCTGTGTGTTGTCATTGAAGAAAACCTGAAACATACGAATTAGGTATGAACCAGAAAAAGTAGTTAGTCAAACGCGGCTACTGTTAACCTGCAACGGAAGAGCGACCATTTCGTGAAGACAGCATAGAAGTTTTCATAAGGCACACGAGCGTTGCTATTGAACAAAGTATATATATATATATATATATATATATATATATATATATATATATATATAATAGCTACTAAGTGCTAGCCAGTCGCTACTGCAAAAACTTACTCATATTTCTATTCTGAACGAACGCTGTAAGTATCACTAGGGTAAAGATATTAGTATTAGCTTATTAACGCAA
Organism: Stratiolaelaps scimitus; assembly: GCA_019614645.1. NCBI lineage: Eukaryota > Metazoa > Arthropoda > Arachnida > Mesostigmata > Laelapidae > Stratiolaelaps > Stratiolaelaps scimitus. Next base: position 107,289 of record JABWDB010000089.1, on the reverse strand, counting down.
CCATAGCTTCACAGCGCGGTTAAATTCTCACGATATGTCCTGAACCAGGTCGCGGGACAACTCAAACCTACGGCCTGCGCCTTTTTTTTGCCGCTAGATATTTAGGCAGCATTCGAAGTCACCACGCTGACGGTCTGCGCGGTGCCTGTCTCGAATGAATGGACACTAACAGTGAATATGAGACTAAGAGCTGTTCCACTCGCAGCGAATCTACAGTGATACATGCCTTCAGCTGTTCGAGGCAATCACTTCGAAGTTCCTCAGTGCTTCGATCCTTTTTCACGAGCGCCACGACGTACTTCATGAGGCTCTCGCAGTCCGATCCCCAGCCGTACGCATCAAGAAGACAGCTTCGGAGCCACGCCTTTAGCTGGTCGAGGGACTCGGCTGTCAAGCCTAGGCCAGCGCCTACCATCTGAAACGGAATTCGAAATTGACATTAGTCACACTTGCAACAAACAAACAAACAATAAAATCAGAGTGTCTCTCAGATTCGACGAAATCGCTGTTACCACAGCACCTGGCAGAGGGATGCTACAGACAGACTAAAATTAATGACCGTCTCATTAATTTCCATTCATTTACGAACGAGCAATACGTTCCATTGTTATGAGATTAAAATGCAATAACGTAATTTCGTAGAATACGAACTGGGCCTATGATGTAACCTAACATAGACTCTTGCCCGAGAGTCAGCCCGTTCAACCAGGCATCCGACAAAGTTCGCAGTACTTTTGACATTGTCGCCGCCGCCGCACTGAAGTTGCTTCCACTTCTGATAAATTGACAAACCTCTGAGCGCCTTTCACGTTTTCAAGTGACCACCCACAAGAGATTCTCTTCGATCCTCATGACTTGAAAGGCGAAACAAGTCAGATATATATATATATATTCTCTAATGAGCATATTAGAGATTCAAGCAACGATTAATGACACGGATAGAATACTCCACCCGAATAGGAATGATTATCTGAAAAGTCTGTTCGGGTGACTAAAGTGGAGCCGCACTCAGACCTTTAAGATGCCGATTAAGGTTCATATTTCTAGTCTGTACGTGTTTTTTTTATAAATATACTTAAAATTTGTTCGTACATATATATATCTACATATATTGGCATTTCAAAGTGTACGTTCAGAACTGATCTCTCTCTCTCTCTCTTGGCTACGAATGATTTTTTTGCATTGCAACACGAGACTTAAGAACTCATCACGTGAACAACGTTTACCAATGAGAGCTTAATCGGAAGAGCTGGCAATATCTGAGCCGTTGGGCCCGGCTGTATAAGTCACACATTACGATATGCTTTTCTTGCAATACTATTCAATTTGTACGTTCGTCTTAATTAATTGGATAACATCACATAGCAATCGGAAGTAATTCGTAGGTGCACAAAACTTATTAATCACTACTACCTAGCTGTCACTGACATGAACGCTACAATCAGCAATCGTTTGCAATCTCCACAATAAAGCATATCATAGCAATGCCAATAAAAATCATAATAATAAGAATAGTGAACCATTGGTAATGCCAAACGATTTCTATCCACTGAGGCATACCAGTTATACATAAAGGTAACGTTGGAAATTTCAACAGGCGATTGATGATTACCCGACAATCGTCAACCTGGGAAGAGCCTCTCGACTCTCGACAACCGAATGATGCTTGCGGTGAGTCTATCGAACTCTTCCACCCTACCGTTCGAGGCATTATAATAATAATAATAATAATAATTATTATTACTATCATAAATATGAAGGAACACGATTATTTCCAGCACATGGACGGATACATTGACACAAGGTCTAGCATGGAACCGCTGTTATACAGCGCGACACGAACGCCGATTTCGAAATGTTCGCCCCGATGATAATCAGAACGTAATGACAATCATCTGCTTCGCCGTATGGCCGCCGTTGGCCGTGGACAAGAACACAGTTGACGACCATTGTCATACGTTTATTAGCTGCCTAGCGAGGTCCGCTGTACGCTGGCAAATTACCTTCGACGTACTGGGTCGGCCGTCCCGCAGGTAAGCCGGATGATAGTTTTGTGGGGAAGTTGTTTTTGTTGCTGCTGCTGCTGCTGCTGCTGCTGTTGTTGTGGTGGTGGTGGTTGTTGTTATTGTTGATTTTGTTGTTGTTGTTGTTGTTGTTGCTGCCACCGTCGCTCCTACCTGCTAGAAATTTCTTCCGAAGTCGGCCAACAGTTTACGGGGCGACAAATCTATTCGAATCGATTCCTCGACCGATACCGATGTGTTATACAGAGATTCAACAGAAAGTCTCCGTCGAAATCCCGATGGATTCGTCGACGAAATGACGCTGGCCGCCACAAACGGCCAACCCGTACAATAGCTTACTAACGCTGGATGCTCGCGAGCGTCCAACGGCAGCCGTCGTCGGCAACCGCGATGGCGCGGTTACGAACACTTTTCTCAGCACGTACACACACGCACAATACGGGTGTTCCAGCACCGCCGAAGCGAATATCGAATCACCGTCACGTTTATGGGCGAGCAAGGCAGGCTGCTCGCGCCAGTCGGCAGATCCGGACCGGTCGCCCCCTTAGGTCGTCTTCGACGTACAAACGAATGTCGCTCGCTGCCGTTTAACCTCGGCCGGCAGCGGCTGAAGTAGCAGCAATCGTAGCTGATTACAAGTCACGCTGAATCGGTCCGACTCGCGTCCCGTCGGCCAGCCAGCTAGTTAATTAGTTCTACGATTATTTCGATTCTTCTGCCTATTATTATTATGATGACGGTGACGCCACATGCTGACAGCAGCAGCAGCAGTAGCAGCGATGCCTCCCGAACGGATACTTTTGTGTTATTATTGTCGTCATTTATTTTTGTTGACGTTCAGTTTCTTCTTATCGTTACGAAGCCACAACGAAACGGATGAATGGTGGTCACACACAACACCGATCGACCACCGATCTCCTCCTAGGGATCGACTCAGGCATAACCCCCCCCTGCTGTGTTACGGTTTGACTACAACGGGTATGATTACGATATGGCAATTGCAACTGCTTGCCAAAAGTCAGCCACCGAACGAATACGATATATTGTGTCTCACCTTCTCGTGTGTGTTTTTGCCTAATGTATATCACGGGGAGAACACGGAGACCGCACTGCTGCAAACACACTGGTTGTAGTCGTCGTTGTGAAAGTGATGGTGGCCACAGCCGTCGTTATAGCTAGCTCGTTCGACCACACACACACGAACACTGTGCAGCGGGTAGAGACACCCACAATATACTGGGCCAGTAGGATCTATCGCAGACAGAGCGAGAGAGAGAGAGGGAGAGCGATAGAGAGGGAGAGAGAAGGAGAAATATAGCAGGCGTGAGTGGTGCTACTGGTTGTATCCCGTCAAAACGGCAACAGGCAGACGACAACGACGAATGGCGGCCGCCAGCGAATCAGCCGACGTTCGGCTGAGATCCGTGTCACAGCGTTCGGGCAGCGGGGCCAGCGCCGCCAGAATCGTCAACAATCGCCGAACGGCGATAAATAACAACAGGCCGAGCGTATGGGCGGCGTAGCGGACGGTCGAACAGTGTCTGTGATTCGGTGTGTGATCTTTGTCTGATCACCGAGCTGTGTGTGGCGAGACCGCCTTTCGTGTGCGGGCGACCCGAAATTCTAGCGGAGCGATCTGTTATAGAATATACACACACACATATACACAGAGTGCATATGATAATAATGATGATGTACGTTGTATATAAGTATATAATAATAATCAAATCTGATTCAATGAGAATAAATATGCATTAAAATTAAATATGATGATTCTTATTATTGTCATTATTGTTGTTATTATTATTTCTATCATTATTATTACTCTTATTTTATTCATACACTTTGTGTAATATCGTTGAAAACACTTCAAATCAACGATCTGCGAAAAAAAACGCCTGTCCATCTCAGGATGAAGCTAAATCGTACACTGCGTATATAATCCGTACAGGGCCTCCGTTTGAGGTTGACGCTGAGTTACGGAGAGCTAGTAATTTGTGATCAGTATTTTGGCGTCATAAAGTATATAGATAATTAAAAAATTGCAGTTGGGAACAGTTACTGTTATTCAAATGGCAGACATATCTCGGTGCTTGTCTGTATTATCATAGCGTCAATCTTGCTGAGAGAAATATCAGAAGGAAACCCTCTGGCAGCCTGGCTGAGGCTGGGGCGGTATCTTTGAGTATGCAACCTCCTGGATTTTGCATATATGTATGTAATATAAAATGCGTACGGCCACTGAGAGCTTGGCCGATGCAGGATTCTTGATGATGTGCATTTGGAAAGGTTGAGGCTCTCGATTTTTTTTACTCTGACACCTAGCACTTCTATTTCCTTATATTGAGTTGTTCATAAGTTGGCACCAAAGTGCGGGCACGTCGTAGTCGTACGAGGATACCCACTGAATCACTATCCTCGAGTTGACGACCCGTTGAGGCTCGGGACCGTTTTGTGGAGTACTTCAGAGTAATTTCATCAGGCCGCCTTGTTTTAGTTCTGTTAAGGGTATCTATAGAGAAGGGGGGCTGATCGTCGATGTATCACTTCACGTTCAAGCGGGTGGTACAATTGTAACGCTCTTTCATGATTGAACTATTGAGTGAGTTTATTTTCGATTTGTTAAACAAATTGTAAATATTCAATAATTGGGGACAGAGAGTCAGACCGAGGCCCTCATGGTCACCCACGAGGAGGGCGATGGCATTGCCCCTCTGCCTCACAGCGAGGGAGAGGCGCTGCAGAAAGAAGAACCCCTCTTGTCCCCGTTGGCGCAGATCAGCCTGTAGTAGACCCCTCCGAGGAACTGAACTGTGGCAGAACTGAAATGGTAGCTATAGGCCCTTCACGTTGTGGCCTCCAGCTCGTCCTTCGTCCTCATTAGGCCCTCGAGAAATGGCAAGCCTTTGCTTCAACGTTCGGTCGTCTGTTTTTATGGGTTTTTCCCTCACTATTTTCTCGGGTGTTTGTAAGGTCGAATCTTATTGTTTTTTGTGCTGAGCTTTGCACGACGGAGTATTACTGTGCCTTATACAATAGTTCTGCTCATGCATATTTATGACAGAGCTCCTCTGACATCTCTTTTTTGCATCTCTGTAAACAAATGGGTCTATATTCGTTTCGTCGAATGGAACTTCACTAGCGCACCGACCTGAGATGAAGGCTTCAATGCCATCGCTTCCGTCGGGGGTGAATGATCATGTCCGTGATCTCGGGTCTCGGCCTGACACCCCCAAGATGCAATTCTCTAACTATTGTATATCTTAAGATGCACAATCGTAATCAATATCCAACAACAGAGTATAACCATCAATGGGCAATGAATAAGCTATAATAGGTGTGTTATTTTTGCAAGAATGTTAATTTTGGGATTGGTTACATCTGACCGGATCTAAAATTGGTTGATTTTGCTGAAGACTTCGTTCAGCTATTTCTTCTCGACTAGTACCGAAAATGCTGATGGAATCCAACACAATATACATATATATCTATATAAAGCGATGTAGTTTATTCTGAGTCGTTACATGCACGTGACGTCTATACGGACCTGGACAATTGCTATGTCACATAGTCTCTGTAGCAGCCGGATCACATGGGAAACTAGACAATCCAAACATACAATAATTAGAAAAACATACAAGAAATTATTGGTGGGAGTGGGGATTAGTTGCAGACCGGGACCAAGGCCAACATTATCCCGAGGGGCGGCGATGGTATTGCCTCTCTGCCTCTGCCCAGCGAGGGACAGACGTTGCAGAAGGAAAGATCCTGCGCGCTTGTCCCCGGCATGGTAAATGTTTTCGGGCACATTCTCAGAGCTTTAAACGTTGAAATCAGTACACGGTACCACTGCTCTCGGCACTGCTTCATAAGACAAGGCCACTCCCGCGCCCCCTTGAAATGCAGATATCGGTGCAACGGAGACTATCGAACCCGGATCACACCGTTGAAGCCATTTCCAGTAGAAAACACAGATAGATGAACATTTCTTAATAAATATAGTAGACATTCCTGATTTGCTATGCGTTTTGTTTTCAGTTCTGTTGCCGGTTGTAAGGCCGAACAACAACGAAGGTCAGATACCGTGGCCACGACCGCAGTACAAGGGAGTATCTTAGCTTGAGTGACGTGTTGGTCCGTGCCGGTAGGTAAGCTGAATGTAAGCTGAGCAATGCGAAAGCGGTACCGTGGACGTTAAATGTTGGCTGAGAGTCAGCCCGAAAATGTTTAGGTAAGCTGAATGTTCGTACCCTGTTATCACCGATGAACAACTTTGGGTCTTTCGTTGGGCAGTCGTTCCGACAGACATTTCATCCACCGGCTCTAAATGCACCTGGATAAAACAATCTAATACTGAGCGTGTTCAAATATACAATAATTACTGTATCGAACTATTTCGTGTCCAACTATTGCAGCACCTAATTATTGCAGTATCTTTTTATTTCAGATTTTAAGACGAACAATCATATGAAATAAGAGCCAAGCTCTATGTAAGTATTTTAATGCATCTATTACCTAATTGATTCATTGATAGCGACAGTTTTGGCAGGGTCAATTCAAACGTCAATGTGATTTTGAAACTTCTTGTGAAATTTTCTCAAAATATATATTTAACGGTGCAAGCATGCTATTATTTCTAGGTATGTATAGATAATTGACCATTTGTACAAGTGCTATATCTCGCTACAGGGTGGTCCGATTTGTAAGGTCATTCATTGGTTTTGAAATAAACAACCCCCCTATTTCGTAATGTCCTTTGTTGAATATTTGATGAATGCCGTCTTCCGTAAACTATAGCTGCTGAAATACGCTATTTCAAGTGTGCCGTCGCTGTTTGGCCTGTCTCCGATGTAGGTTTAGATAATTACTATTGTTACCAACTGCTGGGTATGCATTGAGGTGAGCGCATACCCAGCATCCCAGTTCATCCCACAAAACAAATCGATATACAATACAACGTATTTGGTTTGTTAAGATTCACGTATTTGTGCTAATCACATTAGTGTGGCATGCCTTCCATCTCTGAAGTAACGGTGGCAATAACGTGACAACGACCGCCAAGAAGTACCTTCTGATGGGAGAACGATAAGGAGACTCCTCTCAGCCAGGCGCCAACGGTAATTTACTTTTTAATTATTGTCATTGTAGCAGGGATACTGATTAACAAGGTACGTTAAACAATATCTTGTACCAAGTTGATTGCTGTTCATCATTATTAATTAGCCATTCACCGTCAGCCAGACGATCGACGTTAGTTCGTGGTTTCGTCGACTTCATCACGAGGATGCTGGCGAAAATCCGTCACCTCAGATTTGCCGCTTATGCCTTAATCAGCTGTCTGTGCAGACATCCCCAGTATCGTATGTATTCGTGGTCACGTCTTCAACAACAACAGCAACCTGATAGTCTAACTTTAATGAGCTATGACACCGTATGTTCAATCGTGTTCAACACGATTCACTGATTATCAACAAGCGGGAGACTCTCTGCTGTGGTTTTTTTGTTGAAGGACAATTACAGACGACCACTTATATGAGATCAACTCATCTCATTCCTCCGGACTAGCGTGATTATGATCTCATATCTTATCGTCTGCAATTGTACAGATCGTTCGTTAAACACGATTCATTGATTATCAACAAAAACCGAATCGTGGTTTCTCAGTTATCGTCTATATCCCGCATTGTCACGACGTTGTTGTATTAGCAACAAATATCGAAGAAGTACGTTCGTGTTAATCTTGTCAAAACCTTCGTGTGGCTTTCCATCAACTGATGACTCGGATGCTGAATCGTCTCCCCTGGTATTGCACAGGGGCAGAACAAGACAAGCATGGCATTGCAAAGGTAAACTATTGTCGACAACTACATTTTACAGAGGATCACAGATGCACGGCAAGGATCGAATCATCGTTCGAAGGCTTTCGCTTAAAGGATCATTGACGTTAACAAAACAAATATCCGCCGGAGGCAAGCTTACGGGAACGCATTAAGCACTCGATTAACGCAAATAATAATACCGCGCAGAGTTTCGGTATAATTTACACGGAAGAGTGGAGGTTTGTTTTGTTTTTTTATGGGCGCCGTTCAGTTGTTCTCCCTCGATAGCAATATGGCCACCAGGTCGTCGCGAGACGACAACTCTGCATCTCCAGCGACCTCGCGACTATTTTCCACAGCCAGAGACCACTCAGCGCGCGCTATTCAAGCCACCGCTTATACCATGAACTTCGTCATGAGAATTCACTGCGAGTCGAGAGCGCGGCGGCGACACTGTTCACCACCTAATCGTAAGTAGCTGTGCATAGTGACGTGCTGCCTTGAGGACAGCCGGCAACGTTCGGAGCGGCAGCTGATCTGGTCCGATTGTTCTGGAGATTGCGCCTTGACGACACATTGACTCGAACGGGGCCTATCTGTGGAACTAGCAGACGGCAATCGCTCTCACCCAGATCGTCTCCCCTCGGGAAAGCACGTTTACCGCTGCTAACGCGCGGACGCCGGAGCATCCGCGGCCCAACTGCGGTACCAGACGGAAGGTATGACCCTGTACGTCTGTCATGAAGCTTTGTCCGTTTTCTCTCGAGGACATCGGCCGGGTCGATTGAGAGAGGCGGACAAACACGGCCACGTATATAGGCCATAGCCAAGGACCGCGACCCAGGCTCAGTCACCACCCGACCTCCATCCCACACGTTACCAACAACCAGTATGTGTGACCACTACGCGAGTAGGCCGAACGAAACAACGATGTTGAAGGCAGAGTATCAGCGATAGCTGCATCAGAGTCAGCCGCCGCCGCCCGCGCCGCAGCGCCAACAATAACAACAACAACGACGAACAAAATATACAGACGATTATCCCAGTAGCCTCTGTAGGTGTCTCTCCGCGCGTGTGTCGTCTTGTTTGGGTTAGCGGATGTGTATGATGTGTGTCCTAAAAAGCGAACTGCTGCTATGTGCGAGGGTGCCGTGATAGGTAGGGATCGAGAAAAACAACAACAACAGTTTAGGTAACGCATTTGTTTGGCGGTTGACGGCTGCGGCGACCACGAACAGCAGCAGCAGCAGTAGCCGAGACGAACTCTCTGCTCCTGGCTGCTGCATAGTTCGAGCTGATATAGCTGCTGGCTCTCACGGTGGAGTCTCACGGTAGATCGATTTTAGGGTGGCTGCTACTGCGGCAGCGGCGGCTGCTTGTTGTCTAGTTTCTCTTTTCTCGCCACACGTTGCCGGCAACGATTTCCATCCATCCGGCTGCTAGAGACACAGACAGAGATACACACACACACGCGCGTTCATACACAGACAGAGACACTCGAATAGACACAACAGTGACGGTAGTGGCGGCGGCGGCAGCCGATACTCCCGCTGCTGTTACTGAGCGATCTTGTTCTCGCGGTATTCATTGTTGTTTGAATGTGCCGAGTGTTTGTGCGCCTGCTGTCGATACCAATTGCTGGTGGAGTTCCTTTGGTGAAACTTCGTATTGATCATTCTGCTTGCTACCGTCGTTGATGCCAATTCTTCTACAATCGCCGCCGCCGCCGCCGCAACTACTGTTGTTGTGATCCCTGTTGTTGTTGTCGTCATTATTGTTGTTGTTGTTGTCATTATTGTTGTTGTTGTTGTTCGTGACGGTGGCGATCTGTGACGATGCTGTGACTGACGAACTGCCGAACTCGATAGCTGTCTGGCTGGCTGGCGACAACGATACCGTGTTACAAGAGAACGAAGGAGGTGGTGTTGTTTGTTGGTCGGCGAAGCTGCTGCTGCTGCTTGTGCAGCCGCGACCGCCGTTGGGTCTGGCAGTGTTTGTTAGCTACCGCCGTCACTCCAGGAGTCACAGAACGGTGGTGCGAGCGCCGTACGCTTCCATTGCTGCTGCTGCTGCTGCTCCTGCTGCTGGTGGTGGTGGTGGTGGTAACGTTGTCGTCGGAGTGGTCTCTCTGCTATCGTCATCTGTCTACAGCGAGCACAACTCTTAGCGGTTACCTATGATCTTCTGTATTGTTTAACGAATAGTGAGTACACAGTAACTTGTGCTGCAGATACTACTACTACTACTACAACTAATACCTCTAGTGATTGAAGAGTGATTGATTGATTGATTGATTGAATGTGTGATGCGTGTTCTCGTCTCTGTATGAGTCTCTCTCTGTGTGAATCAATGAATCATTGAATCATTCAGCCAGTGAGCGAACTCATTGACCGACACACCGAGTGATGATTCCGTCTGTCTCCGTCGGTTGTGGCTCGCCAATCCGGTCAATCACGCCAAACTCATCCGCCGCTTTCAACCATCCCCCGGGGGGGGGGCCGCAGCAGAGCTACCCCACAAACAGTGACGACGAAGAATCTCAGCAGTCGCAACAGCAGCACCAACGATGGGACGAATCACCACTGCCGATCATCGCAGCACGCAGGCACCTCTCCCCCCTCTCTCCTCCGTCTTAGTTTCGTTTACTGTTTGTTGTCCTTTGTCCTATTCCGGCGACGGCCAGACAGGCGTGCGTGCCTGCGTGCGTGCCTACATGCCGCCGTCACAAGCACCGCTTATGACGAAGGCCTTGGCGTAGTTGGCTGCCACGAGTGTCCAGTGCGTATCCCGTCAGCGTAAAGCTGATGATTGACAAGGCAGGAAGATTAGTAGCGACTGTTCGCGGAGTGGACTGTTCCCATAGGGGAACCAAATAGAGGATTAGATACAAGAGCAAATAGCTGTTCTGCTGCTGCTGCTGGTGGTGGTCGTCATCGTTCGCCGTCGGAGTCGCTGTTGTCTGGGTTGCGCGTGGAAACCAAGCGTTTGCTAACGATCATCATGATAGCGACAACGAAAGCAACGATAAACAGTGCCACCACATGATCGATATAGGTTATTTCTGCGTATATATGTGCTCCCTTGTGCCTCACTCTCTGTCTCTCTCTCTCTCTGTCTTTATCTGTATATCTGTGTATCGAAGTCTATATCCTACCTGTGTCCTCTTTACATTGTGTACTACCTAGTCGAGCGTAGTGCGTTAGGTGGCTATTCGATTCGATTTCGCGTAATGTTTAGTTAACGCTGCCATCGCTAGTGCTGTTGTTGTTTGTACGAGCAGCATAATCACGACTGGGGATGATTATTATTAATTACTAGCACAATTATGACTTCAGCTGACTTTAACTTATTATAATTATTAATTATGCTTAATAATTATGATGATTGTTATTGTTATTATTATTATTATTATCCTGTTATTATGACGGTTACTGTGATGCTCGCTGTTTACACCATTATCATTTGAACACAAGACCATTATTTCTCTCTCTCCCTCTCTCCATATATAAATATACATATATATATATATATTTTCAAAAAATATATATATATAGATGCCTCCAATCCTCTCTCTCTCTCTCTCCCTCGCTTATTTGAATCTGGACTTCGACTCAACGCCACCTTGTCCAACGCAATTTTTCACACATAAGATGCCCGTGAACGAGACGCGACGCGCCCGTAGTAAGCGTGTACGGTCAACTTGTAACCGATTCCACTTCACATTATCAGCAGCAGCAGCAGTATATAATCGAATCTTGCTCGACATCGCCATTGTTATTGTTGTCGTTGCGATGCTGGTTGGTTGTTCCCACCGCCGCCGCCACCGTCACTGTTCCCTCCGCGCGTTGCGGACCCATGCCACTCTCGTTTGTTGCAATACGTATCATCTTCAGGATGCGGGGGGGGTCGATCCACACCATGACAATTCTTCCAGCTGCTGCTGTTGCTGTTGTTGTTAGTGGTCGTGGTGGTGGTTTTGTTGTTGTTGGTATTGTTGTGGACTTTAGAGTCCCTGTTTTTGCTTGTTGTGTTCCCCTTCTATCAATCTCTCCGTTCGCTGTGCATCGTTATTTTTACAGTAGCTGTGTCCTCTATGAGAGAGAGCGAGAGAGAGAGACCGTGAGAGAGGAGAGTGTCGTCTTGACTGCATCTTTCTGTGTGGGTCAATCGGTCGGCTGTTGTTTGTTGGTAGCTGGCCAGAGCGTCTCTGCGGTCTTAGTGTGTGTACCAACGCATCGCTGCTGCTGCGGCTGCTGCTGACCGACTGCGACGGGTTGGTCAATCGGTTTGGTTTTAGTTGCATTATTATTATTGTTGTTGTTGTTATTATTATTATTGTTATTATAATTGTTGTTGTAATTATTAACATTATTGCATTAGCACTATCGTACGATTATTGACAGCATCATCAGTGACAATGCTAATAATAATAATAATAATAATTAATTATTATTATTGTTAGCATGGTTACTGACGATGTCACTGTTCGATTGTTCATTGCGATCATCGATTTATTGCTGAAGCTGTTAATCGTACGATGCGTCTACGGTAACAAACGCGGCCGGGAAAAATACAGGCAGTCCGTTACGGATAGAGGGGAGGTAATATGGGATATGCACTTTTACCATGCGGATAGATTCTATACGGCCAAGTTGAAGTTGGTTTCATTATAAGGTTTGCTCATTGCGGATCTCTCTCTCTCTGGTGCTCGTTGATTGACGTGGTAATTATTTTGTGTTCATATCTTAGTGATACATTCTCCTGTCGATACGCTGCAACATTGTAACCCCTCCTCGTCGATGTCTAATTACTACCTCGGAGCGTTGAGAGCCTGAAGAACATGGAAGTCAGTTACCGCTTGTCTGGCCTGAGTTTCTCTCTCCGTTTCATTTCGTTCCTTAAATATGAACTGTTACGCGTGTGTGGATCGTGTCCTATTGACAGTCAACGTATGTCGATACACCTGTGTGTGTTTGTGTGCCTGTGCTTACCTACGCATGTATTGTACGACAAGCTCCGGGGGTCACAGTCGACGATGGGATAGCCGGATTCGATGACCCGAGTCACCGATTAACGCTTTGATCGATTGAGGTCGCGAGGCGCTTCGAAACTCGGGATTCTAACCGCCTCTCGACGGTGCCTCGGACGGCGACAACATATAGCATATATATATATATATATTCATTGAGAAAAATGTCGAAACTCGGGATCTGTCGATCAATATTATGGCTATATTGTCATAATGCAAAATTACACCAGAACCACTATCGAGCACGCTTTTAAAACAATGTGTGGCTTTAGGACGAAGCGAATTAAATATACCAAAACATAATAATACCGCCAATATTGTAATATTTTTATATGATCAGTTACAAATCGAATTCAACAATGTGCATACATTTGTAAAATATAAAAATATTACCTGATAAACGTCTTCAAATGTTACCTTAATATATTATGTTTTAATTTACTTGTTAATTACTCAAATCGTAATAATCGTAATTAGTTGTTATTATCATCGCATCACGATGTTTCATCCCTCGTACATCTGCTCTCGAATGCGGTCAGATCAGATCATCTGATCAGATCTCGTCTAACCCGTAAATGTATTCGTTGATTTCTCTCGTACCCGCGAGCAGAGCAGAGGTTCCGACCCGGAACAACAGCAGCAGCTGCAGCAGCAGCTTTCAATCCTCACCTTCCCACCGTCAGTAGTACGATAGGAAATCATCATTAACAATACTGCTGCTTCTGCTGGGGTGTAACTGTCGTTGGGGGTGGCGGGGGTGTCAGGGGCTGCAGACGGAGAAGGAACTAACTTCTGTGTCGTTCTATCGATTCTCTCTCGCCTCCTATCGCAGAATATCTCCACGGCCGTTTTCCTGTGGTCGACGAAACCGCCATTGACCACTCGCATTGTCGAATAGCAACAAGAGCAAGAGAGATTACCAGGAGGAGACCACCGCGCGGGGGGAGCGTTCGCCACGACGCCTCTCCACCGCTCCGGGTGTCTTATCCAACGTCAACAACAGTAACAACCAAGCTGAAAACGCTCGCGAGAAGCGGACACCGAGGAGAGATCTTGAGGGGTCGAACGATCTGGGGGTCGCCGCACAAGGGGGTGCGATAACGAACACCGCGCGTCCGGGGGGTGCTCTTCCGGTCAGTGACGATCTTATCATTGCGCCGCTGACCCGACCGCCATCTCATTTGCACTCTCAGCAGGCACTATGAACTAGGTGAGTGCGAAAAATAACCACGAATGTGTACGCCTCAGCGCGGCCTGCGCTGCATAGTCGCTATTGGGAGTGTTCTTGCAGAAGAGATATGCGTGTTTTTTATTTTCGTTTTGATTGAAGACAATTGCTTGATTTTGTTATGGCTCGAGCAGCGAAAGTTGTCATCGGCGAGGTCGAAAGAACGCCTGTAAACGTCGACCCGTTGTGTGTGCAGGATTTGAGAGGTACACGTACTGATTTACCGAGTTTTGGGGTTGGTGGTTTTCGATTTGTTTCGCGCAGGGTGTGAGGGGTTTGGGGGGGCGAAAGATCGTCTTCGAGAGCTCTTAAGAATAGGCACAATGCCCCCTCCCCCCACCGTCGTAGTAAATGGTGACATAGAGAAAGTAAGATAGATTGAGAAAAATAAGGCAAAGGTTAGGCCCCGACAGGTTCTCATAGTAATTCCTAAAGGTTACGAGCTGAGGCCTAGGTCAGATAACAGGGGAACAGCTGAACGGTCGGCTCGACAAAACAATTTTTTTGGGTGAATGATGACTATCGTACGAAGTAGGAAATTTCGCCGAGAACGACATCGTTGTTACCGATCGGGCGTAGCTCGACGATTGCCGGTAAACGGGAGTGGTTTTTACGGAGTGGCCTTTCGTGGTCACCTCTCTATTTGACGGCAGCGATATCGGCTCGGTGAAAATATAGGAATAAACAAACACAGGGGATCACCCTTAACTTGAAGGACGAGAAACTTAAATCGAGCTAAAATTCGAACTTGCGTTTATTAACGGAACTCTAGTTGAGAAACTTCGAGGTTCGATTGATTTCAAAAGCTTGATTGTAGTTAGAAGTGCTTTTCAAGTTCTCGATCTGCGTTCCCATTAGTAAACCACGTAGTGTTTTGTATACGTATGCAATGATGTCCTCTCATTCCCAATCATGTCCTGGCTCTGCTGGCCTGTCCCTTCTTATGTAACGACTGTCGGTCTGTCGGCGTTAGGCGGTTTTTTACGAATCGAATAACAACGACAAGGAATTGCGCAAATCACGTCTGGCTGGGCTGCTTGGTTTCCTGACCGGCTTTCGCTGACTCTTACGGAGGAACTGATTTGTAATTAATTGTATTAATAAATAGGCGACTAATGTTACTAGCGTAAGACTGCGCGGCGCGCCGCCGCCTCCTGTTTCACAGGAGAGGAGGGTCCTTTGTAGATTATTGAACTTTGAGCTGAGAGAAGACTTCCTGTTCTAGCTTCTTCGAGGTCTTAACATGGCACGGCCATAAACAGTAGTGTTGTGTACGTTTGTCGTGGTGAACCCAGTGATGAGGTTGGTCCGTCGTCGCGTACGATATCCGATATATATATATATATATATATATATATACACTGAGAAGTCGACGAATCGTAACAATTGCAGTTCCGTCAATAAACCAATGTATGAATGAATATCCACTCGATATTTCGACCTTGAAGAATCTAAAAACCACATTTTAGTTAAGTTCAACGAAATACAAAGAACCCTGATAGGGATATATATATATATATATATATATATATATATATATATATATATATATATATATAATGGTCATCGCCAGCCCTCATGACCTGTTTGAATTGAAACTGGATACCGCGTTGCGTTGAGATTGCATAGCTCGCGCTGCTGTCTTCGAGAACTCAACACCGAGTGAATTTCTCTAGAATGCCGCAGCACTTGGCGAGTTTGAGCCCAATGAATCGCTCCTTCAGAGTCGATAGTCCATGTGTGCCGTTGATGTCGACGCCGCATGGAGCTCGCCGCGATCGGAAGAACTCCGAGAGAGTGAAACACATACAGTGTGGTGTGTGTGTGTGTGGCACCGGTGGAGGAGAGGGCGGGGCACGGCGTCAGCAGGAGCAGCAGCAGCAGAAGAGATGGGTTTCATACTGCGATGACTGATGATTCAAGGAGAGACTGGTTGTTCATATAAGAGAAGAGGACGGGCCACCGGACGAACGCTAGTTAGAACGGCCAGCTTACTCTGACTCTCGCAAGTGACCAACCGGTGGACGCCGCTAACACACCACCACCACCCAACGAAGCAACAAATGGATTTTGGCGGTTATTGTAGTGGTGGTGGTGGTGGTGATGGTGGTGGTGGTGGTGAGGGTGGTGGTTGTGGTGGTGGCGGTGGCGCTCCTGTGAGTTCCTCGAAATGCATGGTTTCAATGTCCTACCGCTAGTTGCGTTCTCGGTGTGCAGCTTCTGCGCGGGTTTCCCCGGGGCCAGCACCAGCGTCATTCCGTCCCCGCCAAATTGGCCAGTAGGCCGAGGCACATTGGCAGCAGATAGAGAGACACTGAGACAGACAGATAGAGAGAGACAGAGAGAGAGAGACAGAGAAATCAATAGCAGAAGTCCACCACCACCGATGACCGTTGTCCGGTTAACAATCACCAGGGGTTGCTGTGTCCGCGGGGCTGCTCATTCAGCATCAGCAGCAGGACGAGCGCATCGGCCTACACATACAGCCGAAGCCGCGCAACTTCACACCTGATCGTATATCTGCTCTCTCAGATATGTATTCATATCTAACAGCAGCAGCAACAGCAGCAGCAACACACAGTACCGGTATCGTAATAATGGTCGGCACTATACGCTCGGCCACCGCGGGCCGTTGATGCTGTTGCATTGATGCTATCCGTGTTTTCCATGAGAGACGACGACGACGACGGCTGCCGCTGCCCCTGTTGCTCTTTCGTCATTGGCCTGTTCCTGTAGCGGCGGCAGCAACAACAACTACCACTACAACTATGACGACGATGTCGACGAGAGCAGTGCCTTTTTCAGTGGAACGAGCCGTCACATCGTTCGTGGCTTAGTCATAGAGCAGCAGTGTAGCGAGGCGCCGCTCAGCGCCGTGGACGAGAACGGAACAGCGGCGGTGGTGGCGGTGGCCGATCCGTCCCTCGACCTTAATCCTGACCTGCTCTTCAGTCGCCTCCGACGCGGGGAAATTTCTCCGGCGACCATCACCACCACGAACTGCTGCTGCTGCTGGTTGTCCAACCCCCCTTTGAACGAACGGCCACTGCGAGTGGAATTGGCCAGCGTCCGTTTGCCTCCATGGTGCTCTCGGTGTTTTGTGTTTGGGCACGTTCGGCCCCCGTGCCAGAACGCTGAACTAGTTGGAGGAGTCAGTCAACAAGAGACAGACAAAAATGAACGAGCTAACCAGAAGCTAACGAGATAATTCGTTAGTCGTCCTGCCGATAGTTGCTGCCACTGACTATCCGCCACTGGTGAGGAGTAGCTCTAATCATTCGTTCGTTCGATTCGTACAAGCTACGAGATATCGCGGAGAAGGCTGACAAAGCCACCTCGGGGGGGATCGCACCTCCAACAACGGGACGACAGAGACAGAGAGTGAGAGAGGTCGCCACATCTCAACAGTTCACACACTTGACAGTGGCACTGTTACCGCCTGCACGTTCTCTGGATTTGCTTCTCGCTGCTGCCGCCACCGCTGCTGCTGCTGTTAATGATTTGGTGTTTTGCTGATCGTGGAGAGACACATTGCGTAACGCCTATTATATCTCAGCCCATGTGAACAAAGACGTCTGCGTCAACGAGGGACAACACAATAGCGAGCGTCAGCTGCTTCGGAAGTGTCGCTCAAATCGGTTCAGTTGCTCGCCGAAGGGGCGCCCTTCTTTGCGCGCGTGTTTCTGTTGCGTGCGAGCGTGTGTCTGTGTGTGTGTGCGTGCTTTTGTGCGTGTGTCTGTGCATGGAAAAGGGAACGCTTCTTCCACCCCCCCACCCCATTTGTGTGTCAGCTGTGAACATTGCACGTGAACATGGCCCGTCGTGGTGGAACGGCGAGGCCGCGTGAGGATAGTGGCCATGTTTTCCGACCGGATTCTGACGGTGGCTGCCCCGCAGCGAGGCTGCGGGCACCGCAAGCTGGACCAGTATCCGTTTCAGCGGCAACCAGGGGCGGCGGCATCGTCTATCGGCTGATGTCGCTCGTGAGAAAAACCTCTCGGACTGAGCGTCCCGATGGTCAACAGAGCCCGTACGGAGAGAAATAGCTTGTCGATAATTTCTCACTACTAATTAATGTGCAATTAATTGGCTGGCGATGCATTGGCCGTCGACGGCTGGGTAGTCACCACCCATCCTGAGCGCGGAGCTCGTCAATGGATTATTATTTTTATCAATATAATCATGATTATACGTAACAGGGCACGTTCTTCATAGACACCTGCCGCGGTAGCAGGCCCATCGTACCTTGACTGCCGCCTGTCTCATCGGCAGCGGCGTTGTATGTCTAATTAAAACGTGTGTCAAATTGTGTCCTGCATCGAGCAACTATATCATGTCGTTGGTGATAATTCCCAAGTATATTATACCACAGTTGGACGACGATAATTTCATCGCCGGTCCAGATGCATACTCATCAACGTCGCGTCGCAACAAGCCGGCGTCTCATACCGACTAATTACAATTTCTAGTCGAGCGTTCGGATTGTCCGAAGCCCTGATGGGAGTATAATTCCGGTTGGGAACGCCAAACATTTGCCTTCGAAGGGGTCGAGCTCATGGATATTCGCATTCAGCTCAGTGCTAATTTTCTCGAAAGGAAATCCTCTCTCGGGCAGTTGATTGCGATTTTGATGGTCGATTATTGTGTACTCGATCACGCACTGAGCCCTCTTGACTAGAAATATCGTTTCTGTTCTGTTCGACACATGCCCGCCAGTTTGGTTAGCCATAGAGGAGTCGCGATCATATCAATGTATTGATCCTATATTACTAGACTATTAATATAGGATCCATAGACTATTACTGCTACCACAATGGCCCGATTAGTTGATTCTTTTTTTGACGCACATAGAGGCTCTGTTGAGTTTACCGTGAGCGCTGCCGCGCCGTTGAAATTACTTCCCGAATAATTAAATTAAATTAATCAAAAATTTCACATTAATGTTTCCAAGCTGACGACTTGAGCCTTTACGCAGTTTTTGTCGACTTTCGACTGTGGTGAACTGCGCTAGGCGAGAAGCCTGAGCACTCACACGATGATGAACATACACATTATTACTGCTGGTGCCATTTAGTTACATTTTTACATTGATTTAATTCCATTATAATTGACCTCCCTAATTAAGTCAGGTTCTATTTTAATTAAGTCATTTTCTATTCTAATTAAGTCAGGTTCTATTCTAATTAAGTTTTAATTAAATTCGTTCTATTTTAATTAAGTTGGTTCCCTTTTAAATTTGGGTTAGTTCAATTTTAATTGGCGTTTGTTCCATTTCAATTAAGCAGGTTCCATTTTAATTTTAGTTACGTTGGCTATCAACACTTCCACTTCCAGTTTCCACATGTCGCCACGCTGGGGCGGGCAGTTCCAACAATGCTTGTGATCGCTAAAGATTTACACTACTACCGCCAATTATTGTCTCTGTCATTGATATATGTATAAGTGTATGGATGATGGAAACATCAAACGTTTTAATTAGCCCATATTCATAACGCACTTCCTCGTCGTCCAGGTCCCATCATTGCGCCGTCTGATATATTTCCCAAGCTGTTTTGAATGCAGTTAACTGTACTGAACTGGTTATCATCGTTTGTTTACTCTAAACATATGTGGTGGCGAGGTATATTCGGACAATTCGTCGAGAACAACGCTCGCAAATACGCAGCATCAACATGAGCTGGGCGCCTCGCGTTCAGGCGAACGTTTCTCTATGGGTTCTGTGATTTGTGTGACAAACAATAGCTGAAAGCATTAATCACACCCGAGTTCATTCACTTATCAGTTGAATTGCGTTTAGCCGGGTTAGCAAGCCAATAGAACCGTTACATTTATTATTGTTATTACGAATTGTGTGTCTAGTAATTACCCCTGTTGCATTACCATCCATGTTCGCCTGTGGAGAAACATGCCAAGCTGCAGTAATGTTAAACAATACAAAGTGGCTGGTGTACTAACGGAACTGCAGTGGCTTATATTCTCTCTGTATATGTCTATATTTGTGCACATATATGCAGAGAGAACATTGCGAGACAACTTGAACCTGCGGCTTCCAGCTTTTTACAGCCAGAGACTCGTATATATATATATATATATATATATATACGAGGTTATATATATATGTGGATGTAAACGTGTGTATATATATATATATGTGTGGATGTCAACGTGTATAACTATATTGTTGCCTCATGGTTATGAAGGGCAAGGGCCCGAACACAGCTCTGCTCGTATAGAGAGATTTTTGCAACTCTGCGCATAAGATAATATGCAAGTAGTTAATTGTTCAACTCCAGCAAATTACTTTCATGTTTTGCGCAGGCAAATCCATCGAGATTTTCGGAAGCCTTTAGTAGTATTTACACCTAAATCATATATATATACACGAGTCTCTGGCTGTAAAAAGCTGGAAGCCGCAGGTTCAAGTTCATATATACATACATATATGTCGATGTGAACGTGCCCTGCTGTCGATTATAGAGGGGGGGGGAACTATTGGGAAAGTATCGTGACTAACAATTGAGTCACTCTCAATCGGCGGCGGTGGCCGGGTCACGCAGTCAACCGTTGTACGGCGCCGAACGGCGACCGACTTACTCCGATGACGACACGTTGCGTTCTAGCAATACTGCTAGTTGTTTCTGCTTACTTAGCTAAGCAATCGTCATGATCTTCCTGAGTGTTTCTCCCACTCGAGTGTGAGTGTCTGGGAAATCTCTCACGCCGTATACACCTCGATTGTGTCACTGGCCGATGACGCGGTGTTGCGCGGAAGAAACGCGCTGACGTCGCTCATTGTAATTAGCGGGATAATGAATGAACTACCTAGTATTTTGTCTCGTTCGCCCGCTCGCCAGCGTCTGTCGGCATTTGTTGGCGGGACAGGAAATACGGATTCCGAGGTGGCGACCACCGTTGCTACTTGGTGCTTTTGTAGGATCGACTGGGACTAGACTGGACGGAGCGAGCTTGCCGTGTGTCGCATATATATATATATATATATATATATATATATATATATATATATATATATAGATAACCATAGTCGCTAACACTCAGATGGGAAGCATAGAGATTAGATTGATCTTTCTCTCATTATTAATCAGCGTGTATTTAAAAACCCACAATCATGATGATCTCCACACAGAAAAGATAAAACATCTATCTTTCATGATCGATCAGAAGGACTCAACATATACTATACGCGTCGATGATGAAAGCCTTGTCGTGTGCATACGCACGGTGTACAGTTAAGTCGCGTTAGACTTGCATTTTCGAATGCTCTGTCCCGTGTCATGCTGGAGCTCTCCGTAGCTTGCTGCAAACGCATACCCATGTAACAATCTCGCACAGCTCGACGATGTGAATGTGTGCCCTATGGCTGTGTTTGTTTGATCTTTGACGCGTGATTCACATGGGCGTAACGTGTAATTGAAAATCATTGTTAACCGCATTGGCTTGTGTAAGCTTTTTTATGGGATGAGGGTCATATGAAGGGCTGTGTTGACTTACTAAGTAGAAGTTTCTCGTGTAAAGACCAAGCAGAGAGTTATCGAATCCGGGTATTTCCAGAGGGTGGAGCTCAGGGCGGAAATTATGGGAATTTGACGAATCATCGCGCTTGGCCAGGCCCCACGCCTCTGCCAAGAGTATGCCCTCCGAGTCCGCCTGAATGGCGATGCGAAACTGCAACAGGGAGATTGTTTTATAGGAACAATTTCAGGAATGTCGAGACATCGCTAAACATCACCTGGGGATGGTCTTGAATCAGCTTTTTTTTAACTAATATCTAAACGAATCTACGCGCTGCCTATAGTAAACATTACCTGCTCCAAGAATATGCTGACAACCATCGTAGGTATGTATATATATATATATATATATATATATATACCCTACGTTTCGAGTGGGTATTACGCAAACCATTGTGTCGCACTAGCAACTGATGCATTTTTTGCATTTGCCAAATTTGTGAATGAGATTATTGTTACTCCGTGCAGTTTGCAACAACCACAGTTATAAATTCCTTCGTTGTTTCGCACCACAACCACCATTGGTGTGACACGATAAAGACAATGACTAATAGCTTAAGCATTCTCGGCATTTAATTACAATACGTTGTTGGTGATTACTTTTGAGGAATTATTAGAAATTATATTTATTACCACGTATTGCTGGTAATAATAATTTGGCCATGCCATGTTCACATCAGGGCCGTTGTCTCTCGTTCATATATACATATATATATATATATCATGGTAGCAATACACAGGGGCGGAGGTAATAAACAGAGACAGTGTATGAGGATTTGTTGTACTTAAATACATTGTCTCTGCCCCCCCCCCCCGCCGCGCACTGCTGCCATAATATAGTAAGTACAATATATGACTTAGCTCGAATCTCGAGACAGGGTTATAGGCAGACGATGAACGTCATTGTATAGCCGTACCAGCCCTTCGAACACTAAGTAGCTATCTCTTGCAAGCAATGATTGGTATATATCGTCCGTGATACGTGCAAGACTATTTGATTTTATGTTTCGCGTACAAGACGCCCAAGTAATGATTAGATATATTTTTCTACCATACCATGACATGCCCATGCCGTGATACGGTTTTGTGCGAGGTGTAGCAGAGTAGTCATGTTCATGTGCTCTCGTCTATGTTTCAGGATGCCTGACAGAGTTGCCGGCGGCGGCGGGGTCGATGGAGGTGCCCTCGGAAGTTCGGACTCGTCAGGCGGCACTCGACGGGAGGGCGAACTCAGTGCTGAGTCGGCCGCGGCACCGAGTAGTCGTTCCGGTGACCAGGCTCAGCATGACGACAAACAGGTCGGAAGTAATCGTGGCGCGGAGCCGCGGAGACCGACCGTGAATGATTTCTATTTTGGCAAAATGCTCGGAGAGGGCTCGTTCTCCGTGGTATACCTTGCCAAGGAGGTGCGCACGCAGAAGGAGTACGCAAGTGAGTAAACACCCCCGTTCTTGCTTACTAGAGGCTGTGAGGCGGAAATCCGTCTCGCAGACCAGACAGAATTCACGAAGGCGAACGTGTGTTCGTTGGTACTGTGCGACATTTCACCGACTACAACCTTGTCGCGTGGGCCTCGAGATGGGCCTTCGCCCGAAGCTGATTTCGTATGACTTGAGCCCTGTGTATAACTACATAGTGAACGCACCACAAAGCGTAGAGGTCATTTATCGACTGAAGGGCGGATGACTTTGTGGAGTCTGCTGCTGCTGCTGCTTGCTTGCTATTATTGGTAGGGTTTATGCAGGCTGCAATTTTACAATGCTTAAGCTCTCTTATTTATGTCACACGGCAGGGCTCGAACCGCACGGTAGGGCACTTGTCGTCGTTAATATCCGAGATCAATATTATATTCATTAGGGGATATCTATTGATGGATAAAATACTGTTTTTTTATCGTTGATATTACCCATGGAAGAAGATTCCGTATGGCTGTTTGCCCATGTCCATATCAACGCCTCAGTGCAAACCATAAGTTGCGTGCGTTAATATGGACATCATCGCACCCCAAGTTGAAGACGGTGTCATCTTAACGCCGATAGAAAAAAAAAAGGTGCAATTTGAGCCCTGTTCATCGAATTAGCCCCTAAGGGTATTGATGGCCCATTGATTCGGTATGCGTTTGGGATTAATTAATTCTAACATAAAATGGGCTCACCTAAAAGATTCTGGGGATCCTCGTCTATGTGTATGTGTGCGTGTGTATTAAAATTGTTTATTAACAATCGTTTCAACATGTGGGCGTGTTGGCCGCGTAGGGCTTTGTGGGGCGTTGTTAGTGTGTTCCTCTCACCCCTGCTTCATATGTACAATTCATAGGTTTATATTTCCTTTAAGAGTTCAACGTTAAAATATAAACACGTCCATGTAAAGGCCTAAAAATTACTGGACATAAAGCTGCTCATATTAGAGTAGTTTAGTTGATTCCCTTGGTCCTTGAAAATTTGAGCGTGGTGCTAATCTTGGTGGCAGTCCGTACTGGTATCCGCAGCAGGTCTCCAAGGTGCGAAGCCTTTAGTGTCTAGATTAACGTAGGTAAGGGAAGTCGGCAAAATAGTTCTGTAACTTTGGGAGAAGGGATGGCTCTGAAGGTTGATCCAGTCAGGTTGACAGTAGAAGTATTTGACATCGCTGCTCAATTAACGACAACTTCTTTCTGACTGGCCTTAGAAATATGTTCACTTTCAAATATATATATATATATATATGCAGTCCCTTTCATAAATCAATAAAGCTTTAGGTTAACTTTACCTCTTCATTTATATTGCTTACAGGGCTACTTATATATATATATATTATAAGTAGCCCTGTAAGCAATATAAATGAAGAGGTAAAGTTAACCTAAAGCTTTATTGATTTATTAAAGGAACTGCATACAATAAACATTGTATGCAATAAGTCCTCTTATATGTCACGCAATGGGATTCGAACCTGCGGCCTCTGGCTTTTTACAGCCAGAGACTCAGCCGTCTAAAATTACATATATATACATGTATATGTAATTTTAGACGGCTGAGTCTCTATATATATATATATATATATATATATATATATATATATATATATGCGTGCGTCACTAAAATCAACATCGTGATAAGCAGTAATTTGCGTCGAGATAGCGTCGTCGCTCGTCGCCGTCCGCTATATCATAATCACATAAGTGAATCTCTTGCACCGCACACCTGTCCACCAACGGCTCCCCAGTCAGCGTGGCTTACTGACCCGTTCAGCAGCCGTCTGCCGACCTGAATGCTCTCGTTCATAGATTCCCTCCCTTCGTTCTGACGTCATTGACGTCTCCTCCAACGTGCGCGGATGGACAGAATCAACGTGGTGGCCGTGACGGCGGCGTCTGGCTGTAGGTCGACGGATACAATCTCGTCGGATTGACGTCACCACCAGCAGCAGCAGTAGCAGCACTAGCATCAGCGTCGTAGGAACGGTGACCGTTCGCGTATACGCGATCCGAGTCGATCCGACTGACGGCTGTCGTGTGTCCCCTTCCGGATGACGGACGCTCAGCGGTTGCCAGGTGACAGGATTGGCCGTGCCGTCTTTCTCCTCATGCTGCTCTCAATGCAAGCGAGTACAGGGAGAGGTCGGACGATAGATCAGAGACGGTCGTCGACGATGGAGACCTGCTTCCGAGAGTCTTGGGATCTGTGATTTATTGCGTGGCGCGATATGTCTCCTCTACTGGGGGAACTGTCGATCGTTCTCGAGTCCACGTCATTATTGTCATTACGCACACGTACCACGCGAGCGTGCGTGCGTCAAAATGCGTTCTCTCTAGATGTTTGACTTCTCGTGTCGTTGACGTCAACGTCTAGCTGACGTGTCGACGTGGTTTTCCGGCCGGGCAGGCGTCGAGGAAGTCTCGCAAGGCACAGTACGCCGCACCGTATCGGCTTCTATGGCTAAACCACCTTCTTGTGTCTTAATGGTCATATCTTAATGTCTCTCTCTCTACACGTCTGGTAGAGAAGAGTGAGAAAATTTGCCTGACGAAATTGTCTTTAGTTTTGTTTCTGTATTGCTCTATGGATGAACACTGTAAGATAGCTTATTGCGTTTCAGAGAAGGGTCCACTTGTGGCTTGTTAAGCTCAGCTTTCAGTTACAAACACGTCAGATATTCCACGCAAACCAATTAACTATTGAGAGAGCTTAAGCATTGTAAAATTGCAGCTCCTTTAATAAGCCAATAAACATTTACCATTTACCATTTGCAATTACCTATGAGCTTAGTGCAAAGTTTAGTACCCGACAGGGATATATATATATATATATCCCCGTCGGGTATATATATATATCTCTTTATATATATATATATATATATATATAGAGAGAGAAAGAGAGAGAGAGAGCGAGAGAGACAGAGAGAGAAAGTAGATTTACCACAAAACAATAACCTCTTCCGAACGTTTATTCAGCTCTGATTTAGCGTACCTATCCACATAAGATAAAAATACGTTGTGGTGGTTGTTAAGCGGTAAAATACGCCTGCCGTAATTGTTGGTAGATATATAAATATATATACTAACAATTACGGCAGGCGCATTCTACGTATACGTAATCTTCTCCTCCCCGTCTACTACTTCTCTCTCTCTCTCTCTTTCTCGCCCCTATTAAATTTCTGCTATGAATTGTCCTGCTCAAGGGCCTTTACCAACTTACACCCTGTTAACCATTGCTTGCCTCATGTCTATCTGCCCGTCCGCGTAGTCAAGGTCTGCGATAAAGCTCACATCCTCAAGGAAAAGAAGCAGACCGCAGTGCACCGGGAGAAGCATATATTGTCGGAGCTCTGCCGGCGACCTCATCCGCTCGTTATCGGCCTTCATTGTACCTTCCATGACGAGACTCGGCTATACTTCGTCATCACGTATGCTAAAAATGGTGCGTCAGTACAATACAAACTGCTGTTTATTGACGGAACTGCAACATACATTGCTTGAGTTCTCGTAAAAAATAATAGGTAAAACAAAAAGTTGTCAACGACAGCAGATGCTGTGTGATTATTGTTGTTATTGTTTTTTCGTCATTGAAATTCATTGAGTTCTTCAGTCCCTTCAACGAATTGCTTGAACTCGTTAGGTGTTAATTCGAAGTCGGATCTCTTTCGAAGATTCGCTACCTTCGTCAATATCTCGATTTTTTTTTTTTTTTGGAATATATATATTTGATTTTTTTTTTAGCATAATTGAAAAATTAAAAAAAATTAAAATAATATAGATATACAGTTATAGTAATAATAGTATCTACTACATATATGACTCTCGAAGAGTGGCCTCTCACGTCTAACAAACTTTGACCGCATTAATTTAGGCGATCTGCTCAAATATATCCATAAGGTTGGCAACTTCAACGCTGAGTGTGCCCGCTTCTACTCTGGCGAGCTAATGGCGGCTATGCGGTACTTGCATCGTGCCGGCGTTGTTCATCGCGACATCAAGCCTGAGAACGTGCTGATGTCGGAAAAGATGCACATTCTCGTCGCGGATTTCGGCAGTGCACAGATCCTTCCGTTGGAGGACTCGACCGAAAATCACGCACTGGCAAGCGGGAGTTCGGCATCGACCACGGCTACGACATCGTCAACGGTAAGAGCCGGCAACTTACCAACGAATATAGGTGAATCAAATCACGCGAGAGAGAGAGAGAGGGAAATCAGTCGTCCTGTGATCAGGGTGTATAGAGAGTTGTTCTTGAGCCTAGTGTTACCTAGTGCTCTAATAGAATGTAATGACAAGATAAGAGCAGTCGACAACGGTCGGTGGCTGGTCCGCTGCACCGGGGAGGTGCGCGTTTCGTTCTGCGGAACGTTTACCTCGCTGTGGAGCAGAGAAGTAGTGCTATCCGGCGTTTCCCTCACGGCGGTGAGCATAACCTCAGGCTAATGGCCTGAGAGACCACGAGGCTGTCAGCTCAACTGCTTCTAAAAATTATTGTAGATTTTAAGAAGCACAATAATGATCAATATATACGAAATACGAATTAATAAAATAACGGTGATCAAATCGGTGACCGATGTGGTTAATCGTAATCTGCGGGAAGTCATCCCGGATCAGGATGTTCTGCTTGCCACGTCGATCGGGACCTTTGTTATTTTCGGGAGGTGTGTGTGTGTGTGTATGTGTTGACAGGGAGGTGACAGCGTTTGGTAGTGGAAGGTCAGATCAATTTAAGGTCAAGTTAAGGCTGAAGCAACTGCCACAGATCTAACCTCACGCCGCAAAGTCACCGTGGTCGCACGATAGACGAATCTTAACCCAAACAGAAACATCGCTTGGTCTACTACGAACACTTTGGAGGGCCGTGACAGTTCTAGAGATATTGGATAATCATTTTAATGTAGTAAAAATCACCACAAAACATACTATAATATTTCAGCAACCTCTCAACTACACATGGTTATATCAATGTATTTAGAATTTCGAGCATTATTGCTACCCTAGGGAGTATCATATACTGATGTGGAAACTAACTAACCGAGAGCAACTAGACACTCCACAGCACAGACCATATGTTAGATATGACGTTGATTGATTGCTATTCATTGAATTAATTACTTACACGGTGCCCCATGTGGCTGTATCATCCTCTCAGGCGACGGGTCCGGGTGAGGCGGAAGAAGCTCCCGTATTTCGAGTGCGCCCCCGGCCAGAGGGTCCGAGCGAAACGCCCAAGGGCCAACATGACCACCAACAGGGACGTTCGGTTCGGAAGAAACGAAATTCGTTTGTCGGTGGGTACAGAAATCACTGTCGGTGGGTACAGAAATCACTGTACGAGAAACATCAGTTGTAGTGTTTTTTTTTTTGCGAACTATGGAGATTTGAGGCTGAAATAATTCTCAGAGGCGTTTCAATCGATCAGTTCGATATGTTCCCTTCCATACTACCGGCTCGTGTTAGCGAGTGGTTTTGGCTACGTGTAAATACAGGGGTTGTCGAGATCCCGTCAACGCGGTGGCTTGGACGGCTAAGTCTCTGGCTATCGGAAGCCAGAGGGCGCAGGTTCGAGCCCCTCTGGGTGACATATAAGAGAGCTTGAGCATTGTGAAATTGCAGCTCCTTCAATAAACCAATAAACCTTCTTAACCTTAACCCGGTCGTGTCGTGCACCCCCGTATCGAGCAGCTAAAACAATGAGTCATCTACGTATAACTTGCCTATGTGAATGCTTCCTCTTGTTCGTAATGATTTCTCTCGGAAAACTGCAGGAACGGCACAGTACGTGAGCCCGGAGGTACTCACATCTGGACCCGTGTCGCCGGCAATGGATATGTGGGCACTCGGGTGTGTCTTATACCAGATGGTGTCAGGCTTACCTCCGTTCAGGTAGAGTAAAATTCGAGCTTGCCATCGCTTGTCGAATGCGTCCTCTATATACTTTGAGCAGAGGGTTGGTCAGCCTGGTTAAAAGCCGGTGAAAAAAATATCACTTGATGGTACAAGCGCCATTGATTTCGCTGAAGACTTCGTTGAGCTACTTCTTCTCGACTGATACCAAAAAATCCTGATGGAATCAAACACAATGTATATATATATATATATATATATTTATATATATATACATTGTGTTTAGATATATATATATATATATATACCCTTAGAGATATAAGGGTATATATATCTAATGACAAGGGTTTTCCCCACTGTCGCCATATCTCTCACAATTTCTCATTATAACTGTGCCTAATTACAGAGGCCTGGCTGATTATCATATATTCCAAAGCATTGTAAGACGCGACTACAGCTACCCGGAGGATTTCGATGAGGACGCACGAAGAGTTGTCGAATCCCTATTGAAGATCGATCCAAAGGTAAGCCCCGTCGGGATGGACACCACAAACACTTGAGCCGTGTGAGGTCGGAGGAAGAAGGTCTGAATCATTTCCCGACTTTTATTCAGCTTTCATTTCAGCCCCGTTTTTCCCATGATTCAGCTTCGTCAGATAGTTTATTTAGGGTAAATTGTATCTGAGACAGGTGCCGACATCAAACTATTGCACATACGAAGTCAAACAGACTTCTATGCACTGTGAGGCTGATATTCAATGAGCATCACTTGTTATCGTTGAGGTGACGTCGTGTCCCGCTTTGTTTTAAGTTAGGTGTCTTGATGCATGATGTTCCGTAATTACAACGGTGTAATTATACGTGTGATCTTATTAGTTATTACGTGTGTCACTAATCGAATCTGTCTGTGTCGAAAAATTCAGGAAAGGGCCACAATTGAGAACTTGGAGCGTGATCCGTACTACGCGGGCATGGACATTGACAAGCTATATCTGCAGTCGCCACCAGAGGTACGCTCTCAGCTCTTTGATGCAATTAAGCAATTAATCTCATTCAACTGCGGCATGGCCGTCAAGTGTTCCGTATTTGCTTTCGTATGTACAAGGATGTGCAACGATGTCTGTTTTATTTAGAACGTGAATTGTTACTTTGGACAATGTTTACTGTACACTATTTATTACGTTATTATTTATTGCTACACAATTTACATTTGTTCAATTTATTCGAAGTGAGATTTATTCACGGAAACTTGCAATCTTACAAATGCTTTAGTTCTCGTTTTTTTTCCTGGAAAGAAAAAATAAATGGGTAAAGGAAAAATAATATATCTACAAGCATATCAATATTCATGTACTATATACATAATTGTTTGCTGAGTGCAGGCTAATGCAATCAGAGTTTTCTTCGCAGAATTATTTTGGCACAATGTTGAATTTCTTGTGAAAAGCCTCTAAGTGTTGGTAAAATGAGCAAATTTAAATAAATGTTGTACCTCTTGGCTTTCTTATGAATGCATTGTGGCGGTAAACTAACGGCCTTATCCACAACATTAAACGCGGACGGTGCGTATTAAAAACGAGCGTTGTCTTGTTTTTGCATTTTGTGTCACCTCTCTGCTGTCTTAGATTGTACCGTTCTTGGCGGGCACCTCAGAGGAGATTGACTGGGACAAAGTGAATGCGCCAGGCCTCGACGAAAATCAAATGAGCCGCTTGTGGGGTTTGCACCTCGGAGACGGCGTGGGCGAGTCAAAGGACAATGCTCCCGCTTCTTCAGATCAGGTTGGTTGACCTTCTGACCAGCCGATTGAACCTGTCGTAGCGTAAAATTCGACCTTAACGAGTGATCTCAACTCAACCCTTGATATCGTAGAGGATTTGTCAACCTATAGTGTCCTCAGAGTGTCCGAACGTTTTGGCTGTATCTATTCGTGGGTTTCTGACACTCTTTGCCCTTAGTCGTTTCTCTGCAACGAATTATCATAATAGGGGTCGCCTACTCTTGATTTTCACGTCTCAATATTACGATGACGTATTGTAATTATTATTAATTCTAATGACAATATCATACGATTAAAGGATAATGAATCGCCGCCGTGTCCCTGTGACCAGCTTTGACCGGTGGCGCGTCTAACACGGAGGAGAGTGTCTCTGAGCTCGGGATAGATAATTACAGATCTCCTCAGTATCTCAGTAGAACATCGTTCCTCTTTTTTCACCTGTTCCAGCCATCCAAGTCGCCAGCAAACGCGATTCGTCCGACTCCGAAGAGCATCATGGACTTCACCGAAGAGGAACGCGAGCAGCGTCTATCGGATCAGCGTTGCCGAAGCAAGTGGCACAAATTCGTCGAGGGAAATCTAATTCTTAAGGAAGGCTTCGTAGACAAACGTAAAGGGCTTTTTCCTCGAAGGTGAGCGCATTTCATTTGACTAATTAACCACAGCACAGTAGCACGTGTCACCGTGAGACTCCGGAAGGGGGGATGTTGTTTTCTTACGGTAAATATCTGATTATATGTTTTGGATCTGCTGGAGCAGTATTGCGAATCGACATTAATAGTTACTCGCTACTGTTGCGTTGTGTGCGATGCAGGCGTCCTTCCGTATAGCTCACAATTTCGTGATGTATCCGTCACAACAACAACGTGCCTTGTTTCCGAATAAGCGTATGACGAACAATATTTGTGGAACACTTTTAGAATACAGTAACAGAGTGTACTACTTTAGCATATCTTGTATATATACTATCAACTAGCAGGTTTAGGGACTGACACTGGACGGTGAAGGCTGCCGGATAACCAAGTCTACAAGTGACACACATATCATACCGAAAAGTTCAACGTCTGGATGCAGTGTTACATGCTGAAGTAACATTGAGATAATGGAACACTTAGGGAGCTGAGGGGGAACAGTGTTACGTTTGGGTACTGTCATGGTCCATGCGACGGACACTCGGGTGTGCGTAATGAACAACAGAACAGTCCATTTGAGCGTTTCCCAACTTCGAACACGTACACATTGACGTTGCAGGCGTATGCTACTCCTGACGACTGGCCCACATATCTACTATGTTGATCCTGAGAAGATGATTCTCAAAGGCCAGATACCCTGGTCTTCAACGCTCACCCCTGAGCCGAAGAACTTCAAGACGTTCTTTGTCCACACGGTTAGTAGTACTAGCTAAGCTCTGTTGTAGTTAACTTGTGGCTGCGAATGTGAGTCACTGTGTGCATCTGAGAGACTTGCGAGCGAGCGAGCGAGCGAGCGAGCGAGAGAATTGGCGAAGTTCGCCGTTGAACTATTCCCCGTTCACGGCGTGGTATCCACCTCATAGATTTCGAGTCATAAATTAGCCTTATCCGAGTAGGTTCTTATCAGTACACCCTCGTCTCTTTTCGTACCTTTCACAGCCAAATCGGACATACAATCTGGAGGACCCCGAGGGGTACGCGCTGCGCTGGTGCAAAGCGATCAACGAGGTCTACGAAGCTACCTACGGGCCGCGTCCCGACAGTCAACAGCCACAGCAGCGAAATCCTACAACCGGTCTGAGCAGCAGTAGCGGCGGCAGTGCAACGGCTGGAAGCCGGGGAAACACCGGCAATAGTGTGAATACATCCATTAGCGCTGTGAAATGAGCGCGCCGGAAGGTCTGAAGTCGGGATCTGAGACGAGAGGTTAATATCACCGTACCCGGATGAACATAACTGAACTCTGAGCTGTCTCTCGGGAGGAGTACAAAGCCTTTTTTTTACAATAATTAGCTAAGAACGAGTGTAGCTCGCTGAGCTATGTTAT
Source organism: Stratiolaelaps scimitus (assembly GCA_019614645.1). Taxonomy (NCBI): domain Eukaryota; kingdom Metazoa; phylum Arthropoda; class Arachnida; order Mesostigmata; family Laelapidae; genus Stratiolaelaps; species Stratiolaelaps scimitus. The sequence goes on along the minus strand of JABWDB010000089.1, from coordinate 74,561 downwards.
GCTGCGAGTGCCGTCATCGGCGTCAACCGGAAGACTGTGACTGGATGGTGTCCAGATTTTAATTAGCGACGTTTGTTAATTACGGAAGAACAACACAAACGGACACACACACACACACACACACATAGCGATAGCGTAGGCACCGATCAAGATATTATGCAAATATCTGACTTAGCGCGTGAGTACTGTGTATGTATGTGTGGACATATATGAGAGGTCTACGGAAAATGACTATGGTGAGAATGTTTGGCAATCAGCTAATTACTGGACTATACGGCAGGGTTCCTCTGCAGATAACCAAAACAAGCAGCTTCATACTGAGATTGGTACTTCGGAAAGGTTGTCATGTTTCTGCGAATGTACTATACAGCGAATGTGACTTATGTAATCATTATTATTATTATTACTATTATTATTATGAGTTTACTTATCGTACTTCACTCATAATAAACGATAATAATTATATGAGTAGAGTATGATGAGTAAATTGGTGATCTTGTATAGTGACAGATTCAAATTCGTTGGTGGTGAATTAGTAATTAGCATAGTGTACGCACCGGCCAACCGTATGAGCCTCACATGGATTACCCTCGGGACATGAACAACGACTGCGAATATGAGCATCGCACCTTGTCAATCAACCCACCTTGCTATTACTTATGCAACGCGAGTTGAAAGTCTGTATCGAAACAAAATTGGTCCAAATATAAAATAACGGCAAATATACGCTACAAATCACATTAGCGTTGGTTCGTGTGAACAGTTAGTTCATTCAAGTAAGGCATGGAAACTCGGGGTCTTGACATACGAACCTATCTAATAACACACATGCACGGTGTGTACATGTGTAGCTCAGCTCATTGCTCCTGTTGGGTTTAATTAGTTTAATTGTATGATGATTATTATCACATGATGTAAATTCACACTAAACAAATAATGGTCCGAGAAACTTCCGTACTGGACAGATTGCGACAGGAAATGGGGCGACTCTGGGGTGCACCTTCATGTGCAGGTACACCGTATCTATTCATGAGTTCTTGTGGGTATCGCCTACACAATATGGGTACCCAGTACACTAAATGTGGATGGCGTAGTGATGAAGCATTGGGGACTTCGAAGGACTTCGGTCTCAAGTTCGAATCCCATACGAGTACATAGGAATCGATGCGGTATTTTCTTGCAGATATGTTAATGAAGCTATTATTATTATTTATTTATTTAAAGGAAATAGCTCGAATGATCAATGGCTAATTATGATAGCACAGGGTGGTACCATGTGGGACATCTTCGAATCAATTTATTTCCTGTGTGTTTTGCTGTAAACAAAGCATCAATCTGTTTGTGGCACCTTGGAGATAGCGGATTTCTTTTTGGTAAAAAAATACCCGTGAATCTATGTAATATTATATATTATTACACAATAATATATAATAATTCATACCCGTGAAGTATGAACCGCAGGATAGATGCTCTTTTGTCATCTTGACGTTTGAAGAAGGTCTCGACCCATAAACCCATCCGAAGAATACCCATAGCACTGGTGAATGTGGTCAACAGTTACCGTAACCATTTCCCATTAAAGCATTGAATGAAATGTGATTAATGAACGTCGGAATAGAAACGAGCTCCCTGAGGAACTTATTCCGTGTGCTTCGTTCATTAAATCGCTACTACTGGGACGTTCACTGACACTCGACGTCAGCCTAATCAACTCGCCCTATTCAAAGTTTGTAATTAGCAGAGTCGAGGGTGCTTTGTTAATCATCTGTAACAGTAGAACGCACACCGCATCACAGCGAATCACCATCTGGAAGTTCACACAAGCTGGAATTCAACGGAATAAGAACATTACATATAGGGGACATCCGTTTGGGCCGCAATTCGTAACATCTCAATACAATCAATACGGGTACGCCCGGTACAGTGAAAAATAACAACGGGGGCCATGTATCTATTCATTCGTGAGGGTGGTCGTTATGTCCAAGAACAACGAAGAGAACAAGCACAGCAGGCAGTAACGCCAAATAGCTCTATCGGTCTATATATATATATATATATATATATATATATATATATTGGATCAATGGACAAAGAGATGGTTGGCAAGGAGAAAAAGGTGCGAGCACAGCAGCGAATCCTGCAGAGTTCGTAGGAGTAATAGCTTAGGCGAGTGGTGACGTTTCCGAGAAAACAACATGTAGTTTTAGTGCTAGTTCTGCTTGTAACGGTACTTTATGAAGAAATCATGCAGTCCACGGACACGGACATTGCACACCCGAATGGTGCGAATGCTGAACAGACCTGTGCTCATGCGAGGAGAGATCAAGTCGGGTAAAAAAGAGTGTGCTGAGTGAGAGAGTATGCTAGCGATCTACACATGGTTATGCGTCGGCGGTTGTAGTGCTAAGTAATGAGAGATTTAATGAAACTAACAAAGAAAAGGTAAATGAACTAACAAAGAAGAATAATTTAAACTAACAAAGAATAAATAACGCGCGCTCGAGCGGCGTGCCGAGACGGTCGGGACGGGGGTGTGCGAGAGTTGCGACAAAACAAAAAACTCATTAGCGAAGCTAATTAGCGGTGTCTGAGCGGGACCGGGGGGGGCAGGTCGTTGTGTAAATAGCGTGTACACAGTGTAATTGATACGATATATTGTCAAGTGGTAAGACTGAAGTGAGGGGAGATTTGGAAGCTGCCTGTGAACGACCCACCAATGGAGCAGGAACAGAACTAATCATTAACCAGGCCCCACCCAATACGTACGATTGTTGAAATCGACCTCACTGGTGCTGCTGCGAAAGTGTCGTTTGAATACTAACTCGGCTGCTGTATAATTTAGTGAATGTAGCGCGCATTCGAATTGATGAACACATCTGTGTACGTCTGGCGATAGCCGAGTGTTGATAAAGGTGAAGGGTGACGCGCGAGCCAGCGAAGTCTCGTGACGGATGACGGAATTGAATTATTTTTTGTTTTTTTTTGCTAATCGGCAAAATATAAATATCAGAGAGCTGAAATCTTTTTTGATCAGAGCCGAATGTGGCGAGTTACAGCAGCTCGTTGAGACTCTGACCACGTAGAGACCCTCTATTCGAGATAGAAGGGGAACGATGTAATCATGTGAGGGAATAATTGGCGTCGAAAGTCGTCCAGACACGCGTTGCTACGTCGCTTTTGCTGAGCGTGTCGACGATACGTGATGGGTTAACGACGCGCATCGATGATTGAGACACGCGCGCGGGAGTCGTTGATATGATTCTCAAGATTCGAAAAGTCAAAATCGACAGTGGTGTCGAGAATCATTTGTTGTCACCTCAATACTGGTGTTTATTGAGGGCGCTACCTCTAGCGCTGCGATGGTTATAACGCACAGTCAGATTGGATTGGACATGCGGGGATGCGGGAGGTGGGGATCGCCGCTGGAAGATACATGTCCAGCAGTGGGTAAATAAAATGGTTGCTCGAAGGACAGCTGCTGCATACAATCCGAACACAAGGAACACCACAGACAAATAGGTATGAGAGAACGGGACATTATATATATAACCTAATACATATATATGTATATATATATATATGTAATGGGTTGAAACGGGAAGGCCGGCAAGGACAGAGTGAAGTTAGGAAAAAGTTAAGTTACAGGTGATACAGTGGAAAATAAAGCGATGAGTATGTTTCACGTAGCGAAACTTGCGTCTTGCATTTAATGTTTGGAGGTAGGGAGAGAGATTCGAGTCAGAGGTACATAGTAACTACTTTGTTCCGTCAATAAACATTTGTTTGAATTTGAATTTGAATTTGTTCTTCTTTTTAGTCAATGATAAAAGTGGGGGGAGGGGGGCAAATTGTACAATTACCGGCCGAACGTGAAATACATCTAAGAACGCCTTCGTCTATATATCGTTAATAGAATATCTAGAACAAGGTCACCACTTTCTAAGTCCTTAGGTGTAGTGCCCAAAATGGAAATCGCGTTGCCTCGTAGGAAATTAAGGAAAATGTTTGCATTAAAAATTCGGTTGCACGTGGTTCACCTGTATATATATAGCTAGCCCTTCGGACGCTCGTAGCGTCGCTCCAGGCCCGCATTCTGCTGTGGTAAACCGATGACGGAACGTTAGCGGGCGATCTGGCCACCGTCGCCTCCAAAATCCAGCGCAGTACTCGATTAGGAGGGGCCCAGCGGCCTTGCTCTCAACCCCTCGAAGTGTGAGGTCTTCTTCTTGGACTCCCACCCCGATCGACGCCTTGTACCCAGGGTGCCACCTCATCCCGAGGTCGTTACTTGAGCTCGGCGGCGCCCATCTTATGGAAGAGGTCATCCGGCCCCTCCTCGACCGAACTTCGCTGATGCTCGACCGACTGCCCCTGCTGGGGTCTCACCAGGGGCTTTTCCTAGTTTGGTCCTTCTTCTCGGCGACGTTCATGCAGCACTTGTTCAGGACCAGCCCGGCGAGCATTGAGGCTTCCGCCCTCCCGTCCACTGACGGGCTCGATATCTCGAGTTCTTCAAGGGACTCATGAATAATTCGCATGACAATAGGAAGCACCGAGTATG
>JABWDB010000089.1:10000-65000 GCA_019614645.1 Stratiolaelaps scimitus | reverse complement strand
CTCTGTAAATAGACTGAAATGCAACTAATGAACATCTAGTTAGGTGGAATGGGTTTTTACACGGCTCGTTGAATGATGAACCCTTCTTTAAAGGGGGGATATTTTGGCTGAGGCTAATCGCACCAGCTCGATAGATGCATGTCTATTGTTAATGGATTTCTCTGACTTGAGCTTTGGTCTGAAATCATACAAAATCAGTTCCGGATCAATGCGCAAGTCCAAGTGGTCCAGGCCTTTGGTGGATGAAGGTTCGATAGTGCCAGACAAATATCCTACTCGTGAAGAGTCCGGTCTGCATAACGATCTGCACTTGGGGAGTGGATAATACGATGTGGCACACCTTCAATTTAATTCAATTCAATTATTTCTTTATTGACGGAACTGCGAAATATTACAACGCTTAAGTTCTCGTATTAAAAAATAAGACAAAAAGAACGATCACCAACGTAGTTCCCAAGGTTCTTCGAGGTGACATACCGTCAACGAGGCATTCGAGGCATGCCTTCGTCGCGAAAGAACACCGGCGACACCTCGCGGCCCCTTTCGATGCGAGGATATCGCCTCCATGATGATGAGACACAGAGGGGAACATAGGATAACATCCGACGATACAGCGTGGCAGTGCTGAGGCGGTGGAGGACCATGGCCGCCTGAGTGCTCGCCGTCCTGTCTGCTTGCGCCACCCGGAGAGCCGGCGTCCGCTGTGTTTTCCGTACTTTTGACTGTCCCGGTCAAAAGTGCCCCCAAGTCAAAATCGGTTCTGGGTTTAGTCAGTAAGAGAGTCTATACCAGGCAAATATCTTAGTTGTGCGGCCTGGTGTGTCCATGCAGGATTTACCTTCAAGCTCTATACAAAAAAAATAGAGAAGAAGGAGGTGACGATCTCTAACGGAGATTGCCTAACGAAGGGAGTCAGGATAGGCATATCCAGGACCCTCGTGAGGGTGTGCCGGATCGCTGGGGTTCTCCAGGGGGCCCTCCTCCCGCTTGGGAGGTGCGAGGAGAGCGGAGCAGTTATACCGCTTTTTCCTCGTGTAAATAATACCACAAAAAATAGATCTCAAATAATAATAATAGTGGATCTTATATGAAGACTATCACGTCAGTCATTCCGTCTTTTCCGGACCCTCATATTGAGCTCGGCCACGCCTCGCTCATGTGGCTGTGCAAATCCTTGTGTTAACCCAAACTATAACGCCATTATTATTCCAAGCCGTAGCCTCCAGTACAAACGATGTGCATTAAAAAGCATTGTGTATCACGAACGATCGTTGAAGGTCCCAGCAGTATAAATATTTCCTCAATTAGGACACGCTCAGCTTTTAATCGGGAGGCGTTACCCTTCGCTGTACGATAGGTCATAGCCTACATTAGGTCTTCCCTGTTCGGAGGAATATCCGAGGCTGCTTATTTACGTATACCCAAGGCCCACCTCGCTCGAGGTGACTGGTGGCTACCTTGGACGAAGCAGACGGCAGCGACACAGATAGGGCCTGTTTTCGGTCCTGGGAAACATCGTACGTGGTGACAACAATAATAATAAGGATGTGAGAGAGATTTAAATTTATGTAGCTATATCGATAATAGTTGATATATAAAATAAGAACCTCTATTAATCAATGTTTATAAGGATGTGAATTTTATTAAAAAAATAAATTAATAGAAAAAAGAAATATTTATATTATTCTTCATTAATTTAATAAAGTTATAAAAAAATATTTGAAATATCTATAAAATATAATATTTATTTTAATTAAGCTTCATAGCCAATAAATAATTGTATTATATTATATTTGATTTTTTTTTTAATATTCAAATAATAATAAGGATGTGAGAGAGATTTAAATTTATGTAGCTATATCGATAATAGTTGATATATAAAATAAGAACCTCTATTAATCAATGTTTATAAGGATGTGAATTTTATTAAAAAAATAAATTAATAGAAAAAAGAAATATTTATATTATTCTTCATTAATTTAATAAAGTTATAAAAAAATATTTGAAAAAATATTAAAAAATATTAAAATACGACGACGCCGGCAGTCGCTTTCATTTAGGCCCAGCTGCGTCTCCTAATGTACCCATTAGACATTTTCATATAATGATGGCAAAACGCTATCCATTAATTGCCAGTGGCGCAGGCCTTTGCGTTCTAGAGCAGGGAACAATATTTCATATGAAATAGGAACATTGGCAACAGAAACAGAGTCCAGTCTTTTTTGCATCCATGCTATTGAAACGCTGTCGTTGTTGTTGTTGTTGTTGTTGCTATTGTGGCTGTTGTCGTTGTTGTTGTTGTTGCTGAAGACGCTTTTATCTGAAATTCGCTGACGTTAATGGTGAAATTTCCCTTTAGCATAAGGACATATGACAACGTCTGCTGGAACCTTGGCCGCAAGTGGCTGTAGATTAGCCGGGCTTATGCTACATATGGAGACATTTAGAGAAATATGTAGTTGGAAAAAATTGGAGTCTGTGCTCTGACTCTACTGTCATCGTATTGATTATTGTCGCATCGGACTGCTGCGGAAAGATATACAATTTTTTTCTTTGTTACACCCTATTTATATAAATATATAAATAGGGTGTAACAAAGAAAAAAATTGTATATCTTTCTTTTTTAATTTTCACAAGTGTATATATATATATGTTTCTACCAAGAAATATGTATTAGTTAATGTATTAAATAGTAATATATTTCTTCGCAGGACTGAGGAAGCGATCCTCGAACAAATGCCAGCTAAGGTTGGTCATGTGTACGGCATATGGAAACCTTATGGATGTAACGATTGACGGCTTTGAAAGTAATCCTCATGCCATTCTCGTCTCTGTGTTCAATGTTGAAGAGACATATTTCGATTGTAAACGGTATTTCAATAGTAAGAAGACAAAGACCAATGTGTGTGTGTGTGTGTGTGTATAGATGAGGGCGAATTTTGCACCAGCGCTTCAGGATTTTCACCCATGGTTAATATTTCTCGAAGCGAACGTTTCGTGCCTTTTTCTCGTTCTGTTTTGTGTAAAAATATAAATAATTATCTAACTGTTGTAATTACTTGGCACGAAAGAGATAGAGAATAAATTGCAGATATATGAGTATACGTTACCTTCGGTACCGTCAAACTATTCCGATGTTCGAAGAAATTTCAATAGTTTCAGAACACCCTGTATATATATATATATATATGTGTGTGTGCGTGGGTGTGCAAATGTATATACACAGTACCAAGACCCCATAGCCTAGCCACTAACTCGCAGGTACTTCTCGAGTTGGGACAATTCTCAGGACAGGAGTACTGTCTGTCCTTACATCATGAACTATTCCAGCCCGTGAATGAGCGTTATGAGATCGAATACCTTGGTCTCAATCATTGCCTTTTTGTATGAGACTGTCGCTTTGTTCCATACGCACACACGCACGGATTTCTAGTCACAAACAAAACCAAGGCGAGCCCCCACATTGCCCCTCGCGAGGAGTTTCGGGGGCGTGTCGAACGGGGAGGTCTCACCTCATTGTCCATGTACACGTCCGCGCCTCCCGAATGTCTCCTTATTGGAGACACTTAATAATTATAATTAATAGTATTATAATACTAATCATCATCATTATAAGAACAAGAATAATAAAATTGTATGAGCCGCAACCACAGCCCCACCCCCCTTTTTCATCTAAATGTTTTCGAGAAAAAAAAATGGGACGAATCAACCTTTTCTTTTTATACCATCACGAGTCGGTATTATCTACCTTGCGGTGCATTACTCGGATATTTATAAGATAAACAAATCTACTTTAATTAGTTGTCCATACTTACTTGCTTACATACTTATCCCATTTGCCATTTAATTAGTTATCCTGTGTTTGTCATTTATCCCCACGCAAATAGCAACATTTCTTTTTCACTTCAACGTTGTATTTGCAACGAAAGGGTATATTTAACTGACGTGACCCAATAGACATTTCTCCTGGAGTCCGTTTGTGTTATTTTTATGGGACATTCTGACGCATACGTCACAAATATAGCGGCATCCAAAACGAGGAGGAAAGCCGCGTATACGCTGAATAAAGGCAGGATGCCTCTAACGCGAATGCTAGAGTCAGTGGCACCTTTGGTCTTGTGGTGACGGACTGTCGTCTCCATAGAGTTTCGTGTAAAAGTTTGTTCGGTCAGAAGTGGCTCCAGTTGTTTGACACGATGCGTTGCTCAGTTCTCCAACTCGTGCTCCTGGCCGGCCTACTCGCCCTTGCGGCAGGTGCGCCCCAGGGATGCACATGCGATAAGACAACAACAACAACCACTGAAGGTGGCTGCGTCGAGCACCCAACAACTACAACAACAACAACTACTGAATCTGGTTGCGTCGATCAATCGACAACAACAACAACTGAATCTGGTTGCAAAGATCCGTCAACAACAACGACAACCGAACCGTCAACAACAACAACAACGGAACCGTCAACAACAACAACCGAACCGTCAACAACAACAACAACGGAACCGTCAACAACAACAACAACGGAACCGTCAACAACAACAACAACGGAACCGTCAACAACAACAACAACGGAACCGTCAACAACAACAACAACCGAACCGTCAACAACAACAACAACGGAACCGTCAACAACAACAACAACCGAACCGTCAACAACAACAACAACCGAACCGTCAACAACAACAACAACCGAACCGTCAACAACAACAACAACCGAACCGTCAACAACAACAACAACCGAACCGACGACAACAACAACAACAGCACCCACAGGCAACGACACCGTCACTGTAAGTAAATTCATTTGCGTTTGATATAAACCGCTGTTCGAAAAGCAGATAACGAGAAGTGTTTTGCCTTGAAATCTGGAAATTGTTGTGTTTCTATTGATTCCGTACATAATGGTGGCGAAAATGTTTCGGAAGTATCGAACAGGTCATTTCAGTTGTTGTTGTTGTTATTGTTGCTGTATTGAACGTGAATCGTGCAGGGTGCTAGAGTAAGGTCGACGCAACAAGAAGATAATTAGCATACGGCCTGAGCCTACTGGTGAGATTTGTTAGGGCAAGATTGTTTAACATGGTGGTGACAAATGTCAGCCAAAATGATTAACATGGATATAAATTAATTGTACTCACCATAACTACAATCACTGACGTTCACAGCATATTGTCGATCTGGCTTGTGTTATTTGGCTTAACGATAAACTAACGAACTTTCGTAGGTAAACCCATCATAAAATATTCCTTCTAACATCCCTAATAGAATTGGATACAATTTGTGTTCAATGGAGCAACGTAAATCTCTCCATCTATTTGAAAACGAGCTTTTCGCACTTTAATCTATAATTATCTATTGTTGTCATTATAACTAGCGCTATCCCGCGGTGATGAGACATCCATCTCATATTGGGCCTTTTCTGCCTTAATTCATCTTTATGTTTCAGTTAACTGGAGAAGCTTGCACAAACTTAACTCGGATCGAGAGCGAATATGAGAGCTCATATCAGACGCTAAATTCTAGCCTCAAGGCGGTTCTGAAAACTGCCAACCAAACGAAATATGTCAAGACCTTCCTTGATCAAATTACTTTCATGTACGTATCGAACCAAAATATGACAATATGGGTCGACAAATTCTACAAATTCGGTCGGTATATATATAATGTACATATATACATATAATTTATTCAGACATACAGTAGTTAGCGAGTATTATTTCTAGGGATTATGGGGGGGTGGGGGTGAGGTCGACAATGTCCCAAGGAGGGCGATGGCATTGCCTCTCTCTGCCTCACAGCGAGGGACAGGCGCTGCAGAAGGAAAGAGCCTGCGCGCTTGTCCCCGGTCCTACAAATTGTAATCGCATACTCCCTGGAAACTTCAAGCGTAATGATAGCGCGAACAGTGATCAAGGGCGTTTATTTTTCTGGGGCAGAATGAATTATCTCCACACAAATTTCTTGCAGAAACAAATTCTGGAGCTATAGCAATATGTGACTATTATTATATTTTAAGTACCTCGATATTTTGCATACGGCCACTTGTGTTAGGAAGATAACTGAAGATTTAGCTTATAATTAGTATAATGTCAGCAGGAAAGCTCCAATATTCCTCCAACTAGCGATTAAATTAATTTTCATTTCAACCCCCCCCTCTCTCCCCCTCTCTTTCTCGCTTCTCATCTGATGACCTTCTAGGATCATTAGTCTCGCCGACTGCACAATCAGCCCGAAAGAGCTACTTCAGAACATGTGGAATATTGTCTGCACAGTGTTTGATGTCATCCTTCTGCTCGTCAACCTCGCACGGAGTTCACCGTCTCTACGGCCTCAAATCAACACTGCGCTCAGGGATCTGAATACATTAAACCAGGTTGCTCAAACCGACCTCTTTAACCTATTGAACTCGACCGTACCTTCCCTTAGTAAGTACACAGTAAATGGTTGAAGGTAAAGGCTTTATAATTGGTTAATTAACGGAACTGTTGTTCCGCAGCGGTCTTCGGCTTTTTAGCCAGCCAGAGACTGAGCCACCGAGCAAACCACCCCCGCTTCCAATGCTGATTAACCTTAAGAAGTGACATCAACAAATGTCAGTTATTAAGGCTAATCGACTATTGGCCTTCGGACGAAGAATGACACACGTGTGGGCATATGACTGTCAAACACATGGTCAACCGTTGAACGTTCACTTAGGACACAATGGGTATACAGCTTCGATGCGAGAGGCAGACACCTAATGTTTCCTTGAAAATTACTCTCGAAGTGGCTCGAAACAAAACTCCCTGCCAAGCTCTCTGTCGAATAGGTGACTTCGTGTGGCCAATGAGTTATAATATTGTGAGAAAATAGCGTCTTCTAGTCGAGTAGAAGAGGTCGATGTTCTTGTTCTTGTATCAGCAACGTCCTCTTCGGTCAATCAGCATAATTATACAGAGACATTATACCTTGCCCTCTATCTCTAGCATCATTGGACGCCACGGATGAAACCACCGGGTCTCTAGGCCCTCTTTGCGAGGGCACACTTTCAAAGTCGATACTCGGATTCTTCTCACTGTGCAATTATTAGAATCGCTTCCACGAAGCTAATGACGGATAGCGCAGTATCTTATGGTGACGAAGACCTTCAAGAGGTTTTTTTTGCTCGGGGTCCCCCCGGATCAATGCTTGAACATTACTTTATTCTTCGAAATTGGAAAATGCCCTCGAAATTGAATTTTTCAAATATACGGGTTCCATGCGAAGCCTTAAGACCCGTCTCACCGTGACCATACTCACCTGTTATATAACATCACTGAATACTGATGTAACCCTGAAGCGGCGAAGCTTGACGGCTGGTGAACATAGATAATTAAGTGCATTCATCATATAGATATATATATATATATTTTTTTCTTAATAGCGTTAGTCTGTATCGCCTATACTGCGGTTGTACTATAACAGGGTGTCGTAGTTAGTTCATTAGCAAATCATTTTAAGTTGCGTTTTGCCAATTTTCAACGCGAACCATGTCTAACGCAATCGGAGAGTCCGAATCGCGGTATTAATTTCTTAGGCGCGGTGGTCATTAATCACTTTTTATCATTATTAATGTAATTCCCCAATGTCAGCATGATGATTCTAGTTTTCATCAGAAAGACGGACTGCGCCCTCGCAGAAATGATCATGTATATAGGTATAATATATAATTTGGCACTGATAATCCTCTGAACCGTGCACATCTCCATGGAAGCACTATTAAGCCAGAAAGCTCAGATTCCTCTTGAATATAGTGCATTTACTTCATCTAATTAGATGTAACATTTCAAATTTTCGTTATAACACCTTGAAATGTTCCCCCATGCCGATAAATGCCTGTGGCACGACAATCATCGTGAAGATACTTAATGAATCTTCCGGGGCTGACGCTCACAGCCTTAAACAATTAACGTCCACGGTACAGCAGCTTTCGGCATTGCTTCATGAGACGGACCCCTTTTTAAATGGAAGATCGTAAATATACTTAATATATATATATATGTAATTTTTTTTTTTAATATATATATATAGAATTTTTTTTTAATGTTTATAGATATATATATAGAATTTCTGAGGTTTACCAGGCAACTATTCGTTTGGTTCATTGCAGATTCGACAGTAGCAGTGGAGGTGCAAAGGCTTATGGACCTCGCCGATACAGCTATAAACGTCGCTCTCGCCTCAACGTCCGATGAGGACTTAAAGGCAGTGGCCGATGCATTAGCGGACCTCATCCCCACTCTGCAAATACCACCAGCGTCTCCATAAGGACAATTCTTCATTCGGCTCACTCAGATCAGACCGTGTCAGAGTCGAGCACTGGAGACAACGAGACGGTCAGAAACAGTGATTGCAGCCTTTGGAGTCCTTCGCGAAACAGAGGCGCGCCATTTTTTTCGAGTGACTATAGAGGATCTGCAGGCGAAGAGCGTAAAGAAGAGTCTCGTGTTTAGCAGGAAAATGAGGGAAAAATCTATTTTCTCGATCGACCACAATCTCAGGTCGTTCTACAAGAAAACCATCTGGTTGCATCCGTTGATGCAGTGAAAGGCGATCGAAGAACGCACTAAGGACTCGCTCCGACTTCGGGGCGACGAAGAAGAGACCTATGAACCAATGTGGCCCAATCGATCGATCGGCGTAATGGCGATTAATGTTTGTACCGTAAAATTAAACATTGTGATTTGTTTTTCTATGATTTCGTTCCCTTTGTTTCTTTAATAAAAAACGTATTCATTCATTAGCGTTAACATCTCTTGTCTTAACTTCGCTAGTCAATTAAGCCTCGACAAAGACCCCTACCGGATTTTTTTTTGTAAAGGGGGGATGTTGGCATACAAATGCATGTTAACACCGTAACCGCCGCCACCGCCCCCCTTGTGGAACTGTTGACGATGTTCAACAGCACCACTGTTCGTCCCGGTATCGCTTAGCGCGTTCCTTTAGTATGGCCCCCACCGGCTTCTGGGCATGTTTACTTATACACCGAAGCGGGATCTACATATATTAAAGAAGTACAATTGATAGACCTTGGTTTTTTTTTTATCAATACATCAGTTATGAATTAAATGGCCACCAATATGTCACGTCATCGAGCTAGTTCGATCTATAATATATAGGTAATTAGCATGTAAACTAATGAAGGGCGTCACTTTGAATCTTGCTGCTCTCACACCGTGTGTGCAGGGAACAACCCCTACAAACAAATGGTGACACGGATGCAAAACTCATTATTACAGCTCATTTTTTATGTTAGCATGTTTATTTAGATGATATTCGCATCTTCAGCAGCAATGGCAAGGCTGAATTTTCTCTGACTTTTCGCGTTACGGTAGTATACAAGAGCCTGCGAGCAGCTGTGGAAAGTAATTACATTAACAATTCACCCAAGGGACCACTGTATTGATTCCATTTATTTGACTTGATCTATTGGTGTCAATTGCGCCCGGCGACATTGTGTGTCGTACATAAACAACATTTAGGTAACGGTAATGCTTTATTGACTTATTGAAGGAGCTGCAGTTTTACAATGCTTAAGTTCTCTTATAGGTCACGACGCGGGACTCGAACCTGCAGCCTCTGTCTCTTTACAGCCAGAGACTTAGCCGTCCAAGCCACCGCGCTGACACGGTATATTAGAAATTATGCCGATGAGCCCAGTGGGGACAGCGAAGTGCTCTGGAGGATTTCTTTGGGGCCCGGATGTGTTTAACGAACGAATACTAAGAGGGAGTGAGTTTCAAAGGACAGACTCAGGCGCCGCAAAAGGATTGCGACCAGCGTTATTTTTTACAACGCGCCAATAGTAATAGGCTCGGGGCGCAAGTGTTATTCGAGATGACCAGCAGGCCCTCAACGTGCTGGGTGAACCCGTGGATAATTCTGAAGATAAGATAATCTTCGAAAGATTTGAAGAACGGGAGTCGGCGTGCTGTGATTGGCCTAGTTGAGGCCGACCTATTCAAGAGCATAAGAAATTCTAGAGACAAAAAGGCATGATAAAGGAGTAGGCAGTGGTTAGGTTTGAGGAACTTTCGAACCCAATGAATCACTGTTGAGGGACCTATTAAGGACACTTGCACGGCAGCCGAAGGAGGTCACGGAAGGGGACAGGAGTGAAGATATCCGCCCAAAATACTGATGGAACGAGACTATGTCAAAAGTAAGGACAGTCTATGTACGGACAAGAAGGGGCGCACTTGAGGACTCGGAGAAGGCTAATCAACGGTGCGCCATACCATTTTACTAGGTAGCTGGGTAAGTGTACCACAATATCGTGCGAATAAACGATGAAGTATATAACGCATACGTCACACATATCGCGGCAGCAGAAAGAGGAGGAAATCCGCTCATACATAGAGAATATAGGGGAGGGTGTCTCGAATGAAACTGCTAGAGTCAGTGGCGATTTCGATCTTGTGGTGACCGACTGTCATTTCCGTAAAACTGTGCGAGAAAGTTTGTTCGGTCAGAAGTGGCTAAAGTTGTTTGACACGATGCGTTGCTCAATTCTCCAGCGCTTGCTCCTGGCCGGCTTACTCGCCCTTGTGGGAGGTGCACCCCGGGGGTGTGCATGCGATAAGCCGCCAACAACATCCACTACATGAGGTTGGGTCGAGCAAGCAACAACAACAACCTGAACAACAACGACCCAAAGGTAGCGACCCGATCACTGTGAGTTGATTAATTTGCGTTTAATGAAAGCCGCTGTTCGAAAACCAGATAACGAGAAGTGTTTTACTTTGAAATCCATAAATTGGATTAGATTTCCGTTGATTCCGTGCATATTAACCCTGGAGGAAATTTTTTTTGAAAATATCGAACGGGGTAACTCTGTTGTCCTACGGGAATCTTACAGGGTGCTAGATTAAGATCGACGCAATAATGAACTAGTTAGCCTCTTGCCTGAGCCTACTTGTGAGATTAGTTAGGGCAGGACCGTCTAAAAACATATCGTAAAGAAGATGACAAATTTCAGCCACTAATTAACAGTACATAAAACAAGTTTTGCT
Source organism: Stratiolaelaps scimitus (assembly GCA_019614645.1). Lineage (NCBI taxonomy): Eukaryota > Metazoa > Arthropoda > Arachnida > Mesostigmata > Laelapidae > Stratiolaelaps > Stratiolaelaps scimitus. The sequence continues at coordinate 53,973 of JABWDB010000089.1, read as the reverse complement.
ATAATCACTTGCGTTCACAACATATGGTCCATCTGGCCTGTGTTATTTAGACTAGGGTTAAACTAATTAACTTGGTAGGTCAACCCATCATAAAATGTTGCGTGCTACACCCTTAATTAGATGCAGATAAATTAGATGTTGCTTGCTACACCCTTAGTACAATTAGACGCAAATTATCTTCAGTCTCACCAACGTGAACTAAGGAAATACTATTAATACTATGTATTTATACGATTAGCTAGGAGAAACCTCTTTCATTAGCCAAGTTAATTGCTCTTTATTTATTTCAAAGCGATTTATCTATGGTGTTCTATTGTTATCCTTATCTGATTATTATTACCCTGCCCTACCGTGATAAGATATCATCTATATATATATATATATATAGATACCCTTGGTTGTTTACTGTATATCGAGATAGGTATCTGCCTGGTAACGCGCACCTGTGCCAACCCCGCTCGAAGTCAGCTGCGGGACCATATCAACAGGTGTTTCTCGAGTTGGGACAGTTTTCGGGACAGGAGCACTGTCTGTCCTTACATCATGAACTTTTTCAGCCCATGAATGAGCGTTATGATATCGAATACCTTGGTCTTATCTATAATCATACAGTTTTACCCCGTGCAATGTAAAATACAAAAAAAAACAACGAAACATTTCGATATTTGAAAATATGCTTAATATTTCGTATATATATATATATATATATATGTAATCTATCCATTAGAGATTATACACATATTTATTTATTAACCGTTCGCTTATCACTGCTTCATTCGCCTACAAAAATAATTAGAATATTAATAGCATAATAATGATATTAATATTTATGCCCATACTGTAAGACGGCTGGAAGATAAACTAGTGTTTTCCATTGAGTGGCTAATATAGACACAATGGTGTATGCACGTTCTATATATATTACTTACGGTTGTAGCAAATAGATACTCCGACCTCTGTTTATTCTCAAACTATGTACGATTATACGAGTGTGTGAATTGTTCAATGGTTTTCAGCCACGTGTTATTGATGTCAATTGATGTAAATAATGCCGTTTCCAGAAATCGGTCGTATTTGAAATAATCCGTGAGACGACACTTCCTTTTCGCTACGATATTTACGAGAACTTGTTGCATTATGATAAGACTGCAGTTCCGTTAATAAACCAGGCCTTGTATTGTCTTGTTTTATGTGAGACTGTATTTGTGTTCCACACACGCACGCACCGCTTTCCCTGTCACAAACCCAAACCAAGGCGAACCCCCACATTGCCCCTGGCGAGACGTTTCGGGGGGCTTCTCGAACGGGGAGGTCTCACCTCATTGTCCATGTACACGTTTGCGCCTCCCAAATGTATCCTCATTGGAGACACTTAATAAATATAATTAATAATTATAAAGTTGAAGCGGGCGCAAGCAATACCCCTCGCCCTCCCCCCTCCCCACTAATTATTTAAGTGTTTTTGCGAAAAATAATTAAACGATTCCGAGATACCAGTGTATAGTGTGACCTTGTCGTGCACTACTAGGTTATTAAAGATTATAAATAAATAAAACAGTAAATTTTATTTGCTATCCTTTATGTATCCGTGAATTTATCAAATACACAGTTCAGCCAATGAATTGCGTACATGCTGATATTCACTGACGTGTCCCAGTAGACGTCTCTTCTAGAATCTGTTTCTCACAGCACATCCTGGCGAACACGTCACTAATTAGTAGCGGAATTAAATAGAGAAGGAGAACCCGCTTATGGAGCATATAGGCAGAGTGCCTCGTACGCAACTGCTAGAGTCAGTGGTGATTTCGGTCCTGCTCTGACGGTGTTGTTATTCCGAGGCGTATCATTAGGCGTACACGTTCGTTAGGTCAGAAGTGGCTAAAGTGCTGTCGACATGATGCAGGGCGCCGTTCGCCAACTCGTGCTTTTGGCCGGCTTACTCGCCCTTGTGGCAGGCGCGACCCAGGGATTGGCATCCGATAAACCAACAACAACAACCGAAGCGTCCGCGGATGACGACGCGATCACTGTACGTTTGTTAATTTGCGTTTAATCAACAACAAAAAGCCCCTATGTGAAAACCCTAGATTACGAGAAATGTTTTGCTTTGAAATCTGGAAATTGTTGTATTTGCGGTGATTTCGTACAAATTGATTTTGGTGGACAAATGTGTCGAAAATATCGACGTGTATTGAACGTGAATTTGATAGGGTGCTAGATGAAGATTGATGTAGTAATTAAATAATTAGCATTTTGCCTAAGCCTACTTGTGAGATTAGTTAGGGCAGAACCGTGTAAAACCATATCGTAAAGAAGATGACAAATGTCAGCCATTGGGATTGGTTCGGGCGTGATTGAGTCCAGAGAGCAGATTGTAATGACGACAAATTTCAGCCATTAATTAACACGATATAAATTATTTCTACACACCAGCACTACAATCTTTTTCACTCGCAGCGTATTGTCGATCTGGCCTGTGTTATTCAGACAAGGGTTAAACTAATTAACTTGGTAGGTGAACCCATGGTAAAATGTTACCTGCATTTTAGATGGTAGATTTTTCTCCTTGCTAGAATTGGATACAAATTATCTTCAATCTCACCAACGTGAACTAAGGGAATATCATACTATTTATACTATGTATTTATACTAAATACATAGTATAAATAGTTTTTTCTTGAAAATGGGAGAAAATAAACTTGATTTTGAAATATTATTAGCTAGGAATAAAGCGTTCAGTGGCCAAGTTCGTTCCTATTTTATTTGTTTTAAAACGAGCTTTTCGCACTTTAATCTATAATGATCTATTGTTGTCATTATCTGATCATAATTACCGCTATCCCGCGGTGATGAGACATCCATCTCACATTAGGCGTTTTCTGCCTTAATTGATCTTTATGTTTCAGCTAACTGGAGAAGCTTGCACCAACCTAACTCGGATCAAGAGCGAATATGAGAGCTCATATCAGACGCTAAATTCTAGCCTCAGCACGATTCTGACAGACGCCAACCAAACGAAGGATGTCAAGGCCTTCCTTGATCAAATTACTATCATGTACGTATCGAACCAAAATATGACAATATGAGTCGACAAATCCTACAAATTGTAATCGCATACTCCCTGCAAACTTCAAGGGCAAGAAGAGCGCGAACAGTGATCAGGGGTGTTTTTCTTCTGGGGGCAGAGATGCATCAGAATGAAACATCTCTACTCAACTTTTGCACAGAAAATTTCGGCAGCTTTAGCAACGTGATCATTATTAGTAGTTTAGTAAGTGAGTCGATATTTTGCATAATAGCATAGGTGCAAGGAAGCTACATGAAAATGTGGACTTATACATAGCAGTGATTTCAGCAGAGAACGATTATTTATTTTTGTTTCAATCTCGATCTCTCTCTATCTCTCTCTTCATCTGATGACCGTTCTAGACAGAACGATATAGCCAACTGCACAATTAAGCCGAAGGAGCTAATTGTGAACATATGGACTGTTCTCTGTAAAGAGCTAGCTGTCCAGCTTCAGTTGGTCTATCTCGCAAGGGATGACCCAAGCAACCAGACTCTACGAGCTCAAATCAATACTACACTTGATGATCTGGATAAATTCAATCAGACTCAATCCAGCCTGTTTGAGCTATTGCAGTCGGAGGCAGCTTCTTTAATCAACGATGTACCTTATGGAGAAGGTAAGGATTTTTGTTGTTTTACTTACGGAACTGCAGTTTCACAATACCGAAGTTCTATATATATATATATATATATATATATATATATGTCACTAGGTAGCGGGACTTGCTCGAACCTCATGCAGTGAACCTTATTTCGCCATTCCGGTAAATTCGAGAAGGTCTTCAAGACAAATCTTCGATTGAATTTTGCAAATGTATGGGTTCACGCGTAGCCTTAAAACTCATCTCACCGTGAGCAGACTTACCGTTACATAACACCACTGAATACAGATGACCCTGTAATTCTGGGCGGCGATGCTTCGCGGCAGGCGAACGTACATAGATAATTAGGTGCATATATATAACGATGATAATATTGATTAATTTAAACCTATTCAGTGGATTGTGGAGTCATATATATATATATATATATATATGGCATATACACACATAATTATGTCCACTTTTATAATTGACAACCACTGTTATTTGTAGTGGATATTCCCACACAGTGTTGACTCTGCATTTAGTCAATCAAGACGTTCACTTCGCAGATACATATCAGCATTAAGCTATCGAGCTAACCATTTGAATTGTACACATCTCTGTGGAAGCACTGTTAGTACAGAACGCAGAAATCGATTCTTCTCGCATATAATGTAACTTCCGCAACGCCGAAACACCGGAGGCGCGACAACTATCGTGAAGACAAGCTGAGTATAGCCTGTATTATCTAGTATATATAGTATAGCTACACATAGGTATTGTCAAGATACCTATGTTTGGCTAGACTTACCAAACAGCCATTCATTTGTTTCATTGCAGATTCGACCGTTGTAGAGGAGGTGAAGAAGCTAATCCTACTCACTCAAGTAGTTTCGGAGTCGATTCGCTACGTGCAGACCACTGAGTGGTTACAGGAGGTCGCCGACGCATTGGAAGAGCTCATGCCCCATCTACAAATACCACCAACTCCTTCATAAGAAGAAGCCTTCATTCGGCTCATCCAGATCAGACCGTGTCAGAGTCGAGCACTGGATACGTCGAGACGTTAAGAAAGAGTGATTGCAGAATTTGGAGTCCTTCGCGAAACAGAGGCGCGCCATTTTTTTCGAGTGACTATAGATGATCTGCAGACGAATAGTGTAAAGAAGAGTCTCGTGTTTAGCAGGAAAATGAGGGAAAAATCTATCTTCTCGATCGACCACAATCTCAGGTCGTTCTACAAGAAAACCATTTGGTTGCATCCGTTGATGCAGTGAAAGGCGATCGAAGAACGCACTAAGGACTCGCTCCGACTTCGGGGCGACGAAGAAGAGCTCTATGAACCAATTTGGCCCAATCGATAGATCGGCGTAATGGCGATTAATGTTTGTACCGTAAAATTGAACATGGTGATTTGTTTTTCTATGATTTCGTTCCCTTTGTTTCTTTAATAAAAAACGTATTTATTCATTAGCGTTAACTTCTCTTGTCTTAACTTCTCTAATCAATTAAGCCTCGACAAAGACCTCTACCGGCTCATGGGCATGTTTATTTATACACCCAAGCGGGATCTACACACATTACCCAGTATTGCTGGCCCTTTGTTTATCTTTCAATTATCAAAAAATCAATTATCAATTAACTAAATTATTCCCCATCTGTAGCTATCATTGTGTTAGGAGACTGATATAGTTATATCTACAATACAATACGAGCTGGACGTATACACTGAGACAGAATTAGATCGGCTACTCGCACAATATCTCACTTAATCGAAATCTTTCACTCTATAATATATGGGTAATTAGCAGGTAAACTAATGAAGGGCGTCACTTTGAATCTTGCTGCTCTCACACCGTGTGTGCAGGGAGCACTCCCAACAAACAAATGCTGATACAGATGCAAAACTTATTATTAGAGCTTATTTGTTATGTAAGCATTTTATTCATATGATATTTACACCATCAGCAGAAGCAACTCCAGCAGGCAGCCATTTTTTTATCCATCTGCCCCATCGAACGTCAGTCATTGAACATTGTGAGCTGTGATATGTAAATAAATGATTCAACACTGGTCTTCGTTTCCCGCGTCCGAAGTTGGTGATGCCGACGCAGCAAGCCCCTATACAAGATGCTGTAACCACAATCTTGTGTTCGTTGAGTGTGCTCGTAGCGTCCTACGCGACGGAGGCATTCGTACAATGTGTACAGGTGCGTAATGACCGGTTCCTTGATGCATTGAAAGTCGAAACTTTCTCCGACTTCTCACCGTATGATAGTACACAATCACCTGCGGACAATGGAGAAAAGAAAGGATAACTTTACCGAACTAATTCGCGATCGTGCCCAAAGTTAAATTGTTGCACGTTTTACAAGGGGCCCTAGAGTTTCATTGTTTGTGAGTTTGTTTGTTTGTTTTTTATCATAGAACAACCTTACTGACCTCCAGGACAATACCGAGCAATGAGGCGAAAGCGCCCCCGAGCATAATGTGCACTGCTCCGGTCATATCGCGACAGCTCAGAGGGTCCGGATTTTGATCGGACATCCGCTGATCGCCACTGGAACAGGAGCCAGCCAGACGGAACAACGTGATGTGAATCAGCTGTGTTAATTAATATTCTTTGCCAAAGGTGCCGAGGCAAACAAGCAATTAACCTTTTCGTCATAATCGACCAATCGAGCAATTAACCCTTTCGATCATAATATTTTGGCCATCATGATAGCGAACACCGTAACGACAATACGGCTGAATAGAAACTATGATATATATGGTTGTGTTTGTGCCGTTAGTGCTATCTATATACAATATCTTGGACTCAGCGTCAATTGCTATTTCGACTTGGTTAGTTTATGTTTAATTAATATGAGAGGACACCTTTTTTGTTCATTATTATAAAAATAATCTCATGATATTTGTATCACAATGAATTCTAGTAGCTGTCGGTTACCATGTTATCATTGATTGATTTTTATACGAGTTAAAAAGAAAGTAAATTTTCAGGGCTAACTCTCAGCCTTACTTATATTTATTTATATGTATTTATTTATCACCATTCTGTGTACTATCCAAGATCAATTAGCTCGCGTCTACTACCTGTTAGTTGAATTTTCCAGCCAGAGTCGGACAAGACCAGCCTCCCAAAGATGCATTACTCTGAAAAAAAGAAAAACCTTTTTGAAAACTAAAAGGAAAAGAAAAAGCAGTTGTACCATATCAACAGGTATCCAGGTATGGGTATAACACAGCACCGTGTGAATAAACGATGAAGTTTGAACATAATCCACGTCAGTCTACGTACAACTCATTTTCTGTGGGGGCGTAGCAAACATAAATCGGAATCGACATAAATTTGTACTCACAGACGATTGACAGGTTCTGTGATACCAAGACCCTTGCGCATGGCAACACCGTATGCGCCCATCTGGAACGAGTCCGGCGCAAAGAATACCGGAGCCGACTCGGAAACATCCGCGAGCACTCCGATGTATTCGCCAATATACGCGTACCTTCCACGCTGAACACGCTGTCAATAATAAGCGCTCAGTTGTAATTATAGCTATGATGGTAGACCAGATGTTGGCTGAGAGTTAGCCCGAAAAAGTTGACTTTTACTAGGTGTTTTTTTTGTCGTTTTCACTGTTCAACTATTCTGCTGGGTACCTAGATGTCTATGGAAAAAATAAAGTGTGAATAAAATGTAACCTAATCATAGTATACTTCAGATGAGAGTACATGAAAAAAGCCACAACACATCGGAGTTGTCCGATATATCATATCATGTAGATATGATATATTGGACTACTATCGGGAGCCAGAGACCGCAGGTTCGAGCCCCGCTGCTTGACATATAAGAGAGGTTAAGCATTGGAAAAAATGCAGCTTCTTTCATAAACCAATAAACCTTTACCTTTATGTATATATAGGTTATATATATATATATATATATATATATATAGTGTAAGATACTAGGATCAAATGCGACGCTCCTCGTGTCCCAGATTTTGTACAGGAAGCTGTGCGTGTTGTGTGCATTGTCATGGGGACGCAGGGTAGCATTGTACAATATCTAGTATCACAAACATATACAAGAGCCATGTACATAGACCTCCATGTACAGCACTCAGAAGACGACGTGGCAGCGAGATAGTTACCAGTTCAACGACTCAACTCTACAACCTACAACACTATTGGTAGAAACAGAGCCATTCTTTATTACTCTAATTACTAGTGTAAATGAGACGAATCATTAAAAACAATCGATTCATTGGATTTCTTTCCATTTTACTGTAATCACTATTATCTGCTACTTCTAGAATGGTACCTCACCTGCAGACCTTCAACGTCGCCACCGACGGCAGTCTCAGCTGATGTGAGGGATTGCAGAATCAACTGGCTTGCTGACGACAACGGGTATTCTTGCTGAAATGTAGGAAGGAAATTCGTCAGCATTACAAATATGGTCAGATTTTCAAAGTTCATATTTGCCTGCTACAGAGCAGTTTTTCGTACTCTCAGACAACACAGCTCGTATAGCATCTGTCTCTGTTTGTATTAAAAGATGGGACTCGGTTACATTGTACACTTAACAATAGTCCCCCCCTCCCGGGAGCCTCTGGTCCATGGGCACACCTGCTAATACACCCAAATAGTACCTACACACGGGACCCGGGCGAAATTGTCAACCCTTTGTTTATAAATTAATCAATTATCAATTAAAAATAAATGAATATATAGTACTGAACGGTCCATGCAGACGGTACGTCCACTCCCTGTCACGCGCAATTATCCCTAAGTGGAGTTGGCGAAATTCTAGGGTCGTGGAAAATATATCTCAAAGACGCCTCTCAGTGACCAATACGTCACTCACATAGATGATCACAACTGATCATAGCAGCTTTCGTGATATCGTGAGAATTGTGACAAATAGTCAATATAATATACTATATTGACTAAATTATTAGAAGAAGGAAAAAACTGGTAAGAAAGACAGAAAATTTGACGAAATGGAAAGAAAAATGGGAGGAAAGAAATGGAAAATGGGTGTAGTAGAAAGAAAAATGAGTGAAAGGAAAAGAAAAAGGGGTAAAAAAGAATGGTAAACAGAAAACAATATACGCCTACACATTTGTATCCCGCTGACGAACAGAAGATACCATACGCCAATATCATACGTAACACCACCATAAAAAGGTAACTGCATACGTGTAATATATATGCGCACACACGTGCATTTCTGTAATGATTTAGATTTTAGTGAGTTAATTATCTCTTTCAGTCCCGTTCGGTGTTGCGCTGCCTTCCAGCTGTTGTTAAGCATTGATTGGTTTAGAGCCGCCGCTACAGCCACCGCCACCGCCGTCGTAAACGAGACAAGATTACAGACAACAACGAAAGCAATATAAGACTTCGGCGACGAAGACAGTTCACTCGGCAACATCCGGTTATGTTCATTCGAGTCCCCGCCGTATGTGTGTCTCAATGTCAACGCCCTTATCGAACGAGCCACGGGTGGTGGACTTATCCGCATTATGATGTTATGATAGCGCGCGCGCGAGACACACGAAATTGCATCACGAAACGTCACAGTCTAATTCCTCCCCACAGATGCGTATAGAACAACGGAACATTGTAGGGATTAATCAATTGTTGATTATTATTATTATAATAATAATAATAATAATAATTATTATTCTGCCGCACAGAATTTCCCGTATAGTGACGGCGATCGACCGTTCGAGGAAGCGAACGATAGGAGTCACTTGAACATCAGAATCGTATGGGTGTACTTCTGTGACGTATTCTCACACGAGCGACGCGGCGATACATCGCTTTGATTATTCGCACTTGCTCTGGCCGCACTTTGATTTAGCAGCATTTCAACCGCATATATATATATATATATATATATATATATATATATATATATATATATATATATTTATATAGAAAAAGCAGCAAATCCGACGGATTCTCCCTGTCTGTCTCGACGTCGCCCATGCATAATGCAGTATGATATTAGAGCCGGTCTGCCCGTGGATTTTCTAATGTGGATAGTATGTGAACGAGTGTACTGGCGTTACGTCGACATGGATGTATGTCCGATGCAGTGAGAAGGATTTTGTACAGTTAAGATTTATGGGCACGTCTATCGAGAGGTGACTAGATAGAGCTTTAAATCTTAGGGGAAGATCTATGCAAATTGTGCTGGGACTTAGGTTAGCTGGCGAAATTTACGGGCGAAGCAGTTACGAGCAATGCGTCGGTGCTATAATCAGTATATTCGGGGTGCTGCGTAGTATAATTAATGCTAATATAATTAGGTTCTCGTTAAAAAGTTTAATGAAAAATAGTCACAAATTACTGAACAATTTGAGCACATAGGAGATTGGATATATACGCCTTAATCTAAAGACGCTGAAAATGTCCCAGTATACAATAGTCATTGGAACATATCATTGCACATATATGTATCAGTATTTTATTTATTCATTATAAAAATGGGCAGCCGAGTTTCTAATGCAAAGATTTTCCCCAGATATTCAACAGGGGCAATGCAATATTCATTTTGGGGACGCTCAGCGACCGGCGAAGTAGCACATCCTTAGTTCAAATGTCCTATTAACTATATATAGACTACGCTGTTCTTAGACGTACTGTTCTCACGTTCAGCGGGTAGAACCTCTCATATACATATATATATATATATATATATATATATTGTGTAAACACTGAAACAAACAAAAAAAAGGGGCTACAAAAGCAAAAATCTCTAGACAGCGGCGAGACCTGAAGAGCTTTCTTGAAGTCGGTACCGCGCATAGTCCCGCAAACGATAATTCCTTCCTTCAACGCAGTTGCCAGTTCTTCGATCGTGTCAACGATGTCTTCCAATCCAGGATGCGTCATCGAGGAGAACAACGAACCACAGTAGCTTGTCGATAAAACCAACGACAACAGCAACCATAGACAGAGGAGGATACGTTGCGAGATTAAACCCGGAACCCACTGAAGACCTACGAGAGACGAGAAGAGATTCTGGTGAAACTTTTTCTGTGTTCAACGAAAGTCGAGCCGGTCGAGGGACTCGTTAGCTTGGTGTTGGTCAACATAATTGGTCAAAGGATTTGCTCATTGGTCACGATAGAGGACAGAGAGATGAGAAATGCGAGGGCGACCATTTGAATGCGATACGCGATTGTCATTGGCATATGTTTTCACCTCCCAAATGTCTCCCCGTTGGGGATACCTAAAAAATAGTAATAATATTATAATTAATAATAATAATGACTAGCTGCAGCAGTTTGCTAAACGGCAACATCCGACAATATATCTCCAAAAAACTATAGCGACTCATTTCAACACTTCACACCAAACTCATATAGTCGAGACAATATGCAGAGACAATCACAGATAAATTATAAGCTAAGCTCAAATTACTCAGGTGGATACAGTGCGCTGATTCAGTGTCCACCATCGACAGCGATTAGAAATGTCTCTCGTGGTGTACGCGTCTTTGAAGAAAATTTCCTCGACTACATAAAACAATAGCGCTGCAATACGCTCACGAGCAAACTGCGTTATATTCCTTTCGTTCCGTACTTCCCCTTTCGAGACTCGATCAAATTGTCTGTCCATCAAATCGCAGCAAGAGACGAAGGTTACATATATATATATATATATATATATATCGAAGGATAGATAGAAACGACGACTACCTTTACCGAGGAGAAGGCCGTGAATTTCAAGAATTGAAAAAAATCCGTGGAACTTCTCAGGAAGAAGTAGAGACACGTAACGTATCGCGAGCGACGCCCCGATTGTTGCTGCCAGATATAGCCATACCTGTAGTTAGATAGTGTCCATTTAGAGGAGTATTCTTTCATAATTACACATGCCGAAGAGTTCGTGCATGTGTCAATTCACTCTTAGAAAGTGTTTTTGATTAGGTGATTAAAATTGACCACTTCTATCATAAATACAATACACGGGCTAATACCACACCTACGAGCGGTTCTACTATCACATTATACGAAACAGGCAGAAATAGTTAATGAAATAAAGTTCTGACCTCAGGACAAAATGGCCGAATTATGGCATCTGCAGGATCAAGAGGCAGCGCTGGTCGAACTGCGAACGTGATTCTATCCAACAGATATGGAAAGCTGAAATCCACGAAACGGTGCCGCTCGAACGATAACGACATCCCTGATAAAGCCACGTCGAACTCCTGAATACGACCAGCAGTGTAAGGATGCAGGTATATACATATGCACACGGTTACTGAGGCTAGAGCTAACCTAGTACATATATATATATATATACTTATTATAGTACTTTATATATATATATATATATATACTTACTATAGCACTTATTATCGTACATATACTTATTATATGACTTTCTTAATAAATCGATAACCAGACCTTTAAACTTCCTATTTTTTGTGCGATCAATGCATAACATCCTGAGCAAAATGAGTGCCTGACGAGCTAGCTACGGGAGGCGACTTTTTGAATTTGTACTCTTCGAAAAAACATTGCAAGCTCAATGCTGAAGCTTATCAACGACTATTCAACGGCTGATTATTTACTAAATAAATGCGCTTGATTGATCGGAACGAGTGATCAATCAAGCGTGCTATTACGTTATCTCGACAGCATGTACAGGGTGAGAAGTAAAAATCAATCTGCTCACAGTGGCGGGCAGATGTAAGCCTACAATTCTTTTAGGAAACTGACAACTAGAAACCCACGTTTCTCTGCAGCATGCCGATCATACCCGAACAGTTGCCCTCTGGCCCGCAAGAACCCCAGCTGCGGACAGGAGTTGTCGATACAGTAAAGCTGTGAAAGGACAAACAGTTGCACGAAAAACAGCCAACACACATTTCGTAGCTTAGCCAACGGAATCAGAGATTCTTTCACTCAATACAATCGTACAAAAACAACGTCTAGGTTTATTGACTGTGAACTGCAGCTTTTCTTTTATGACGCTCAAGTACGTTTTATCAATGTGTCGCAAGGTCGCGGAACAACTCGAACCTGCACCCTCCGGCAATTTACATCCAGCTAGAGGACTTATCGAAGACCGCCGTCGAAGCCACCAATAACCACAACATATATACATATATATATATATATATATATTGTTTCTCCATTGTATAATACACACGATTCAATAGAATATATCGATAGATAAGGTGACAACTCACTTGGCCTGCAGGCCCTGCGACATGGCCTGCACAAGCGCTGCATCCACACCCCCGTACGTTCCATTCGGCTCACGCGGAAAGTAGAAGGGATTGTTGCGAGCCATCACAACCGAGAAATTCGCCAGGCAAGAGTCTTCCATTGGCCAAGCTCACATCCTCACTCAGGTGAGGTTCGCCATCAGAGGCAGCGTTCGAGGAACATCCGTCACTGCTAATGTCATCCTGGGATTCATTGCCGCTGCCCGACGCGGTCATCGAGGTGGAGAAACTGACCGGGACCGTAACAAGTGATGATTCTGTCTGGCCTCAACCCACGTGGTGCCATCGTGGTGTTGAACGTTGCTGCAAATTGAGTAACGGACTAATTAGAAAAATCTCTCTCTCTCTCTCTCTCTTTTGTTTCCGGACTGAAGTAATAAATTTGTAATTAGTTTTATCCAATGAAACGTAGATTGAAGAGATAGTGATCCACGGATGAATGCTGCATATATATATATATATATATATATATCCGTCATAGTAATACCTAAAGGTTAAGTGTTGAGGCCAGTCAGAGTTGACGGGTAGGGCTGAGACTCAGCTCGTCCAAAAAAAAAAATATATATATATATATGTGTGTGTGTTATTGCTCGAATTATTGCCCTGTATTTTAATCGAATTGAGGCCCAAATGCGAAGTTCTCCTCAAAGTCAGCGAGGTGGCTTCGACGGCTAAGTGGTCCCTGGCTACCGGAAGCCAGAGGCCGCTGAATGCCAGCCTCTCGAAAATGCAATATGCAGCGGTATCAGAGACTCGAACCCGTATGTGTGGGACCCTACGCGTCTCTACTCCGAATGCACCACAAGGCCACTCTATGGAGGCTCGACCGCTGAGAAAAAACATCGCAAAAAACGCTCTCATATGACCGAGTCCTTCACTATTGGCCGGTCTACTGTATGGCGGACGACACCTCCTGGCATTATACTACCAAAGCAGTGTAGTCTATAACGACCTTGGCTTTAAATGCTCAATGACGCTACTAGGCAACTAGCTGATCAGTCTGTGTCTGCTCGAAGGGTATCCGGCAAATCCGTGGTCTACGTGCAGCTAAGCAGTGAGCGTCATAATTCATCGCTGACTGAAGAGACAGAAGCGTTCTAAGCAGATTTCGGGTGAGGAAGATTTATGTCCGTGGTCGAAAACGCCTCAGGACGTGAACAGCTGCGTTTGGGGAACCCGAAGAACGGGTCACACAGACACGCACCGTGATGTGATTTATGCTTTGTAATGATATATATATATATATATATATATATATGTGTGTGTGTGTGTGTGTGTGTGTGAATGATACGGAAATTTGGTGGATGATTTTCTGCAATTTCTGAAAAATTCCCTGTGCTCTGCTCTTGTTTGCAGTATGCCTCTAAGTAGAGAATATTAGCAATATGGGTGATCCCTACACGCTGCAAAGCAAGCTTGGTAAGGTTCTTCAAAAAATCTGGCCATAATCATTATTGACATATGGCTGCTCAAGAGCTGTTAGTTGCTAAGCAGTCTATTTCATGGATGGTAAAGGACATTTCATATTTCGGAGATACTCAGCGGTAAACGCGCCTTGCTAAGCAATCAAGTATCCCTGAGGATGGCATGTGTTGTACCCAGGCCATTTCAAGTTCTGCCCTAAGATCGAGTCTAGTTCACATGAACAACGTTAGAAAATCCGCACAACCTTGTAAAGTCTTCCAAGTGTCCAGACTGTGCAATACAATGTAAATGAACTTATGGAAGGCCCAAAATATATATAGAAATAGGGTGGCACAGGTTGGTCTGCACCACCAGGGGCACCAAGCTCTGTTAGGCAAAGAGGCAATACCATCGACTCCCTCGGGGGTGAGCACGACGGTCTAGGCCTGACACTCCCAGACCAACCTAGGCATCCTATATATATATATTTTTTTTTTCTTTGGGTAGTCCATAAGTTCATTTACATTGAACTTACATTGCATTACTTCTTACATTTACATTGCATTGCACAGTCCGGACACTTGGAAGGCTTTAAAAGGTTGTGCGGATTTGCTAACTTTGTTCATGGAAACTTGACTCGATCTTAGGGCAGAACTTGAAATGGCCGCTAGTAAAACAAACGATTATATCACAGATCAGCTAGACTCAACTTCCCTAGTCTCTCCGACTGCGCCACTAATTATTGTATATTGTAACGCACACAATGATATGGAATAAATATATATATATGACCTGTTCCACTCGTAGAGGAAAGCCAGAGCATGTTCAACGCACACACACACGTATTTAAGTTAATAATAACAACACTATTCTCCTCACTCAATAATGGCTTCATATCTCTCACATGGTTAAGTTCTCGAAGTTGCTCAGCTGTATCGTCCGTTTATGCTTACAACCGTCATCTACATATCAAAGTATATATATATCAAACCGTTCATTACCGACACTGCATGGGCCAGTTTTGCCCATGCACCACCCGCCCTCCTGTATTACGCGCTGCAGATTTCACTCAACATCTAAATCAGGCACAAGGGTGCTCTTCAGCTTCGCGTCACGACTTCACAGAATCATCACGTGACTCGAGCCATTCAATTTCACCAGTGCAAGCAGCAAGTCGTTCCATTTTCTGGCTAATGACATCCATTCGTCAATTTTTCCCCGAACAAAGAGAATCCTCCATTTATATCTGATGGAAATCAACAGCAGATAAATCTGCTGCACAAAAATAGGCACGATACGCCAAAATCGCGAATGCACACCGAGTTGATACTTGTTGCTTGCAGGGCAATCGCATACAGATTGTCGCAGCGTATAGCTGTAATGACGACGAAATAAGCCCAGCTATACTTCAACTGTTCGGGCATATAATATATATCTATATAATATATATATATATATATATATTCAAAAAGTCCTTTGTTGATGCCGAATGCTGACAAATACATATAAACAAATAGAAATTGACCAGTTAGGATGATGTTACATCAGAACCACCAGGTTGTGGTTCTCGGTGCCAATATGACTTTAGTTGGAATACGACTCTGAACAAATATATTCCTCAAAGTACATTATGTATACTCACGCATTGAGTCGACAGCAGAGATTATTCTCGAGATAGAGAGAGAGAGCGAGAAAGTTGCTATTGTTTTGAACGTCAGATCTTCGGAACAAATCTTCTAATTATGCATATATGTGATGAAACGATTGTATCGAGATAAACACAGAATTGTATCATCAGCGCCAGGTGCCTTATGAGGTTATTGAAGAACGCGAATAGTCCAACAAATGTCTCCCCTTGGCTAATGTGTATGCTTGAATCTAATCAGCGATGAAAAAAGGAGACGCATATCGTAAGAATGCTTAACAGTAACCTGTAAGGGATTGGCTATTTTCAGGTGGTTGTTGCGACGGCCTACAATTTACGGAATACGTGCCTATAAATCTAAACGAGATCGTCGAGAACGTTACGCACGACTAATTAACACGTTAATGAACACGTCGAGTGTTGTTCGGTGTTTTTGCTCGATCGCTAGGCGCGCCTTCGCTCGAGTCTACGAAAGGTAGACAAACTATTTGCAAACTCGCATGTTTACTTTGTGGGTACGTTGACAGATATCCGACCGAATATTAATTGACTCATTAAACTACACGGACAAATAGATAAGATATATCAATCTCGTCAAGATGACGTCCACCTTCACTCCGTTATATAAAATGGTTAGACACCTGACATTGTTACGAACAACTGCGAAATTGACATTGCGTCTGGTGACAAATCCCCACTGTTTAACAGACTTCCGTCAGTTGTCCATTCGCAAGTTTGTAATTATCGCGAACATTACTCGAACATGGTTAGAAGCCATTTGAAATGGCACCCACAAATATAATATATATATATGTTGTGGTTCTGAGCGTCGTATTGCGTTAGACATGGCTCGTGTTGAAAATTTTGGAAACGCAAATTAAAATGATTTGCTAATTAGCTAACTACCCGAGCCTGTTAGAGCACAGCCGCAGTGTAGGCTATGCAGACTAAAAGTATATATATATATATATATATACATATATATATAAGATTTGTGTTGTTTTGAGTTAGGCAAACCTAGCTGCTATTCGCCTAAGGTGTCAGCAATATATATATATATATATATAAGATTTGTGTTGTTTTGAATGCAATGAGAGAACTAGATGGTAATCAATGTTTATCTTGACGAAAAATCGATAGGTGACGCATTCTGACTCAGTATTTATTGTTAATAACTCAGAGCGGCCGGCCTCAACAACGACAACAACGTTCGTGAATTGTGCGAAATTGTAGTAGATTTATGTAACACTCATGAAAAAAAGCGATTAGTTGAGGCTGGGAAAACCCATTTCGAGAAACCCATCGACAGCGTCTCACATCTCTTCGCCCAATGGTGATTATATAACTCAGTATTTCATATCGTAAACTTTGCAAACGCGGTTAAACCCTGTTTTGTTCGAAGAAGTCGTCCCTTACATTGGAGCCACTTGACGAGCTTAGTATAATATCCATTGTTATCAAATGATCCCTCCTAAACCGAAGCGGTTAATATAACCTTATAATTTATATATATATATATATATATATATATATATATATATATATATATTCGTAAATACTATAGCACTGTAATACATGTTAATATTACTATTATTATTATCATCATCATATTTCAGCCTCATTTGCATAATGGATATGAGATGATACCAGCGAATCGCAGTAACATATAATTTAAATATAAGTAGCGTATGACTTTACTTTTTCTAAAATATGTTTTCCACTCATTTTTGAACGATCATTTCTTTAGCCATCATTCTATAGAGCGTTATGTAACATCTATTGTCCCTCACGATGGACAACTAGCGCGAAGATCGCGCTCAGACAAATGGACATTGGGCTGAGGGAAGGTTGTCGTTGACGTTTGTTTAGCTAGATGGATTGTTCTTACTCAGAAAAAAATCACTTTTTCAGAACGCACGATCGAGAGCTTATGTCTCGCGATGTGTCCTCCTCCTCCCCTGTGGCTCTCCCAATGGTTGAAAGCTGAATGGACGCAGAACTATGATTGAGGCGATCGTGTACCATGTGATGGCTCAATTAGCTAGCTAGCCTTGTGGATCTTGTACTGGTTAAAAGGACGATATCGTAACGATAGTGGTGATATCCCGTGTTAATTCGAAACACAAAGATATGCGCGATAATAGGCTGCAGGGAGTCGGGCCGGATATTATTTATGCTTATGATAAGTTGCTGGTAAATAGTTTGTAGCATTATATTTGATGCATGTGTGCGTGTGGACCAATGCCCGGCCCTTGTAGGCTTGTAGGTTCGATTAATAATGTTAATATTTTATGCTATTATAATTATTAGCGGTACAATACATACTACAGTGGGTGATGGACTTGCCGACTCATTGTCTTTCAGGAATACAAATGAGCCTGAGGAAGCGAAGGTAATAATTCTTGGTCAACGCCAACTCACCACATTGACCGTCCCCCTATTTAGCGGTACCCATGAGAATTAAACAACCACAAGTGAGGTCCACGAGTGAGACATTCATTCATATGTCTCTAGGAATCTGGACGAAAAGCACAAGTGTGAGAGCCATGATGTCTCGCCCCCACATCAATCTATACATTGATGCAAATTTATACGCGACACTTAATGAAATTAATAAACACATTTTAAATTGAAAACCGTGAAAAGGAACACCCGCTATCGCAAACCGCCTCGGCAGTTCTCATTCAATGAATACATGCCAAAGAAAGTATCTACTTAGCGCGCGGTACACCACTTCTGCAAAAAAAAACAACAAAATCCAAGAATTGAAAAGAAAACCTAAAACTGAAACAAAAAAATTAATAAAAATAACATAAAAAGCACAAAATAACATAAAAAAAACAAAAATTAACAAAAAACAACAACAAGTAACATAACAAACAAAAATTAACATTAAATAAACAAAAGAATGAAGACAACTACGTCTCTGTTTACACATGCGACAAACAGATGGCGTCAAACAAAAATGTCGAAATATGGAAATTGCCACCCCGGGCGTCCCTTCGTTGTGGATCAGTCTGTCCGACAGCGCGGTGCCGGCAGAAGCCGCGTGTTGTGCCTCGCTAGCAAAGGTCCCACAAATAACACAAGCCGCGGAGCGATTGCTTAAGCGGTCACTGTAACAGGAGGGAGATATAATATATTGTAGTTTCGTCGAAGGCAGAGCAGATGTGAGAACGCTGCTCAGGAAAATACCGGAATGGAAAATACTGGACTGAAAGGCGAAAGCCATACTGAAAGCGTCGACAAGCATGCTGGGAGCCGGCCGCGTTACGTTCATATTGTAATGATTTTTATGAGACTGTATGTGGGAAATAATTTCTAATTATTGTATGTTTGAATATAAATGCTCCACTGAAGTGTCTTTCATGTGGTATATCATCATGTACACGACGTATATAGGGTTGGCTTGCGTTAACGAGGCAAGCATAGTCGGTGTGGTGATGCTCGACAAACGGAGGCGATTCGGTCAGTACGTATTGTACTTAAGCAAACGGAGTATCTCAGCAGGGAGGCCGGGGACAGTACCGACCCGAGCGCATCGTGATATGATACAATAGAATATCACCAAAGGCATTATGAAACAAAAATTTTCTTTGTGGACAAATTTTGCCTGCAACTCGCGTTGTTTACAGAAATTACATCAGTAATCATCATTTCCATGTATGCATGATATACCGAAGGCTTCTTATGGGAGCCTAGCCAAAGTTTGTCAGCCAACCCTGAAGGTTGCCAAGTACCGTCCATCTCTGCTGGCTCATATTTTTCGATCGTAGAAGACACGTGAAAGTGAATAGACAAGGAGAGAAACCCCAGGAAGAAAATGCTCGCAGACAGCGTCTTCACACTTCAGTGAGAAAATCTTAAAGCACTGGCTGGACTGGATTGAATGAAGTCCGCCACCCTCGAAGAATTCTCTCCTCGATGTAATTTGTCTTACTCATTAAGCATAAATATAACGCCGGACAACACCCAGCACATTGGTCCGGTGAGAGGTATGAACGATTGTCTCTATTCTCTGTCTGATTTTAAAGATTTAACTTGAACCTAATTAAAAAAATATGGATGCCAAACTGTAGAAGATGTTGTGTAATTCTCTGCCCGTATTGAGAAACCATTGATATGCTGCTTTAATTCGTTGGAAACTTAGAAGGATCCGTCCGCAGAGGAGGAGATCAGGCGTTTGCAATTTAGAAGCAAGCAGCCAATTACAACAAACTAATTAAAAACTTTCCTTTATATATATTTATTATAATATATTAAACGTTACAATAGGTCGGAATTTCTAGGGATTATGGGGGTGGGGGGGGGTGAGGACGACAACGTCCCGAGGAAGGCGATGGCATTGCCTCTCTGCACAGCGAGGGACAGGCGCTGCAGGAGGAAAGAGCCAGCGCGCTTGTCCCCGGTGGCGCGGATCAACCTGTGGTAGACCCCCTCGAGGAAGTTCGCCGTGAGAGGGCCGTGCCCGCCCAGGGTCTCAAAGGCGAGGGGGGAAAACAGGTGCG
The DNA here is from genome assembly GCA_019614645.1 of Stratiolaelaps scimitus. Lineage (NCBI taxonomy): Eukaryota > Metazoa > Arthropoda > Arachnida > Mesostigmata > Laelapidae > Stratiolaelaps > Stratiolaelaps scimitus. The sequence goes on along the minus strand of JABWDB010000089.1, from coordinate 33,507 downwards.
TTGCTTGGAGTGCGGCGTACTTCCTCAGCTTTGCCCGCTCCGCACGCGCTACTGCGTAACCGGGGATGGTTGCACAGTGGTTGACATAAGAGGGTGCTAGAGTGTCAACCACAGTGCCGTCCCAAACCAGGTGCTGCCCTCGATGGAAGGGGACAAGGGTGAGGCCGTCAGGGCGGCGCCCGTCAGAGGTGTCGAGGCCCTGTGGCTCCCTTGTGCAAGGAATACCGGCGGAGTGGAGGGCCCTCACGAGCGTGTCATTAAGCATCGTGTGTCGCGGATGGCGACCGGCGCTGCGTTCGCACGAGAGACCGTGATGGCCATTCGTTGCGACGGGGTCCCCACAACGCTCGCAGCTGTGGGCCGCAACTACAGGGGCCCCGAGGCGAAGGCCCACACAGAAGCGGAGGGAGCGATCGTCTAGAGCAGTACCAAGGGACGAGGAGGGCAGCGCGTGGAGCCACGCCCCCGCACCAGGCCTGTCGACAGCCCGGAGGCGAGCTTGGTCAGCAGCGTGTGGCGCAGAGGCCAGGAGGGAGTCCCGCAGCTCCTGGTGCAGGGCATCGGACCATGCCCGCTGCTTGCTCTGTTTGTCCGGAGGGACCCGAGCGCGGGCACCCGTCTGGTCAAGGGCAGCTTCCTGGGAGGCGGAGAAGTGGGCGAGCGCTTCGGGGGGGAGGACTGTAGCGACCATGTCGGCAACCGCCGTAAGCGACGCGGCGCGACGCGGCGCGGTAAAACTTTCCTTATTATCATTATCATCATCCCCTCTTTATCCCTCTGTCCCATTCCGGTGTTGTAATATTCATTCATACATTTTCGTCAAATGTTGGTTAGTTGGAATCTCTTCGTAGAATTGGGTCGCTTTTTCAACATCCTGTACCCACATGCACCCGATGACTTCTTCGACGTGGTTTACTGAGTTGTTTTATACGAGTGACAACAGATCTTTTTCTGGAGTCGCTACTCTCATCCGAAGTCGACGGCGTCGTGTCTGGCGCTGGTCAATACCCAGAGCACTCAGCCTAATCAACCAATTATAACCATTAACCTCAACCCTCTACTGCACTAGATATCTGTCTCTCTCCGAGCATCCATCGTCTGTTGTTCCAGAATCGGTTATTCGACGGGTGCCAGCCGATTCCAGTCGACTCAGAAGCGGCGCGAGCTGGGCAATCGTGACATTTACCCAATAGCAAAACCTACTCATGACACATAGTCCAAACGAAATATGGTCGCAATATGGTCCAGAATACGCTGGCCAGTTAATCGACCTCTCAGCGAGTAGGTGATGACATATTTCTCTGCTTTGTGCTGCAATCACTGCGTCTACAGCGTCTACGACACGGCGGCGGGTCGCCTACAACGCGACGTCCATTGGGCGAACGGATACCGCCGGCAGCGAATTCGTTCACTGATAGATTGCGAGTCGGGATAGCTGCCGAAAGATGAATCGCTCGCTGAACGAGGTGGTTTTTCCAGGACTCGCCAAATGGTGATGGTGGTGAACACCGCCACAGTGTACCCTGGCCATCTTGCAGTCTGCGGCTCGATCGAAGTTGCACACTACCGACGGGCATCTTGTCGCTGCCAACAAAATTGAGTTGGCTTTTCTTATAATCGATTAGCGTGCTCTTTTTTTTTTTTATAAATAATTAACTTTTATTATAGGTAATTAACGTGTTTATGTCACGGGCTGAATCACAGCCTCAAACATTTAACTCAGTCCACGGTACAACTGGTTTCGGCATTGGCATCATCATAAGGCGAACTCATAGAATTATTAACATTTTGAGCAGTAAACATTAGCAAGCACTCTGTCGACACTTGGTGAGCAGGTAGAATCACGCTACCCCGCGAGTCGCATGCCGCTTCGAAAGGCTCGCACGGATATCAATACATCTCATGACATTATTATACACATGGTCATCGTCAGTGCTTGCTCGAGCTGATAGTCGATCGATAAGCTTATCGCGATATCTGCTTGCTGGAGATTCGTCATGCGATGTCGACAGTCTGGTTAGCTAGATTCGAGGGTGCTGTGTATAAATAAATAAATAAATAAATAAATAAATAAATAAATAAATAAATAAATAAATAAATAAATAAATAAATAAATAAATAAATAAATAAATAAATAAATAAATAAATAAATAAATAAATAAATAAATAAATAATAAAATAAATAAATAAATAAATAAATAAATAAATAAATAAATACCATCAACAACAACAGCTACTGCTATCGTCAATTAAGTGGATTACTTCCTTGAGCTATGCTGTAGACCACGTGAATATATTTTCGATTGTTTTGTTTCTTGTCGTCAGCATGTAATTCTTTTATTTTAGTTACTTATTTTTAATAATTTTAGTTAATTATTGATCCATTGCTAAACAACGGTCTAATAACAGTTATTTCTACGATCTAACGTGTGTAGACAACATTTCAATGTATAATATTAGTAACTATGCCGATGAGCCAGCAGCTCGGTGGGGGGGGAATCGATAATAGCCGAGTAAATTAATGAATCCAACAATGGGCAAGCGAAGTCCTTTGTGTCACACAGTTTGGAACCGCATAAACAGGAGCCATAATCGAGAAACCGCTACCTACGACATTTGCATTAGGAGGAGGACTCATGCGAACGCATGGAAAATGTCTGCATGAGAAGACTCGCATTTTGTGGCATTAGTGGCGTGGACACGAGAACGGTGAACGAGATATCATTTTGCTTCAACCGTTCACAACCCTTGAGTTGTGGTTTGATTTTCAGCAAACTTAAATGTATTTAAAAGTATGATATTCACAATCATATAACAATCCATGGGATTTGCGTGATATCAAACGGTACGAACGGCGTCAGAAGGTTAATTAAACAAGGCCGGACCCAGCGGCAGCTTATGAGCTATGGACATGTTGAGGCTGACTTTCTGGTTAGATTAAATTGTACACGTGCATGCGATCAATTCCATATACATGATATTCTTGAGCTATTGAAATGAAATCAAGATTTCTATATATATATATATATATATATATATATTGTGTGGAATATGTTTTTGTCGAATGAGAAAAAATGGACACTGTTCATTCATTCATAGCCATTTACATCTACATATATCACTATCATTCGAATTGTCTCCAACTGCGTCTATAATTATTAATGTCTATTAGATATATCAACTTGTATAATATTAAATTTCTCTAGGCCAAGCTGGCTCATCCAGATAATGGCATCTTGCGTGAAGACGCTGCTGCTGCTGATGATGATACTCGGGCGAGGTGTGGCGAGGGGCTTCAATTTGAGGTCAGTGGCGCTGACATCTGATGACCTCATATATCCAATGGTCGGTCGGTCTTCAGCGCCATTACCCCCCTTGCTCGGCGACGTATGAATAGTTGCGAGTGTCTGGAAGCTATCATCTTGTTAGATAGAAACAAACGCCAGACAACAGCAGTGCCCATTGATTTGATAAATGATTTCGCATGGCGGCAATTGTCAGCAGTAGCAACAGATCATCATCATCATGAGAAAAAAATCCTCTGGGGTTACTAATTACTATCGTTTCGTATGCAGGCGCCGTTGATTTCAGCCAGCCGATACCATCACATTATACTACAATGTATGGTTACGCTATCCGTTCGATTGTACGATTTCTCGTCGATGCCTCGGCGTTGATTTTTCCTGTTGGTTTTGTTGTTGTGTTTATTTTTATTTTAAACGTTTTCTTTGACACCACCCCCCCCCCCACACACATCACAGTTTCAAACAGTTGGCGTTCACGGTACAACTGCTTCGCTGTTGCAACAACGTTCTTGCTTTGTCGGGGTACCGGCGAAGTCCGAGAACAATGGATCGAATGGAATTATTGTGTGGTACAGCAAGCTACTACCGGGCAGCAACCTGCCGATGTTTTGGGGACAATCGTCAAAAGGAATATCGCTCATCGCGTTTACTGCCTTGAGGACATTGTGCTACTTGTGAACACTATACACAACAGCAGTTGTACACGTTTCTGCGAGCGCAGGAATGGGTATACTACACATGGTGAGATAGGAGACATTTGTGTTTGTATACGAATAATGATTTCAAAACATTATAATAATAATAATAATAATAATAATCAGAATAACAGCAGCAGCAACAACAACAACAACAATAATAATTAGAAGATTTAAGAATTATAATATAGAATATTGATCGTGATAGAAGCATTAATGATAGCGTCACAAGTCAGGCCACTCCGGGGATGGCGCAGTGCGTTTGTCTTCGGCAACCGGGGGAGACCTGTAGGGGCACGGGTTCGATCCCCACTGCGAACGTCCATTTGCGTTTACGAAGCGGGACGAAGGGGTCTGTCTTACGAAGTTATTGAAAAAGCAATTTCCTGTGCAGAGAGGCAATGCTATCGCCTTCCTCGGGACAATGTCGTCCTCGGCCCGGCACCATCGTATATTAGAAATTAGCTTATGGATGCCACGTGCAGACAGCAAATGCCGCAATTGGCATAAAATCCATGTTGTATATTCGCAATGAAATGTTGCACGCATATATATATATATATATATATATGTACGGTTACAACGGCGAATTAGTTGCTGTACAATTTTTTATTTTTTGGTTTTTTCGAGCTGACCCTCAATTGTTCCCCTATGGGACAGGCCTCAGCTGTTAACCTTTTTATATATATAAATGATGCTGTTCTAACGTGATGTACTTCACGGTCAGCGGGGGCAGAACTGTGGACCACTTTTATTTAAAAAAAAAACAACATAATCAACGAAGCACACAATAAAACGGGAGCATTAGAAGAAAAGCAGGGTTTGCTTTAAACATTATTTGTGGAGGTTTCCAACATTTCGTTTTTGCACCAGGACGTTGCCTGAATAGTCACGTTCAACTGAAGTTCTAGCCAGTTTCAGGCTACGTGTACGAATCATGTTAAATTAGTGAACATCGAACGTGTTTATCCGTTTTGGCCTATTCGATCACGTACATATATGCGTGAACAGGACGCCATCTCATTGTAGTGAGCGGTGGTTTCCGGGCCTGCAACCGACAGGCTTTCCCTCAAGTTGGCAGTGTGGTTAACAATCGTAGCCGCTATGAGTAGACATCATGTAAAAACCTTGTACACATACAAGGCTAACCTAGGTAACGAATTAGAAAGATTAGCAGGGGACGGCGTTTATCCGATCTGGTAGAGATTGTGACCCTCATGACGGGATGCTGTTGTGAACGGCTGTCGCTGCTCACGAATTAATTGATCCAGATGCTGACCCTGACAAACGGATGAATGACAAGCACCTTTGGGCATCGATCGACGGGCAGCGGCTGAACTAGCTGGATTGAACAACTACTAAACACATATAGCAAATGCGAGATGGGTCCTCATATTGAGGAAAGCCCGCGAGAGACGATCCGGAGACCTTATTTCCAAAACGTTTGAGAGTCCCACCAACTCAGGTTCGAATCCCGTTGCATGACATATAAGAGAACTTAAGCATTCTATGCAGTTCCTTTATAAATCAATAAAGTCTTACCTTACCTCATGCCCCATGGCTGAGGTAAGGTAAGGCTTTATAAACTCCACGAAGACGTACAATAATCAAATGTCGATTATTGTACAAGCTATTGTTAGTATCGCTGCCCGATATTGTCTACGCGAGAGCTGTCAGGCAACTGACCTAATTTTTTGCGGTTGCTGCTTATTCAGAAACGGTTGTGCCTTCATCTGCTTGTACGTGAGGTTACGCGGCCATGCTTAAAGCTAGATCTACAACTGCATCGACAAACAGCTATATTGCTCAGTTGACATGTGTTCACCTGCCCCTCGACCATTAACTGGTCGATCGTTACCAAATGTACAAAGTGACGTTTTTGCCATTTGATAGCTCACAAAATGAGCCCGCCACATATTCCAAGCTGAAATTTCACTGTCTCAAGACCCACCGCTGTCTGGCCCCCCCTTTTTACCTGTTGGGTAAGTCAACATATATATATATAGAGTTAACCCGAAAATGTTTACTTTTAGTAGACCAGGTGTTTTTTTTGCCTTCTTCACTATTCTACTATTCTGCTGGGTACCTAGATGTCTATGGAAAAAATAAAGTGTGAATAAATTGTAACGTAACCATATTACGCTCAAGCCACTTAAAGCCACAACACATCGGAGTAGTCCAATTTATCATATCATATATATAGGTTATATATATATATATATGTATGTATAGTCAAAGGATGTAACAGTCAGCCGCCATGAGCTTGCACACCGCCTGCCTGCGGTGTCTGGGGCTCACTACTCCACGAACCTTCGAAACCTTTGGTCAGCTAAGGTGTATGCGCGCTAAGTCAGGAACCTTATTTGTAAATAATTCAGAGGTGCTTTGTGAGGTGTACTATAGAACGAAACAAATCGGAAAAATTCTCCCTGTTAATAATTGATGTTAATGAATGGACTGTATATGAATTGTGACTTTCAGACCTTTCAAACTATGACTTTTATGATGATCAAAAATGCATGTAAATATTGCCGATTTCAAAATAGATCAGCCGCATTCGAGAGACGACACCTCTATTTCACTATTATCTCTACGAGAACGTACGCATTGTGATAAGTTAACTGCGGCTCGGTTAATAAGCGAAGCCTTGTATTGAATTGTTATTGTATATCTAAATACGCACGATTATGACCAATATATATATATATATATATATCCTTCCAATCATATATTGGAATCATATATTCGCACCTTCACTAAAAGCCCTTCGATACACCGTACAGTATATAGAAGGGCTTTTAGTCAAGGTGCGACTACCGCAATGCTGACTGCCACCACCATCAACAGTTGAACCCCTTCGAGGCAGGTCATTAAAATATCTCAATAGCGGATCTGCATATGGCTGTGTACTTTCCTCGACGCCTTCACCCTGCCACAACTTCTCTCTCTATCTGCCTCCGTAGCCCGCTGTCGTTGTCCGCCTTCGTCCCTTCCGAATATTTCTGTATGGCGTTGAATTCTGTTGAAATTGTGGTAGCCGTACATAGGTATTCCCATCATTCATCCGGCTTCGGCTCGGATGACGACTGATCGCTGACACATCATATGCCACTATTGTGTGCGCCCTGAGAAACATAGATACACACATGAATCCACTGTCGCACGCTCGCTCGCTCGTATGCATGCATACGTTTCATATATATATATGTATATCTATATATATATATATATGTGTGTGTGTGTGTGTGTGTGTGTATACACAACTAGACGGCCAGACCCTCGGGGCGATTTTCGCCCAGCGACGATTTTTGCCGCCGTCATCCGCTGGTCCGCCGTCTCGACTCAGACGTCTGCTCGCCGTGGAAGTATTCCGTCTCCGGAGTCGCTCGGAGGGGTTAGTTGCAGAGGAGAAAATAGAGAGAGAAAGTGAGAGAGAAAGAGAGAGAGAGATGTCTGCGTGCGTGTTTGTTGGCTTGCCTCTTAGCGAGATAGGTAGAGATCACCTTGGAGTAAGAGAGACGCGGTGGCCTGAGCCGTCTGAGCGGTCCGGAAAGAACTGCAAGAACCACAAGCGACTACTGCCTTGCTCCCGTGTCGATGTAAATGGCCACTACATCCATACTACCGCTGTTGTACCCGGCGCGATGTCGACGGGCGCCTCATCGCTCAGGCAAGAGTAACGACGAGGTTGATGTACCACCCTCTCGCTTAGCGGGCGACACGTGCCGGTTCGCCAGTGCAACGCAGGTCTGTTGTAGTCTGTAACGAACGGCCGGATGGCCGCTTGCATCTGCTACTGTGCTGCTTTCTGGACGCTCACCAATCCGACAGGAGACGGCGGACTCATTGCCCTTCAACTGGTCTTCCTTCTCGCTTGGGCCCTTACACATTTCTACTTCAAGAGAACTTCCCCCTCACGTACCCTCACACTTCAGCTATGATGTCCGATCAGCTTTGCAGCCCGGCAGTTGATTGTGAAATAAGCTGCGCCGTGTGGTCAGCTTAAATTGTGAGCTTGGAATTACTATGATCAGGAGCTTGGCCATTTTGCAGCTTCATGATGGATGAGGCGTATTGATTCGGACGTATTCATACGTGAAGATACACTTTACGGCAAAGTGAATCTTGCCAGAGTAGTCGTTGTTGTAGTGTTCCGACACAGTTGTCATCTGATGTCGAGCGGGATTTTCTCTCCCGACCTAAGCTTTTCCCCTTTCCTCTGAACGTGTCTGACCTTGACAGATGAGACGACAGAATATATGTAGTGTAGCGTCAGCGTCGGCTGTCGCGTGTTAGCCAGCAGATGCTGTTGTGATTAAGTGCGTTCACCTATACCTCCTCGTGCGTTGATGATCTGGAATGGGTGATTCTTCGGTTTTTGGATCGACAAAATCTGATCAGGATGAAGCCTTTTGACAAATCGCCTATTGACTTCAACTGAGACGTCAACGTCTGCCAACGACTCTCTGATCACACGGTCTGATCGGGGTAGCCAAGGTGGCTCGGACGGCGGATGAGCCAGATCAAGGAGTAAATCTGATCATGAGTTAAAGTGCGCTGGACGAGACTTTTCGTACGATAGATTTATTGTCAACCGGATAACGGAACGTTGACCGCGCACAGCTCGATTGTGCGAGGTAGCATTGCCGAAGTAAACGAAGTTCCCCGCCAAGACTTACCACTCGCCGATCTTCGCCACGAGTCAGGACACAGATCAGATCAGTGAGCTCGCGCACCTCACAGCATCAATCTTCCTCACCGTGTTGGCTATAATTCCACTCATGCAAGATGGGAATTTCGGACAATTTACAAGCTTCGACAGTGTCTCCACTGATGAGTTCAACAGGAGCTGATGATATAGCCTCCGTTGAGGACCTCGTGTCCCGCTTCGGACCATGGGACTATGTCGTGTTTGCCGGTATGCTTTCGGTGTCTGCCATTATCGGCCTGTACTACGCCTGCTCAGGTGGAAGGCAGAGCACAACGTCGGAGTTCCTGCTCGGCAACCGGTAGGACTTTGTCCTAATTCGAATATTCGTCCTGATATTATTATGATGATGATGATGCTTATTACGATTGTCTAGGCTATGTTTTCTAATTATCTCTCTCGTATGTAGTGATGCATCTGTGTGCATAGCAGCTCTCTGGATTGTGCTACCGTTATGTTTAAGGTGGTGATTCAGAGACTGCTCGAGATGATGTGTGGCGTGGAACCCTTATGGATTTTTGTTCAACAAGTCTGACTGTGCACCTCGGAAGATGACGGATGACCTTGTAGGCTAAAGGGAAGGCTATAGGTTATTTTTTTAGTATCATTTGTTAATTGGGACTGCCATAACAGGATAAGCAGAGATGTGTCTGGTTGATGGTGAGAAACAGCGATCTTTACCAAGACTTCGAAGATTTGATGCGAATTCTGGAACTCGAGCCTATTTCTCGAGTTTCGAGATCTCTACAATGAGCTGAATTAGGGCTATGCATGACTGCAAGTCAGCAACGTCTTCAAGTCCAATAAACAGAAGAAAAAAAAGCATGAGTTGCGAAAGATTGGACCAATTAGACGATTATTGTTAATGAACGCTTTCTAGAATTGATCTGAATATGCCATTTTTTAGGTGACCAGCCTCATCACATAATATATATATATATATATATATATAGGTTACCAACCGTATTCTCTGTCATGGGCAGCTTTCCGAGGAAGCTAATAGAACGATTGCATTATCAGCTAATTAGCGCACAGCTACCCTTACCCAGCACTGTTACATTGCGACAGATTTTTCCACTGTGCGATCCACTGCATATATATATATATATATATATCCTTATGTTCAAAGATATACGTTTGCAGGCCCATGTCTGTCCCATTTTTCAAGCTTATCTCCAGGTTCGAGCACCGCTGCGTGACAATAAGAGAGCTTAAGCATTGTAAAATTGCAGCTCCTTTAATAAACCAATAAAACCTTTACCTTTACCTCGTGGTTACGCCGATTTGAAGTCGGTGGACAGGCAGGACATCTCAGATATAAGGGGCATTGTCTCACGTCGTCCAGTCATATGGGCGTACCGATGTGAGACTCTGTCAGAGGAGGGCAGCTCTGAAAAGATTAATTCGACTGTGACGATAATATGGAAGGGACCTTTGAGAGTCAGCTGTAGACTCAAATTCGTTGTCTGGCCATCTACGAACACGGCCAAGTGGTCTCTGGCTGTCGGAAATAGCCGGAGGACGCGGGTTCGAATCCCGCCTCAGCCTGGTGACAGATACCAGAGAGAACACACCAGCGTCGTAAGAAGCAGTTGCAGTTCCGTCAATATATCGAACACGTTGTGTCGTACTTTGCCGGCAACGGATGCACATAAGTGTGACGGTTAAAGCGTACATTCCCTCCTCCAGTTCGATAAGTGCCAGGTTTCCCCGTCCGCCGGGCTCAGTGCCCTACTGCTGAGATATGCATTAATACAATATCTCATCAACGACAACGATTTCTTCATCTTTCTCAGAAGTTATAGTACTCGTAGTTGTGCTCGCCTGTTAGCCGAGTGCATAGTGAGACAGCTCTGTGTTTCAATCCTGCAAAAGTTCCTTTAAAGTTCCGTGTCCCAATTCCACTAAGTTTCGTTCGGAACCTGTCTACAAAGTTACGCAATGCGTAAAGTGCTCTCCGGGCTGGGAATTCTCAGTACGGCAAAATGTGATCACATGGCTTCGCTATCTTTGGGAACGGCTTCGGAAAAAACTTCGTGCTACATGTTACACTTCACATAGTGTCCCCTATGGTAGATAATGGCTAACTGCTTCCCAACGCCATGAACGCTTTGTGACATTTCGAACACCCTGTACATGTGTACATTGTTAATTACACTGTATGCATTAAAGTCCATTATGATTATTATGGACGTGTTCAGCCATATATATTATGTACACAAGCCTGAAGGGTTTCTTACACAAACGTGTTATACGAATAATAATACAATAATAACAATAATAATACAACAATACAATACAACTCAATGCAACGCATTTGGCTTATCAAAGGAATTGCAGTTTTTTTTACAAAGATTCAATTCTCTCCCGATAGGGGTACGTCAGCAGGTCGCCGGATAACACGAATCTGCCTTAGGCCTTAGGCGATCGCACAGAACTCGACTGAAGTTTTTTCAACTTATTTTTTCAAGTATTGCAAGAATATGCATCGAGAAGAACTCAAGCGTGCCATATATCATATCGTTAAATCCTACCCAACAGTTGTGCATCTGTAAACAAGTCGTCCAATGTTGACCGCCATGAGACGTTTCGATGAAAAAAATCGCTGGAACACATCTCACTATATGGATCTCTCTATCACTAAGCGACTCTCTATGCTGGATTTACCCTCTGTGTAAAAAAAAAACAAAAAAAAACAATTGGTCTCAGCCGTCGACGACATGGTGGTTGCCGGTGGGAAAATCCACAATGTGGGGTCTTCATATCATCATTAGATAGAAGATCGCCTCTTCTTGCTTTCGTTGGAATCTTCATATTCTCTTCTAGTATTCGTGACCGTGTTTTGAAGATTGCTGACAGTGTGATACGGTCTCATTCTGGCTGTGCCGTTGATTTCGCCGAACGGGCGCACACTGACTGATATTGACCTGGACATTTCCAGGACGAACGCTAGCCACGAAGGACTACATGCGAGCGACAATCTCTGGCGCTGATCCAGTTGTATACCAATGATTATGTGTACCAATGAGAAACGAGCCTGAAACTCAATACCGGGTCCGTGTCAATTATCTCTGTGATTCTTGTTGTGTAGTCATTACGTACGGCGATTCCTCTTAAGGGGTGTCTCTTCTGAGAACTGGCTGATACAGGCTTTTGTTGCGAGGTGAATTTCATATAAACGTGTTTATTATTTATCCATCTATCTATTTATATATCAGTATCGGTATCAGTGCAGTCCGTCCGACCGCGTCGCCATGAACAACAACGAGGGAACAGCCACCACTACCAGTGGCTCACTCTAGAATACCTCCGGCACCCCGTGTGGGGCTGATTGGATCGAGTATCCCTACGCATTCGACGATTCGAAGATTGTTTAGGGATCCCTGTTTGGCACCACTGCTGATTCGGACATATATATGTCACACTGTGTTACGACATATAAGAGAGCTTAAGCATTTGTAACAATTGCAGCTCCTTTAATAAACCAATAAAACCTTTTTACCTTTACCGAGCCCGGCGGTGGCCTTGTGGTGCATTCGTGTGCACGTTGCAATCGGAGGAGACGGACACGTAGGTGGGCGGGTTCGATCCCCCACCGTGTGCACATTTGCATTTTCAAAGGGGCCCGACTTTGAGTTAGCCCAGAAAAAATATACTTCGCACTGTGTTTCTTGCTCATAGCTTCACACTTCCGTGGCGACGATTACAGCAATAAGCGATGTATTTACAAAGACGTCAAGACGCCCACAGATATATGGTCACGCAAAAAATCGCTTCTCACCCGGCGTGTCGTCTGTGCTATAGCAAGCGATTTGCTCTGCGGTGCAAGCGATAAGCGACAACCTTACGCGAACATGATCTCGAAGCAGCACAGGGGTGGAATATAATATTCTTTCGTATTGTTATTATGTATTATGTATTTTTTTCAGTAATAGGCAGGGCGTAATTGAATCTGTTCACGAAATATGGCAATCATATATATATATATATATATGTGTGTGTGTATATATATAAACAGAATAGTTTTTGGAGTCGAGACACGAGAGAGAGAGCTAGACGTCTGAGAGGATTTCAATTTCTGATATAGAATAAATCGTAAATTTTTGTCTGCGGTAGCCGACAGCTGATGGAAGTATTGCAGATAAACATGGGACATATTGAAAAAAAACGCATCGATCATCAACGTGGCTAAGGTGGAGGTTGTTCCTGGTTTATTCTTGAACAAACTGTGTGTTTTTCTAATAAAGCAGTTCGGGTTTATCTCGATATTTGTCACCAGGTCATCGCGCGACAGCTCGAACCTCCTACCGGCTCCTACCTTTCGAGAAATTAAGCATAGTGAAATTGCAGTTCCGACAACTAAAAATGATTTGATTTGTATAAATATAAAAATAAAAAATATAAATATAAAAAATGATTTGAATTAAATTGAAATTCTCTGCCAGCTAGAGACCTCGCCACAGCTCAAGCTACCCACAGCTACCCGATGGAAGACGTGCTCTAACCATCACCCATGTGACAGACGTAATTTTTTTTTGGTTAATTAATTAATTCATTCATTCATTAATTAATTACGTGACGAATTATATTGGCCTTAGGTCGCTGTCGGTGTTTCCGGTTTCGCTGTCAATCCTCGCCTCATTCATGTCCGCCATCACGATCCTCGGGACCGCCACAGAGATGTACCGGTTCGGTACACAGTACATGCTAATTATGTTAAGCTATTTCATCGTCATACCATCCGCAGCCTATCTGTACATGCCGATATTCTACCGGCTCGAGGTGACCAGTGCGTACGAGGTGAGTGTTTTCAATAGGGAGTCGAGGAAAAGGAGAGAAAAATTAACGATCGTCACACTAATTAGTGTGTACACGCTTAACCGTGAGCCTGAGCTTGACTTAAGTGACGTAAACGATTGCAGTTGGCTTAGAACACAGATACACATAAACACGCTCGATGCAGACGATGGTGGATTGGGACAAAATGCGTATGCGGGCGCACGGTTGCAAATCTACATATATAAGCGTAGAGAATTACGTATAATTAACACTTGTATATATATATATATATATACCCCGGCTTCAACCAATCGCTTTTTTAATGAGTGTTACATAAATCTACTAAAATTTCGCACAATTCACGAACGTTGTTGTTGTTGAGGCCGGCCGCTCTGAGTTATTGACAATAAATACTGAGTCAGCATGCGTCACCTATCGATTTTGTCAAGATAAACATTGATTACCATCTAGTTCTCTCATTGCATTCAAAACAACACAAATCTTATATATATATATATATATATATTGCTGACACCTTAGGCGAATAGCAGCTAGGTTTGCCTAACTCAATATGAGTTGTTCTGGCAATAATTAATGAGTAATAATAATGTCTCTGTTCCAGTATCTCGAGTTGCGCTTCAGTAAAACCTGTCGAACATTGGCAACAGTTATATTCTCGCTTCAAATGGTAAGTTTGCCCCGGGGTAAACTAACCTTACCAGGCTGACTACTCACTCAGCCTTAAACATTTAACCTGGTCGACGGTACAGCTGTTTAGGTAGGCTTACGCTTAGGGTAGGTTGAGTCCTTCGGCAGTATTGAATAATTTCTTTGTCCTAGAATTTACAATACAATATATGCTTTTCTTCACAAGTGTTGCTAGTATGTAATAGAACAGCTAGACGGTAGGCGCCTGCCACTCGTCGTTAGTTCGTAGTGCTGTTGATTCTGAAGATCACCGGACCAACTCAGAGTGAAGATTAAGTGCGGGGTGAGTTTAGTGGGGCAGGTCTGCCACTCTACTCCAGGCAGGAGTCCCACAGTACCATGGGAAATACCATAGGTGTGAGGCCTGGTCTGCATGAGAATTCTCCGTCATAAAAAAAAATTATACATATATATAACAGCTGAAATAATGAGTGCAATGAAAAAAAACACACTGCAAGACATTGCAGAATTACAATATTTCGAGTCCACCTTCATATTCTCATCTATTTGTATTGGATGAACGGTTTGCTAAGTTCCCGAGGGATGGGGCTGAAGGACATCATCGTGCGTGGTATCGATCACAGCGTATTCCACATCTGCAGCTATTTCGACCACAGATTATATACGGGATACTTGTGGTTAGTTACCGTTGGCTTCGGCTGTTTCAGAGATAGGCCTCCGGGGCGATTAATTTCCCTCTAGGTACATTACAGATAGCGGCGAGTATTTCAGAAATAAAATGCAAAACCAAACCAAGTTTTTGTCGAGTGCGGCAAACTTTGCTGAAAATATTTCAAGGTTCTCGTGACGTCCTCGGCACACCCTCTCCATTTTCTTCTTCTGTTGTTCTTGCTTTCTATATTTCGAGAAAGCACACGTCGAACGCGTTTTTACATCAAGCAGAGAGAGGGGGAACTATGCCCAAAAGGTTATCGTTGCAGTTCCCATAAAGTCTAGCGTATAATATATCTCAGTCAGGAGTGGGTAACTTTCACGAGAACACTGTAATTGTTTATCGAGATTGGCTAAAGTTGAGCTTTTTTTTTAAGAGGCTGAGGGATAAAATCTTGAAAAAGACACCACAGCTTCACATCTTAGGTATTCGTCGTGATAATGCCGGATTTTTACCGGCTAAAAATCCTCAGTAAAGTTGAGCTCCCCTAAAGTTGAGCTGTCCAAATTGAAAACTGTATTAAACGTCGATTTTTACGTGACACATAGGAGAAATTATTAAGCATTGTGAAATTACTTTAATAAACCAATATAAATAGTTACCTTTAGCTGTACAAAGCAGCGTCGTTCGACCCGCGAGAGGCCGGACACCTGCTGGTGTCTACAGTTAACCGCTTATAAAATTAATAACATCAAATAACATCCATACGAGCAACGCCAGCTTGCAAGGCTTGTATAACCGAAGCCTTCACAGATACATAGTAATAAGCTGAACATATGCTAGAATATATAATAGAAGTGCAGACCATGAACTATTCACTACATAGACTATTTCAGTCAGATCGGTTGGAATCGGGTTAATGATCTGTAAATTGCACTTAATGATTAGCAGTGTCAGTGGACGTCTTGAACCGCCAGTCGGACACCACTGAACGCACTGGACACCGAGATGGTGAACTGAATATCGAACAACATTATAGCCTTGCGCAGGTATCTCTCGCATGGACATGGATGCGTTGAACACCGTTAATGGTGTTAACGATAAGGGATCATTCACTACTCAGGAGACAGGCGTCTTGATCGTATAACGCAATAATAAAAATAATCATCGTAATAATAATAATAATAATAATATTAATAATACTAATTGATATGAATGACTATAATTTATCAGCTACACTTGTAACCTATCATACATGGCTAGCTGTATATGGTAAGACGCAGGCAAAGACAGGGAGACGTACGGGGTCTGTCGATGCTACCACCGAATTGTTTTCCCAATAGATTATGATTCGTGACTGATGATTTTGCCTCGCGTTGGTTATGCTGTAGCTGCTGTTATAGACGGTCCATGCCATGTGGTATCTAAAAACGCATATATATATATATATGTATATATATATATATATATATATATATATATATATATATATATATATATATATATATATATATATATATATATATATATATATGTTTATGTATATACTGAAAAAATAAATTTTCCGGTAATTTCATTGCTACGATGTGCCCTAGCATTGTCATCGATCACTCGGTGCTTCTTATTGCCATGCCAATTTTTCATGAGTCCCTTCAAGAACTCGAGATATCGAGCCGGTTCGCTGTACACGCTGGCATCATGCTAAGAACTAGACTAGAACATATTAAATCAATGTCTCGTTGAATGCAACGGTATGCTCTAAGCGACTTTTCTGATGCCTATATATCTTCAAATTGTCTCGCGAACACTCCTCACCCATTTTCAGTTGGCCAGGACCTAGTTAATGAGGGAGCCATTTTGCACTTTTTTTCTGCATCCTCACATTATTTTTAATAGTTCGACGACATGTTTCACGAGGCACGGCAATTTCGTCAATGACCAAGCTCTAGTTTGCTCAAAAGCACTTTTGATTATCTCGATCCGTTCATCGAATCGAGATTCGGGAAGGGGTGGGCGCCCTCGATGTTCATTAATGTCCCGGTCACCTTGCGTGCACTGCGCACATCAACGGCACACCTGTCGCCGACTTAGGGCATTATGGCCTTGCACACTATTCCGATTTTTCACGTTGAACACGTCCCGCCGAGGCTCTACCGGTGACGTGATGCTGGGGATACCATTGTATGGGTTGAGGGTAATTTACTGCCTTAGACAACACTGAGGAGCTGCAATATGTAGATGCATACACGGGAGTTCGATTCAGAACCAAGTATAATGCAGATTTCCCACTGAAATTAGTAATAACATAAATGTAGCCGTTATTGGAATTATTTTTGCGATTTATCAATCGCTATTATTAGCCGATTGGTTAGGCTCATCTGTATTGTAATTAGTGTAGAGCAAATTCTAGCAGTACTCATTGATCAATGGAGTGGAAATGTGGCTACGGATGCTACTCACGTCTGTCGGTCGAATTATGCACGCACAACGCGGTATCGTTAAGAACACATTGAGCAATGCTAACTTCCGCCGTGGCCGGCACGCCTCTGTCGTATCTGAACGGATAATCTCGGCGAACCAGAAATTCTGCTGTTGTTTCGGTGCGATTCGTGCGATTATTTGTCTACGATATTCGTATACAGACACAAGTATCCACAAGGTCCGTATGTCCCCCACGTTTCAAATGACATAAATCGTAGCGGTTTATATTTTACCATAATGAGTGTTCACAATGAAGAAGTTAGTCTACATATGCATATGCATACATGACTAAGGCGAATATTGTTAATGAATTGAGTGTCTCGTGTTCACGACGACAACGATGGATGACGTCATGACAAAAACGCCACTCACGTAAATTGTACGTGAGTGGCCTTTTTTTGTTAAGCACGTACAATCTACTAAGTATTGGTGATCATCCATGGTAATTCGACTATACAGGGTGACGTTGAATTATTTGTGAAATATTTCTAATATCTGCAGCAGAGTCTCAAATAAAACACGGAACATTGATTTAACCAATCGTTAGGTCGTACGCTGGCGACTACGATGATTCATGACCAGTCGCCGTAATAAACTTGACTTTGTCCGCGCCGTCCGCCTATTGGCAATAGCTCAATCATGGCAGGGGCGGGATTAGTATAAAAAATTGGTTTATTTTGAAATTCTCCCAATTATTACGAATTCTTATAATATCAAGCTAAAAATTCAAGAGGACATGCTAGTACTAATAATAATAATAATTAACGCTTGATTTCAAAGGTCGGTTGAACAATATGAGTGAGTTGGCTGCCATGTGTTTGCCAAGAAGAAAAAGTCATAGGTTGTGAAAGAGCCACCTCTCACGCATGGCCCGAGATATTCTCCAGGAAAATAAGTCATTTACACAAATTGTTTCTTAGCTATGAATTTAGGTAAGACATTTATATCAGCTCTGATAGTCGTCACAGTCAGATCAAAATCATACTATTATTATTGTCGTTCTTGTCGTTATCAACAACGCATTTCACAGTAGCACACTTATCACAATCGTCAGAATAATCCCAAACAATAATCTCAGCCAGAGCCACATTCCCGCCCAATTCCTCGACGATTTCCGGGAACTGTTTGGAACGCTGTGAACGCACCCGGGAAGTTCCTCAAAATTGGAACAAGAAATTTACGTTACGAAATCACAAAACTTCACTACTTGCGCCAAATCGGCGATCGACTGTCGACAACCGTGGCGGTAGTCGAAGCTGTGTCGTGCAGTTGTCAATCAAAGAACGAGTTATCTCGATTCGATTTCCATTTGCGGTAGCACAATAGCATCAAGTATGGCAACAATTTGATTTTGACGATTACGCATAAATTCGCCTCAACGCCTCGTGTAAACTATCGAGCGTCTTAAAGATATTCACTCGCTGCGGCGCAGTCAAGTCGTGAAATCAATCATGAGTCAATTGCTGCGATGATGATAACAATAATATAACTAATCTACTAATGTTCTAAGTCAGATTATCCTGACCTTGTTTTGTACACACCTTTATCATATTTTTTTTCGCGATTGCATTGTTAAACTGCAGTTCCGAAAATAAACCTCAGATGAAATTAAATGAATGAAATCAATAATAATAATTATTGTGATTCGTCATTTTGTAGCAGACTCTTATCATCATTCGTACAATTACAATTAACAACAACAACTAATAGAATAATAACAGTAATAATAATAATAATAATAAACATCGCATTCATAGTGAATAGTTGTGTTGTGTTTAGTGTACTGTGATTATCATACTATTGAATTTCGGCAATTAGTAGTTTGCGCTTTGCTCACAATGACGTGATGATTCGTATGACTGATTGTGTTTAATTACAGATTATCTACATGGCGATTGTTCTGTACGCGCCGTCGCTAGCCTTGTCACAGGTGACAGGCATTGGGGTGTGGACCTCGGTGCTCTCCATTGGCATCGTCTGCACCTTCTATACATCTGTTGTAAGTTAACTTCTCGTAAAAATTATAATAAAAAATACGACCAATACAGTGGCTTGGACGGCTAAGTGGTCTCTGGCTATCGGAAGCCAGAGGCCGCAGGTTCGAGCCCCACTACATGACATATAAGAGAGCTTAAGCATTGTAAAGTGGCAGCTCCTTTAATACCCCAATAAAGCTTTACCTTTACATCGTCGTACGAGTACATTGTGTCTCTGGCTTGACTTGTCTGGTAAAAAGCCGTGTATACCGTGTAAAAAAGCATATATTATTCATTTGCACAAAATATTTAACAATAACAACAACCTCGATGCTGATGCCGGTCTACGTTCAATTCAGGTTTACCGGTATCGATATGCATTATTTTTATACATTATTTTTGGCAATCGAAGACCTGCAAACTTATTCCCAGGGGTATTTGCTTGTTTTAATTAGTACCGATTTAAGTATTGTTGGTAACTGCGGTACCATCATCTCGTACTCCATTGTCGTCAGTAATTATTAGTATAGTCACATGAGTTTCACAGCAACCCCTCGAGTCTGAGGGGGTCCTTAACCGGGGGGTTGTACTTCACACCCCATTTGTTCGTTAACACGATCGGTCCTTTCGGCTAGCGTCCACATCACAACGTAGGTAGCCGAGAGTATGGAACGATTCGGATATATCCTAACATTTCTGAGCGGGCCTTCTTCATCTTGGTTTTCTTTTAGGGCGGAATAAAGGCCGTCATTTGGACAGACGTGTTTCAGATCGGGCTTATGTACGCTTCCATTATAGCGATCGTCATCAAGGGCGCTTCGGATCTGGGGGGCATGGACAGTGTCATTAAAGTGGCCGCCGTCAATGATCGAGTGACTTTTTTCAAGTAAGGATTACGCCAGATGGATGTATGTGTACTCACATGGGATGGTGATATCTACTCTTTTGCTGACTTAATTATAATAATTATGTAATAATAGTAAGAATAATAATAATGATAACAATAATAATAATAATAATAATAATAATAGTACTAATGCTTTATATAAGCATTCTCGACAGATACACGTTATAAAAAGATGAAGATATCTATATGATATTAGAATAAATTCAGATCTTAATAGGCATTCAGTACCGATGGGGGACTTTAGAAGCTAAAGGTAAAGATCGATCATAAGATGACTAGCATTACATTATAATTTGTGCGATGCTTAGCCTTTACTCTATTTTTCTTTAAGAGGTTAAAGGTAAGTCCTGCAAGGACATCAGGCCTCACACTAAGCTATTTGCCTGGTAGTGTCAGACTCTTACTGGCTAAACCCGGAGACGAGTTTGAGTTGGGGCAGTGACCGGGACTCTGTCAAAGTAATGCTTAGCCTTTACCTGTCATTGAGGAAGAGCTTCGGAATAGCTATGATATACATGAATATATATATATATATATATATATTTAGTTGGGTCGCATAGTTTAAGTGGGGCGTGAGTTTAGTGGGTAGGTCTGCCACTCCACTCCAGGCAGGAGTCCCACAGTACCATGGCAAATACCTTAGTTGTGAGCCCGGGTCTGCATGAGCATTCTCCGTCATAAAAAAAAATATATATATATATGTTTCATTTTCACAATGTCATCCATGAGATTCATTGAGGGCACATGGTACTCACTGATGGCTGTAAGGCGTCTCTGACGTCTTCGGGGTGTTGGCACAAGTGAGGCTAGTCTCCACTCCTAGTGTATCCTAGTGTCGTAGTGAAGGATCACTTCTCCAATCTGGCTCCGAGAGTTCAGTCCTGATCGGGCTCACTGAGCTCCTTGTTCTCACATCGTTGAACAGCGTTGAATAACACGCCGAAATTCTGTTACACACGAAAAGAGTTAACACACATTGAAATGACTATTGATACGAATAACGTGTTTGCCAGTACCGAACGCCGAGGTAACCCGTGCTAGAATTGACCGTAAAAGTTAGCGACAGCCTTAACGAAACGTCAGCGCCGAACGTATACCGGCAACGTCGAAGGCAAGACGTAAAAGCGTGTGCGAGCTTTGGACCTCGCTATTTTTCCGGTTGAAATCCTCTACGGGTGGAGCTTCGCTTGGTGGACCGTATACGATATTCAGTACGGGTCCACGTTCGATTATCGCACGGTGAATTACAGCGTTTTCAATCCCGGCCTCGGAATCCCCGGTGCGTATGGGTCCCAGCTCGAATTATCCCTCGTAAATGGCAGCTTCTTCCTAGCCGAGTATAATAATACTTCTAGGTATCCTTACGAGATGCGGTGACGGTGATAGCGAGACGTGTTATTGACGGAGGCGGTGTTCGATCTCAGTGGCACTTCGGCCATAGAAAGCGCACCCCGAGCGAGACCCTAGTCAGCTCCGTAAACGCCGTACAAAGGGTGCATGATAGTCCTGCCTCGGACGCATGACGGTGTTACCTCGCCGTACGCAGCTCTAAGGCCCTGCAACAGCGACCGCGACTTCAATGAAAGATACAGAAGGATAGAGTGAGAGAGACACACACACTCTCAATGGCCTGTTTCCGCTGTATCGCGTTGATGGAGTGGCCTGCACAGGCCTGCCTATGAGATCCGCCCGTGGCTCCCTTTGTTACAAAAACGGATGGGCGGACAAGACGAGCCTATTTCGAGACACTTACGTGCAATACTACACATAGTCTGCAGTCACATTGACTTTGCTGTTTTGCTTGCCTCACACGATAATAACAATAATAATAAGAGTGGGTGAAGCTATAACTTTGAATACTGCCCAATCTGACTTGGGATGAGTGGCGTATTGAATGCGGATTGTGCGTTTGTATCCTTGGAATCATTGCGTACGATGATTCTAAGGATTTATCCGCCTGGTGAAGGGAGAATTTAGCGAGATTTGAAGACAACGTCGATTCGAGGGTACCGCAATTTACGACCCGTAACCGGTCGATGTACGAGACTGATACCGTTCCCCGGGCCAGCGTTATTTGCTGGTGTAAACACCATATGCATAATACAAGCCCGGTGGGATGGTGGACGCCGAGGACTTGGAAGCATAGGGTCTCAGGTCCGAATCGTACAGGGTACATTGGAATCGATGCGAGGTGGCACTTGCAGATTGTTTTTTGTCGATCGAGACCTCGGTGATGCCAGCTTGAAGCCACATGTCAATTGATGCCATGCTGCTAAGCTTGGAGATTTATTACTATTATTATTACAGTACTTGTTAACCCAGTTGTTCACCTTAACGGATAAGAATGAGGCAAACGCGATGCGATGTGCCACAACCGGGTCAACGTCAAAAGGAAGTTTCTTATACTCTCTTGGACACTTGTTCCTGTTTCAGCTTTAATCCGGATCCGACGGACAGGCACACTGTTTGGGGCCTGATCATCGGTTGTAACTTCACCTGGCTCGCCGTTTACGGGACATCTCAAGCAATGGTGCAACGATACCTTACGCTGCCCTCCGAGGCAAAAGCTCGCCGGGCCATCTGGATCAACCTACCTGGTACAAAGACCGAAACGCTATTTAGCATAATAATAATAGTAATAATAAGAATAATAACAACGACAGCAATGTTATATCACTTTGCATTATGTTTTTCAATGGAAAACAACGTTTAAATTGGACGTATGATGAAGCAGTTCTAATAAGTAAAGACAACTGATGTTTGTTGGTTGAAGGGATATAAGCACATGCAAATATATATATATATATATATATATATATATATATATATATATATATATATATATATATATATATATAATTGTTTTTCGAGCTGACCCTCAGCTGTTCCCCTATCTGACAGGCCTCAGCTTTTAAGCTTTCAGGTATTACTATGAGGACCTGTCAGGGCCACCTTTGCTTATTCTCTTATTCCACTGTATATATATATATATATATATATATATAGTGGGCGTTACATGTATACAGTACACTTCACTCCACAATGTAGGCCACAGTCTAAAAACAAAAGAGCTGACTCTCAGCCTTAAACATTCAACTCGATCCACGCAACGGCGTTAGGCATTGCTCTGTTCATAAGGCGGACCCCCATTGAAATGCAAGTTTCCACTTAGTGCGGGCTGGGGGTGTCAAACCCCACACACAGGGCAGTCTTTTTTCTTCTTTGAGAGGAGAAAAGTGTCTTCAAACGCACGTACACCACCAGAGACATATTCCAATCTCAATTTAGACTATACAGGGCATAGTCTTTTTTTTTTTTTTTTTTTTTTAGAGGAG